>JAKSZU010000016.1:65575621-65898621 GCA_026018925.1 Tupaia tana
TCAATACTTCCTAAGGGGGGTGCAACTGATCTCTAGGGTCCTCATTTAGGTCACTGTAAGCATATCCTGGCCCAATACATGATGCATACCAAACAACCCTTACTCATAAATATGTGCCCTGCTTTCTTCACAGGTGCAGTTCACATAAACAGCAGGTGTGTCAGTGTGTGTGCCCTGCCAGATGTTCGTGTGTATGTAGAAGTGGGAGTGGAGAAGAGCAGTGGTTTGTGGACACTGAATTTGGGCCACCATATCTACAGAATCCCTTAAACTGGATGCTACCTAATATGTTCTTAGAACAAAACTCAGACACTCTTAGTATTAACCAAACACTTATGCAGCACAGTAGGACAAGGTAGGCCCTGTTGTGCTGAAGACCTCTGGTGCCCCACTCCATGGGATCTAGCTCTTTGGCAAAGTACTCATGCTTCCTAGCCCACTCATTCAATAAGCACCCCCCTATGCTGGTCTAGAGGCTACACCCTGGTCTACAGCAAGTCACCATTACAAGAACTTCTACAGTGTTTCTGTACAAATTAGAAAAAAGAGCTCTCTTTACTCTGAGAGATAGCAGCTCCATGCTGGGGCTCTTGCATTGGCATATGGGGTGAGGATGCTATTTAGACTTCACTTCACCCTTAAGGGACATCCTTGAGCAGGGCACAACCTGCATCTTGTATGTGGTGGTCCTGGCTTCATGCTTTAAGACGCTTACTCACCCCTTTGCAAATGGCCACAGCTTCCTTGGACATGGACTTTGGATAAGCCACATTGTGTTCCATAATGGACTGGAAGAGTTCATCCTCATCCTCCCCTTCAAAGGGTGCCTATGGGACAGAGAGTAGGGTAGGAGAAGAATCCCTGCCTGAACCCTCCCCAAAACTGCCCCAAACCAGCAAGTCCTCCCCCAGAGAGCTTACAGTGCAGCTACACTGCAGGGCTTCCAAGAAGAGGAGAAATGGCCAACAGCCATGGATAACTGGCCAGGTAAGTCATAGGGTTCATATTTATGAGCTGTTGCCAAGCTGACACTTTGTTTCAAAGAAACCATGTGGATGGGTATGCAGGAGGACTTTTCTTACAAATAACTTAAAACTCAATTACCTGCCCAGCCAACATTTCATACAGCAGAACTCCGAATGCCCACCAATCCACAGACTTCCCATAGGGCTGATAAGCAATTATCTGGAAAACAGAAAATAACCCATCAGGAGGCTCGAAGTTCATGTTGTAGCTGGAGGTTACAATAACAGTGCATCTTTACTAGGACACAAGGTGGAGGGAGAGTTCTTTGGCAAGTCACCTGCCTATGGTGAAGGGTTGTAATAGCTGTCACAGCCCCAGATATCTCAAAGACTAGACAGGAAGGACAACAAGCTATATATTTTTTAAGTTTATTCACTTAGTTCCTCCATGAGAGACACATAGAGGTGTCCTCAACAGGGTCCTCACACCATGACCCACACCCGGTCTCAGCCAGCCTGGATCATGGCACAAGTATGCATGCCTGGCATGCTCAGGGTTTTCCTGAGCTGGGACATGAACCAGGGCCAGGGGGCTCAAAAAGGTCACAGAAAATGCATATTTTGAAAAAACTGCATGGATGTCCGAATTTTTTGCAGCAAAATAAACTCATATGCTATTTCTATTTTTCCATGAAAAATAGATGTCCTCTTATATCTGCATGGGGTTTTGTGAGGATAAGATACTAAGGGCTCACACAAATTATGCCCTCAAAATGTCATCTATTTACTAGAATGTTCTCTAATTCAGTTAGTGTTGTTTCACTCAATAAAAGTATCTAAGCAAACTTGGCTAAAAGGCAAATGTCTGTTTCTCAAATTCTTTCTCCACCCCTGCTTCCACTCTAAGATTAGCAATGCAGAGATGTTGGTCAAAGGATACAAGATTTCAGTTAGATAGGAAGAATAAGCTCAAGAGATTTATTATACAATATGGTGACTGCAGTAAATAACATTTGTACTCTTGAAAACTGCTGAGAGTAGATTTTAAGTGTTCTTTACAAAAAAATAAGTATGAGGGGACTTCACAATGTTCATGGAAAACTGGAATTAGAGTGCAAGTTTATTTTCGGTGCAAAAATTTTTTGAAATCCGTGTATAGTTTTTTTCTCTTTCTTTTTAATAATACATATTTTCTATGAATTCTTTAAAAATCCTCACATGTGAGGTAATGCAAAAATCAGTATCAATTAATTCGACTTAGCTATTCCACGATATACACATATTTCAAAACTTGTTGTACACAATAAATGTATACACTCTTATTAGTCAATTATAAAGGAAAGGTACTTAGAGGAAAGGCAATCATAAGACACCAAAGGGAAAGCTTTTCATGAGAACACTTATTGAAAGTGTTTTCACACTTGTAAACTACGTCATGTGTTCTTCCATCCTCATAACAACCCAACAAGTTAATCCTTTTATAAAGGAAAATAGAGCCTAGGGAGATGAAAGGAGTCGCTAGAGGTGATGTGATGAGTTATAGCAAAGCCTGACCTGCAGCTTGTTCCTCCCATAGGCGGGTTGGAGGAGGATGCAACTCGCCAGCAGAACTCGGGGCTTTTTGCACTCACAGGCCTTGTCACCCACAGGAACTTCTGGAGTTTTGTTTGTTTTTATAGTATCATTATTATTTTGATTAATAAAATAATTGGACCTGTTTGTGGAATACCTTGTAATTTTTTTTTAGTACACAAATACTATGTGGGGACCAGCAGTTGGCGTAATGGCTATGTCGCTGGACTCTCATGTAGCCGACAGCGGTTCGAGTCCTGGACCTGGTGGCTTAAACTCATGCCAGCTGCGTGTGTGTGCATGCCCAAGATCCCGATAGGAGAGTGGAGAAGGGATTGTGGCGAGGCCATTCGCCCTGGGGGTGATTTCTTGCTTTCTGTCTCTCTGTCTCTCTCTGTCTTTCTGGCGAGCGCATACGCCCTATAGCAAAAATCTCTCAAAAAAAAAACAAAAAAAAACAAAAAAAAACAAATAATATGTGTAATGATTAAATCAGGGTAATTATTAGGTCATTGGGAAAGTCAGGATACATTTTTCCATAGAAAAATAGCATATCATCATCTCAAACCTTTGTCATTACTTTGTGTTTGGAACATTTAAAATCTTTTTTTAGTTCATCTGAAATATATAATAAAGGATTGTTAACTGTAGTTACCTTGCTGTACATGTAAGACTAGTTACGTGTTCCTCTTATCAAATAGTACGTTTGTGTATCTTAGCCCAGGGGTCCCCAACCCCTAGGCCATAGACCAGTATCGGTCCATGATCTATGAGGAACAGGCCACACAGAAGGAGGTGAGTGGCAGGCAAGTTGGCAAAGCATCATGTGTGTTTACAGCCACTCCCCATCGCTCATGTTACTGCCCGAGCTCCACTTCCTATCACATCGGCAGTGATATTAGATTCTCATAGGAGCCTGCCTATGAGACCATTTAGTTGCAGGAAGACTCCCATGGATTCAGCATTATGGTGAGTTGTACAAGTATTTCATCATATATTATACTGTAATAATAATAGAAATAAAGTGCACAATAAATGTAATGCACTTGAATCATTCTTAATCCCCACCACCCATCCCAACTGCTCTGGTCCATGGAAAAATTGTCTTCCATAAAACCAGTCTCAGGTGCCAAAAACTTTAAGGTCCACTGAATTAACCAACATCTCTCTATCCCCTGCATCTCCCTAGACTTCCCGGCCTCTATTAATCACTATTCTACTCTCCACTTCTATGAAGTCATTTTGTAATTTCTTCCTATGACTGAAAGCATGCAGCATTTCTCTTTCTGTGCCTGGGTTATTTACACAATGTCCTCCAGGCTTTGTCCATGTTGCCTCAAAATGAAAGCGTTTACTTCTTTTTAATCATTGAATAGTATTCAATTGTGTGTATGTGTGAGTGTATCTCACGATTTCTTTATCCATTTGTCCATTGATGGACACAGTTTCATACCACATCTTGGCTACTATGAATAGTGCTGCAATCAACATCGGGGTACAAACACCTTTATGATGTTCTGATTTCCTTTTCTTTAGACATACAGCTTGTAGTAGTATTGCTGAATTATATGGCAGTTCTGTCTTTGCTGTTTGGAAAATCATGGATCCTGGGCCCCACCTTGCAGTGATACCAATTCAATTGATGTAGGATGAGCCTGGGAATCCTACATTTTAAAACCTCCCCTGTGACTCTAAAGTGCAGCTAGAGTTGAGAACCAGAGATGACCAGATTCCTGGCACATCAAGGAATTGTGTTATAGATTGTGTCTGATAGCCTAATTCATCAACAAAATGATTGTAAATCAAAGTAGGCCCTATAGGGAAAATTCTGCTGGGCCCTAATAAAAAATTAATTTTTAAAAAGAATTGTTTTCTTTTTACTTAACTACTATACAGATACATTTACTTTGTGAAAAATATAAATAGCATCAAATGGGGGACCAGCAGTTAGCGTAATGGCTATGTGGCTGGACTCCCATGTAGTTGACTGCGGTTTGCGTCCCAGACCTGGTGGCTTGAAACTCACACCGGGCGCGTGTGCGTGTGTGCCCAAGATCCCGAGAGGAGAATGGAGGAGAAGGGATTGCGGCATGGCCATTCCCCCTGGGGGGTGATTTCTCACTTTCTATCTCTCTGTCTCTCTCTGTCTGTCTGGCGAGCGCACGCGCCCTATAGCAAAAACCTCTAAAAAAAAAAATAGCATCAATGGAATAAAATTTCTCTTTAACAAGCCCTTATTCTCAAAGGCAAACATTATAAAATAAAAGCAGTCCATATGGGAGATGGATGGTGGTGCAGAAGTAAAACTTGGTGCTCTGCAAAGTAGACCTACATGAGAAGGTTGCTAGTTTGAATCTGAAGAGCTCCCTGAGTATGCCAGGCATGCGTGTGCCCATGATTTGGGCTGGCTGAGGCTGGGGGTGGGTCATGGCATCGCCCTGTGATAGTGCTATGTCTTTCTCTATCTCTCTCACTCATGGAACAAATTAATAAACTTTAAAAAAAAAAATCCATCTGTGATCTTTCAGATTTGCATGTTTTTTGTTTTTGTTTTTGCCTTTTTGAGAGAATTTTGCTATAGGGCGTGTGTGCTCACCAGACAGAGGTAGAGAGACAGAAAGCAAGAAATCACCCCTCAGGGGAGATGGCCATGCTGCAATCCCCTCTCCTCCACACTCCTCTTGGAACTTTGGGCATGCATGCATGTGTGCCCAGCAGGAGTTTCAAGCCACTGGATCTGGGACCTGAACCACAGTGGACTACGTGAAAGTCCAGTGCCTTAACCACTGTACCACCTGCTAGCTCCCAATTTCTATGTGTTAAGTGCACAAATATACATTCATAGAAAACATGTAGTGGCATTCTACGTATCATTGTTCTTTTCCATAAGTGATATCCTATTGTATTTATCATTCTATACCATGATTTTTTTTCTCTTAACGATATGTCTTGAAAATCTTTTCATATCTATCTATATCTATTTCTCTATATAACTCTATCGTTTGAATTTATAGTATTTAGTGCTGAAAATCAACCACAGTTTATTGTGCACTCCCCGACTGAGGAACATTGTCTCAAGTTAGCATATCATATAGATATACTTAGACCTTTCTAAGGCCTTAAGAGGATTCCTAATATGAATGCAGCATATTTTAACTAATCCTTCCTTTATTGATAGTCATTGAGGTTCTCTATTTTTCATTATTGAAAAACAGTCCTGAAATAAAGGAAACACTCTGAACACATATTCTTCCACCCTTGTGTGTATGTACGCCTGTGAATATGTGTGTGGGGGGTGTAAACTAGGTTCTAGAACAGGAACTCTTCAGTACCAGAGTGTGTGGGTTTTGCATTTATGCCAAGTTATTTAGTTACGTGGGGCCTCCCATCACCATTGTTACATGTTGAGTGCCTGACAGTCAAGAAAAGAGAAATTCTGGAATGTCTATTTCCCAGATTCTTTGCCACACCTTCAGTTTCTTTCCTCAAAAGCCAGGAACAGATTGCCGAATGCCACCTTTCCAAGCACCAATTCAAAGAAAAAGAAATTGATCACCTGGCACAAATTACGTGCTGTGTCACAGTGGGAAGACTGACCATTTGCTGACCATTTCCTCTGGGATGGGAAGAGAAATACTAGAGATAAATCTTTACCTTTTTATGCATATCTTAATCACAGGAAGAAAAACTTGAGTCTTTCAGGGTTCATAATAGCTAGTATATACATAATACACAGACCCTGTGTCATATGTCAGCTCAGAAGATCTGGTTTCTCTGCCTCTCTCAACAAACCTTTTGACGTCGTAATTAGGAGGCATCACATGGCCCAGAGCCATAGCAGCTTGACAAAGAATTTTACTGATGTGTGTTGGAAGAGTCTTTTGAGTTTTATTTAAAATTTCTCCCAAACCTTGATGTATTTTGGGCCTGAGCTTCTAGATGTGTGCTAAGTTAATTTGCATGTGTGAGCTCAAGGGAATGATTTAGAGTATAGGATAAGGACCAGCCTGGGGTTCACTTGCCAGGTACCACCCTCGACCCCTCCCAGGTTTTATGCAGCCATCTGGAGAGCAGGGTGGAGGGGGAGCTCACATCATGCAGAATAGATGTGCGAGAGGGGTCCTGTCAGCTCTCACCTCAGGTGCAATGTAGTCTGGAGTGCCACAGAATGTCTTGGTTGTCACCCCATCCCAGATGTTTTCCTTACACATGCCAAAATCAGCAATCTTGATGTGCCCCTCAGAATCCAGCATCACGTTGTCAAGTTTTAGGTCACTGTAGCAGACAAGAATGAAAGGAATTCATTAAAAGCTATTTATTTCAAGTCAACCAACAGCCACTCATTATGCAGGAAACACTTTGCTAGGTGTAGTGGCAGCACTGCAGGGGGTCTAAACCAGCCCTTGTCCTCCAACAACTTACAATCTGGCAGGGAGATAGAAAGGGGTCCCGGAGCGTCTGTGCTTCTCATTTCCCTCAAAGCCAACTGTGCCAAGTGTCTCATGAGGACACAATGAGACAGCAGCTCGGAGAAGAAAGAGATCCACACAAAGTTAAACAAAGGACAGAGCATCTACTGAAGCTTCTTGTACCCAGAAGAATTCCAAGAGTTGACCTTTAAAACTTAAGAACCTTGTATATTTTTAAGAAGAAATATTTGTTAATAAAATTATTATTTTTTAATATTGCTGAAGATCATAGAGGAAAAAAACTGATTGAGAGAAACTTATTAAACTCTAAGTGTTTCAGGCTCTCCCGGGTCATTTCCTAGGACATGACCCAGAAATTTCCAAGAGCTTTTTCAATAAAAAAGTATTTGCTGCACACCTAGTATATGCAGGTACTGTGCCTGGAGCTAAGTATATAGCTGTGAACAAGAAAAATGAGCATCTGGCTCTTACATTAAATTCCAGGGTAGGAAAATAGACTACTGATAAATATTCAAATCTACAAGTGTGATTATTATAGATTCTGATGAGTGGTGTGAAGAAAAAAAAAGGGGAGATAATGAGGTAGTAATTAGGAGAGGTCGCTTTGCACAAGCTATTGGGTCATTAGAAACATCATAACATATTTTTCTTTGTTTTTCTATGCAAACATGTGTCATGGCTTTTCCGACAACCCAATATTAGAAAGGACCTGTCTAAGGCAGGGACATCTGAGCTTTAACCTAAAGGCTATGTGCTGTGCTCTCATTCTTTTATTTCTATCTGTGTTGATGAAGAGAGCTGGATGGTTTGGAGAACACTTGCATGTCTCCAACATCTAGGACTGCTTCAATATCTACACCTTTTCCCCCTCCCTAAACATCTACTACACTGTCAACACATTTCAGGGGAGAGTAGGGATGGTCTATAGATCATCCTAATAGAAGATGGGGATATCCAGCTTCCTGAGAGTTGAGGGGATCCTGCTCAATTCAGACTCTTTTCTCCCAAATCTTGGCTCTGGAGATCTGCCTGTCCTAGCATATTGTGATGACAGCATCCTACTGCTTTGAGAACCAATCTTCCTCAATTCTTAAGCCATGTAATGTGGGTGGCACTGGCCCTAACTTCTGGCTCCAGGAGTGGTCATGTGGGCCTGAACTAGCCAGTGAAAATATTTTCTCCTACTGGTCACAGTGATTGTTTCAGGAATGGACAAGCAACAACCCATTCTAGGCCAATCAAAGTCATGAAGTATCAGCCCTTGCACTTTCATTGGTACTGTAGAAAAGAGATGAGCTCATTTTATGCTGAGATTGCTCAGATGGTAGAATGTAAGTCTAGAAGCTCCAGGGGTCCCAAGATGGGCAAAATGAAGCTGTACAGATAAATCAGAACCTAGAGGGAAAGTGATAAAGTGAACTTTCATAGTATAATTTGAGCACCTGCATCCAATCCTGGCCTAAAGTCAGATCTGCCCCTGGTTATGATAGCCAAAAATACTTGTTTTAACTAAAGTTAGTTTGAATTGAGTTGCTGTCATCACTCCCAACAAAAAGAATACTCCTGGAGAGAATACTCTCTTATCTGTCTGTGAGATCTCTCTATTCAAGGGGAGAATAAACTGTACCCACGATTTGCCAGTAGCCACATTCCACTCTCTTCAGCGCTGTCCATGGTACTATCCACAGCCAGCCTTCATACCTATCTATAGCCATGGAGTTCTCTGAATACAACATGGGAACTTACTCTAACTGGACTTTTCAGTAACATGCTTCACCCACACATAGTAGGTTTACAGTAGCTTCACTGATAGTGGCACATGACATTCTCTTCACTTGACCACATGCCCAGAAACAGGTAGCTGGGTCAACTGGAGAAGTGAAAAAATATGCATTTATTGTAGAAAGGGATTTTCAAATGCCAAGAGGCAGAGACGTTCAGAGTACTGCCACATAGCACTGTTGATATTTCACTGTATTCTTTTGTTCCATGTAATAAATCTTTATATCTGATTCATAAAGGGGGTTGGAGCAATTGTTTTCATTTACAGAATTCCATCAAATTTAAAACCAACACATTCCAGACATAGCATCAACAAATCAGGCACTAAGTTTGACAGAAAGGATCTTTGGTCCTCCCCATACTCAATATCCCTAACCATGTTCCTCAGAGAGAAACATAATCTAACATAATTTCTCATCCTCTTTGCTTAAGAACTATTCAATTACCTAAAGATCTAAATAGCCAGAGTGATTTATGACATTTTAAAAGACCTTACAACCAGAACCAGCAGGTGGCATAATGATTATGTCATAGGACTCCCACATACTCGACCACAGTTTGAGTCCCGGACCTGGTAACTTAAAACACACACAGAGTGCATGTGTGTGCTTGCCCAGAATCCCAAGAGGAGAATGCAGGGACTGTGGCATGGCCATGCCCCTGGAGGTGATTTCTCACTTTCTGCCTCTCTGTCTCTCTCTGTCTCTCCAGCAAGTGCAAGTGCCCAACAAAAAAAAAAAAATCTCTCTTTCAAAAAAAAAAAAAAAAAAGACCTTACTACCATGAAGGCAATCTCTATGAAATTTAAACCATACATCTTTTGTCATTCTTTTTGTACAGCTTTCATTTGATTATCAATTTTAAGAACTGTCTCAATCAAGCTTCTTGACAACAGAACCAAATCTGATGAGTTTTACTTGAAAAGGAATTTATAAGGGGATATTGGTGAGGTCATGGAATTGCTAAGGAGAACCAGATTGGGAGGCTACACAGCCAGAAATAATGCTCAATTATTACACAGAGCTCGTCCATTAAAGATGCTACTGCCACTGCCACTGCCACTGGACACAAATGTTCCTTGTTCCATAAGTCCTAATGCTTCTTCATTTGTCCATCCAGTTGGGATTTGGAGCATACATATACATGTGCCAATATGTTGTCAAGCCACCCAGGCTGGGATTTGAACTCCACAGTCAGCAATGTGGAATCTGACTTTCTTAACCATTAGGCCATGGGACTAGTCCTCCTTTGTCATTCACACAGTCCCTATGTATGTTGCTGCTAAGAACCTGTTCTTTTGCCTCTGGAAACTAGCTGAAGCTGGTGACTACGGCCACTCTCAATCTACAGTCTCTGCTCCCTTGCTCACTAGTTTCTGATTCAAGGTCTTCGGTGAGTGTGACTGAATGGTAGAGACTGGTTTTTGTGCTTGCCCTCACTACAGGAAAGCTATAAAGTGAAGATCTGGCATTTCCAATGCTCATAGTAGAAGATGGACTCTGTTCTTTCATACACACACACACACACACACACACACACACACACACAGGGTTAAAAGACTGATAAATATCTCTTTAAAATCTCCATTAAAAGTGGAAAATGAAAAGGGGAATTTGCAGATAGGTTAGGAGGAAGAACTTTGGAGTAGATATGATCTGAGCACCTGACTTGCTAATCTGGGTTTTATGACTTGACTGGCCAATGGCTTGGATCCATGGATTTCAGATCCCAGTCCAGTCCCTTGCTAGATTGGAAATTATTCCTGTATACTGATTTGGTTAACCAAAATTGGTTAACCTCTCCTGGTTTCTACCCTGAGACTGTATTTTCTTCTAATAAACTTGTACCATATTAGATCTCAAGAACTCAGTTGAGTTCTAGAGGGGGCACATCCTGCACAGGGGTGAGGTCCTAATGTCACCATGTCAGTGAAAAACATATAAAATATAAAATTACCTATGACCCATGCTTCTTTCATTAAGTACCAGCTGAAGTTAGTGGCTTGAAGTTACAGGGTCATATCATATGGAAGATAATGTATACCTTTTCAATATCAGAATTAGATTCAGCACAAAAAAATACTTTCACTATGAGAATCAAAAGGAAAACTGAGGTAGGAAAATGATTCACATGTCCTTTCTCATGCTCACGTAGTATTATAGTTTAGATTATGGTTTGTCCCCCAACAGTTCATGTTTTGGAACATGGTGTTGGGAGGTGGTGAGGCTTAGTGGGCAGTGATTGGCTCCTGGTGATTGCAACATGGAGATAACACTCTTGTGATTAGTTTAATGATGACTTGTGAGACCAGTGAGTTCCAGTTCTCATGAGGAGAGTTAGTTCTCTGTAGGCAGTTCATTTTCTCTCTCTCTTCCTCTCTCTCTCCCATCCTCTAGTGTTTCTGTTGGCCAGGCTGTAAGTCTTCCAATACTTTGCGATCTTTTGGAATTTCCAGCCACCAGATCTGAGTCCGAGTGAACCTCTCTTCTCTTAAATTCACCCACTCACAGATGTTTCTGTGAGCAATGCTAATGCAAATATGATCTAGGACACAAGGTGATTCATGGTCATTAGAGACAAGCATAGGTAGAATAATCATAAGACTTAAAATTTAAATTCTTCTCTCTATTTCTATACTGTCACTGGGTTCACCCATGTGCCAGATAAAACCATCATACCTCTATCATCAGGAGAAAGTAGAGATGGTGGAGACTCTGTGTGTTCAAAATACAATCATCCTTTTGGCACTAGATTTTTTTAAAAACCATTATTAAATTTTTTATTCTATATGTTCAAAAATCAGGGGCAAGGTATGGACAAATTACATAGAGACTGTGTGGATGACAAAGGAGGACTAGTCCCATGGCCTAATGGTTAAGAAAGTCAGATCCCACATGGCTGACTGTGCAGTTCAAATCCCAGCCTGGGTGGCTTGACAAACACATTAGCACATGTATGTGTATGCTCCAAATCCCAACTGGATGGACAAATGAAGAAGAAGAGATTGAGGCGTGACCATGTCCCATTAAAAGGTGCTTTCTCTCCTCTCTTTGCCTCTCTCTATCTCTCTTGCTCTCTGTGGAGTGCACTTCCCCTCTCACAAAAACTAAAAGAAAGAGAAAGAAAGATAAATGAGATGGATTTTTCAGGTAAACCATGGAGGCCAGAAGGAGGTGGAGAACATATTTTTTAGAATTAAAAGAGAACTATAGGGCCAGCCAGAGGCATGGTGATTGAGGCAGTAGGATCCCACGAGGCCAACTGTGCAGCACTAGATATTATGTTGCCACTTCAAGAGGAAAAAAAAAAAAAAAAAAAAAAACCCAGGACCCTGCAGGCTTCTGGCAAGGCTCCTCACTTCCATTTTTCCATCATACCAGTACCATAGCCCACCTTCACTATCCACCTTGAAACCATGAGGGCTCATCTTTTTATGCCTGCTGGTCCCATATCCTTCAGTTGCAGCAAGAATCCCAGGATGCCCAAGAGTCACCCCTAACTTCCCACACCCTAATCATCATGCCCTCTGCAGATAAGCAACCTTTCACCATCCAGCACACACCAGCACACACCTGCTTGCTTTCTCTCCAAAGCACTTACTACTACCCAATAGACTCTATTTTTAAGACTGACGTATACGTTTCCCACTTTTAGGTAATAAGCCCCACAAAGGAGAAAGGTTTGTCTGTTTTCTTTACTACTGCATTCCCGTCATCCAGAATAGTGTCAAGCAACATGGTAGGCCTTTGATAAATATTTATCAAACAAACGAAGAAATTAAATTTCTATGGTTCTTGGTAATCTTTAAAATAGACCCTCACCTGTGCCGAGTGCCCCATGCCCTGCCAGCCTCTCTGGCATAATAAATCAGCCCAAGCCTGCATTGGCTATGCCCTTTGCATCCATGTAGTGCAAGTGAATTGTGTGCTCTGGACTCACTGACAAATAGCAGCCTCAGGCTCAATAATCTGCCTTGCATGAAATATAAAATGGTATGATTCATGCAGTTATGATCATACACTCACTCCTCAAAAAAACAGGCAAATGCCAAGTCCTGAACTTAATCCTGTCTTTCAGATCAGGCTACTCAGAGATCTATTTCTAAGTTGTAGTTATATAGCTAAGAAAAAAAAAATTTAATAAAGTATGGCCCACTATGTTCTGCCAGTCAAGCTTTGTTGTTTGTTCTGCAAATGTAGGGTCCATTGGCAAGAGAAAGAGTCCTGGGGACCCAGTGGTGAGCCTCCTCCCTTTGGGGCAAACGGTCTCATGTTCGAGATGCTGAACTATCCTTGGTGAAACAGTCCATCGAGATTTTCTATATCCATACAGAGCTGCCCAAACTTTGCCAGGGCAGTGGGCGATGCTGCCTGGCAGAACACATGCCCAAGTTAGTACTGAAGGATTCCTCCCCCACCATGGATTCTAATTTTAAAAGCAGTTGAAGAAAGAGGCAGGGAAGGGGGGAACTGAGGGAGATGAGGAGACAGAAAATACAGCGGCATTCACTTACCGGTAAATGATGCCCTTGCTCTGTAAGAAAAACAGGCCGATGGCAATTTCTGCAGCATAAAATCTGAAATTAAAATGTTAAAAAAAGTGATGGAGACATTCAAGGGCACAACATGCCTGGCAACACTCACAATTCAATGCAACATTACACTGGACATAGGGCACTGAAGTCCCACCATGGAATGGTCAGCTACATATCTCATAATGTGTTGAGAGTAAGGATGGGTGAAAATATGGTTTAGAGCTTGAGAAAGCTGCCTTAAGGGCCAGGGGAGATGAAGAGAAGCTTAGCAATTGTGTAGTGGGGAGAAGGCCATGGGATATGATGGATGGTGCGAAGAATGATAGTTTCAGACTCCAACAAGCTAAAATAGCTTAATATCTTAAAAATATCCACTTAGTGTCATTTCAGCATCATCTTCTGTAGTCCTACTAATAATCCTATAAGGTAGGGACTACTGTTACCTCCATGTTCCTCGATGAGGAAACTGAAGCTTAGAAAGACCATGTAACTTAGACAAGTTACATAGCTAATTAATAACACATCTTAGATTAGAAACAGCATCTGTTTAAAGTGTGAGCTATGATAAAGACCCACCCAGAAGGAAAAAGGTTTTGTGAGAACTGAAAAGCCCAGTTATACCACATAGATCGGGCTGGATACCTATGTTCAGTGTTATGATAATATTGTCTTGTGTAACAGTAGAATAAAAGCCTGTGGTCAATTTTAGAAGAAAAACCAATGCTATAGTCTCTTTAGAACTGTGTCAAATAGTACAAATTACTTGATTTGAAAGCGCAGGAATAATATAAACCCTCCCAGAACACGGTGCTCACAACCTTGGCAGGTGGGAGGAGAGGAGGCAGGCTGAACTGAACGGGAGCCATCAAGCCTCTGGAATGACAGGGTGGGGTTCTATATATGAGCTCTGGGGGCTTCCAGAGGGGAAATAAGGTTCTAGAAAGCTCCCTAGGAGAGGTTATCACTGCTACTTGCTATGGCATGGCATGTCTCTGTTTACCAAGGAGGTTCTAAGCAGGAGAGTAGTATATGAGATCTGGGTTCTTAAAAGAAGAGACTCAGACTGCCTTGTGGATAGAAGGGGACAGAATGGACTGATAATGGAAAATACATTTCCAAAACTCAGGCACCACAGACCACCACCACTATTCAACTTGGTCCTTGGAGTGAAGGCATTTGGGAGGGGGAGTGATGTACGATAGAGAACAGGAGCAAAACAATGGGGCTCAGAATTTTGGATCAGCCTCACACAAGCTCTGTGATCTTGACATGATGCCAAAACTCTGGGTCTCAGTTTTCTCATTTGTAAAGCAGATTGGTAATATCTAACTCCCAGAGTTGTCCTCAAGCCCGTGTTTGTTGAGCACTTAGGACCTACACATAGTAAGTTCTCAATAAGTACGTGTAACAGTGAAATGAACATGAAACCTACAATGACATTCCCCAAGGAAGCTAGAGAACCTTCCTTAGGAGTCAGGAACAAGAATTTGAAACAAAGAAATATCTGTGGTTTTTAAGCTTCAAGTTTTTAGATGATGTTTTAGGAAAAAGAGAAGCATCCCATATCAAGCAAAACACTTTTCCCCCTAGGTCAAATATTTCTCACAAAGTCGCATATAGAGAGTTTCGAAGTCTCTCTTTGCCTAAAAAACCCAATCTCATTTATCCCAAGGGAAAAGCATAGCACCCGATCTCACTTACACAGCATGAGGCTCTTTGAAACGGCCAACTTGCTGGATGTGGTACATGAGGTCACCTCCATTGACATACTCCATAACAAAGTACAGGCGGTCCTGGAGAACAAGAGCAAACATCAGAACCAGCACCCTGCGGTTTCATAGGTTCCAAGTGGAGAATAAGGAATAGCTGGCATCTATGATCAAAATCACCAAGATTCCCTGACAGATCGCTATCTGCCAGGCCTACGGTGTCCCCAGCTATAACACTTTGGAAGTATGCAAGCAAGCACAAGCACAGAGAGGACACAAATAATTTTAAAACTCAGCAACTGCAAATTTATATGTGTTCATGTGGAACATATAATTAACACATTAATCTTGCGACTGAATTGATGTCATTCTTTAGGATAAGAATCATTTAAATTTTAAAAAGTGGAAAGTATTAGGTAAATGGTATTACAGATAACGGTAGCTGTGATAGCCAGCCTTCATGCTGGATCCCAACGATTTTCCACTTTCTGGTGGAAAATCCTGTGTAGCACATTTCCACAATGACTAGGACTGACTTGGGTAACAAATAGAATAGTGTAAAAACAACAATGCATGACTTTTAGGACTAAGTCCTAAAAGATTGTACAGCTTCCAGCCGGGTTGCTCTGGGGTGAGCCAGCCACCATGTCATAAGGACATTCAAGCAGCACTATGGAAAGGTATATTTAGCAAAGAACTGAGGCCTCCTGCCAGCAGTCAGCATCAACCCCTAGACATGTGAATGAGCCACTTTGGAAACAGATCCTTCTTCCCCAGGCAAGCCTTCAGATTATTGCAATCTCAACCAGTAATTTGACTGCAACTTTGAGACTTCTAGAGTCTCTTATGTAGGCATTTTCCAAATTTCACTCAAACCATGTTCAGCCATGTGGGAGTCCAGCGACATAACTGCTACACCATCTGCTGGTCATGGGAGTTACAATTTCTATAAAGTGTTCATAATAAATCTTATTAAGAAGGAGATTTGTGGCAAAGACTTGAGAAGGTGATGAAGGCAACTATACAAATCTAGTGCAAGAGCTTACCAGGTAAAGCAAACAGTCTGTGCAAAAGCTCTGAGACTAGGGCACATGTGATGTGCTTTAGGACCACGGGGAACCAGTATGATTGGAGAAGAGAGAAGGGATACAGGGTAGGAGAGGAAGTTACAGAAGTGATGAGGGACTCAGATCACGTAAGATCTAATGACTAATACAAAGACTTTGGTTTTCACTCTAAACGAAAATAATGCATATATGACTGAAAGTTCTGTAAAACTAAGGACCATGTCAAATTGTATCAAGAACTCAGCACCAAGCCTGGCCAACAAGAGCCATCAATGCATGTTAATTCAGGGAATGAATGCATGCTCCTAGAGGTAGCAGAAGTTAGAGAACCTGCAAAGTACCAGTCAGGTGGTCAAAAGGTTGGTATGAAGCTCTGGGGCCACACTTTCTAGTTGGGTAGTCTTGGGAAGACTTCTTTATATTCCTGGGCCTTAATGTCCTCATTTATAAATGAAAATGATATAACCAGTCACCTCTTACAGAGTGACTGAGGGGCTTGTATAAAGTATTCACAGGGGACCAGCAGGTAGCTGGTTGTTAAGAAGGAGACTCTGCAGCAAAGACTTGAAGGAGGTGATCATTAGTCAGCAGGTAGTGGTTAAGTCACTGGATGCCCACATTGCTGACCATGGTTTGAGTCCTGGACCTGGTGGCTTGAAACTCACACCAGGTACATGTGCGTGCGTGCCCAAGATCCCAAGAAGAGAATGGAGGAGAAGGGACTGCGATGTGGCCATCCCCCTTGGGGGGTGATTTCTCACTTTCTGTCTCTCTCTCTCTGTCTCTCTGGCGAACCCACACGCTCTGTAGCAAAAATCTCTAAAAAACCAAACCAGAAAAATAAAATGCACAGAACTGCAAACTGTAAATGCGCCCACAACGAGATTACAGCCTGGCATTGCCTAGTTATGTGGTTACCTAGGCCAGAACAAAGTCAAGTTGCATCACACTTTAATTGATCATTAAATCAGTTTGGTGGCTCATGATCAATTTTTTTAAAAAGAAAGAGAAAGAGAACAAAAATTATCAGCGTACCCTATAGAGAGCACTCTCTGAAATGTCATGTTTTGGTTGTCCTTCTATGTTGGTATGGCTGGGTCACAATGTAAACGGTGGTTTTTAATTAAAAGTTGCAAAGCTGAGGGGCTGGATGGTGGTGCAGCAGCAATACAATGCTCAGTGAGGCTGACCCCCATGGGAAGGTCGCATGTGGAGACCTCCCTAAGTAGGTGGGAGAGTGCCTGCTGGTGATCCTGGCAAGCAAAGCTGGGGGTATATGTGGTGTGAATACCTGTTCCCCATGCCTGTCTCTCACTCATGGAAGAAAGAAAGAAACCTTTTAAAAAGTTGCAAAGCTTTTGTGAAGGGTTATAAAACCAGCAGAACAAGTGGTAGGGAGGTGAAGCATAGGGCAAAGTATCCATTTTTAAAATCAGTACAGGATTTTACCTTTCATTCCATTACTCTGAGCTCTGGACAATTACTTAACCTCTTGTTTTAGTCTGCTATTGTGTTTGTAACAGAGACAGCCAGTCTACGTAATTTAGAAGGAACTAGAGGCTTATTCGGCTGACGGTTTGGAGGTCCAAACTCCAGGTGCCAACATCTGGTGAGGCTACACATGGTGGAGTGCAGGCTCTTGAGCAGAGCTGCTGTCCAGGACTTTCTGCCTGCTCTGGTCTCCTTTCCCTTCTTATAAACCTACCAGAACTCAATCATAGGCACTCTTTCCCAATGACCTCATCACACCCAAAGCCTCATCCTAGGACACCATGGAGGGATTAAATTTTCATTTAATAATTTTATAATATAACCAAATTCCAACACATAAACTTTTGGAGGACAACCAAATCATGGCACCTCCCTAATCTCCAGTTTCCTCTTCATCTGTAAAGTGGATGTTCTTTACCTACCCCCCAAAAGTACTAAATAAGATGACAGGTGTAAAGTGTCTAACATGATTTTGACCAGTAACATATTTAATTCACTATTTAAAAGTCTTCCTGGGTAGGGGGTGGCGAGTGCAACAGGTGGCATGGTAGTCAAGGCTATGGACTCCCACATGCTGACCACAGTTTGAGCTCCAGACCTGGTGGCTTTCCCTCTCTCTCTCTCTCTCTCTCTCTCTGGTGAGCATATATGCCCTATAGCAAGTTAAAAATGATAATACTAATAAATAAAATTAAATAAATAATTTTTTAGGAAAAAGTCTTCCTGGGGCCAGCAGGTTGCATGGTGGTTAAGGTGCTGGACTCCCACATGGTTGACAGCAGTTCGAGTCTTGGACCCAGCTGCTTGGAAATTATGATGGGCACATGTGTGTGCATGCCCAGAGTCCCAGGAGGAGAATGAAGAAGGAAGGTTGCAGCGTGGACATCTCACTTTCCCTCTTTGTGTCTCTCTTTGAATCTCTCTGGTGAGCACACACACATCCTATGCAAAACAAAACAAAACAAAAACGTCCTTACAGTGCATAAAGGTTTGTCTTATATGTAATAGTCATACATACATTTGTTAAAGGTGTATTGAGTGTCTAATAATTATAATAACAATAATAATGGAATAAAGCTACCATTATAGGGGCTTTATTTATTTATTTATGTGAAAGTGTTTTTTCGTTTTAAATTTTTTTTTTTTTTTTTTTTTTTTTTTTTTTTTTTGCTAGTGGGCACGAGCACTCATTGACGAGAGAGAGAAAGGGAAAGTAAGAAAGCACCCCCTCCCTGGGGGATAGTCATGCTGCAGTTCCTTCTCCTCCATTTTTCCTTTCAGGATTTGGGCACACACACACATACATCCAGTATGTTTTACAAGCCATCGGGTCTGGGACTTGAACCATGCAGTTGGCCACCTTAAGCACCATGCCACCCACCTGCTGACCTTAGTTAAGTGTTTTATATAATTTGCCTCATTTTTCTCTCTAAACAACCCAATATGATGAGTATTGTCATTTTTCCTATTTTAAACACATAAAAGTTGAAGCTCAGAATGGGTCAGTAACTTGCCAATGGTCACTCAGCTGCAGAATCAGGATTTAAACCCCAGTAGTTTAGTTTCAGAGTCTACACTTGAAAACTCTCGTTATGTTGCCTCTAGTGAGTACATCTTGTAAGGTTCTGAGCTAGAGGTTGTACGGATGTGTTTCCCTTCAAAGAATTTCTAGTCCAGGAGGGCAGAAGAAACTCAGCCATCTGGCCATACATCAACACAGAAGCTGGCAGGTTACAGGGGAAGAGCACAAGTGAAGCAATATGTTTTTTCTAAATGATTTTTTTTTTCTCAGACTTATACTGCTTCACCCTCTCAATATCCCTAATGAGAAGTAGAGAGGGAGGGGGAATGATCGCTTCTGTTCTGGGGGTCCAAGACCTATCAGATTTGCAAAAAAAAAAAAAAAAAAAAAAGGTCACATACAAGTTGGTAGCAGTTCTGACAGAAAGCCAGAACTGCCAACACTCAGACCCTAGCTCTTTGGGGGGGGGGGGGGGGGGTTGATAGAAAACAAGCCTAAAAATAGCATCTGTCTTTGCTGCATGTTGAAGAGAACCAAAACACTTGCTTTTAAAAATTATTTTTAAAACTAGCAGATGGCATCGGCCACAGCAAGAGAAGGGAGGCAGAGATTTCACTTGCTTGCTGTTTGCTTGGAAGACCTCAACTTGCCCCCTAAACTCATTAGTTGGTATCCCCACATCAGGGGACAGCTCCACTGTGCGTAATGTTTTACGGTCTGATCCACTGCTACCATATGTGGGGAAACCCCGACACCCATCATCTTTGAACTGAACTGAGTTTGGCTTTGGAAGAGCAGTGCCTCAGCTCTGAAATGTTATGGTTGGCATCTCGCTGTCCTTTCATTTCTGAACAAACACTTAATGATGCCCACTCTATGCCAGCCACTGTTCTATTGCCAGAGAGGCTGCTGTGAACAACCCGTGGTGCCTGATGTTAAGGATTCCCCAGACTAGTGGGGGACACCAGAGAAATTTCCAAATGGCAATGTTTCCCAAAATGGGGTAGGAGATAATTTTAGGTAGTCCATAGATGCATATGTTTTTACCTTTATAGTTCTGTGTTCCTTTTAATGTGTATTGTGAAGAATATAGCCAAGTACTTCAAGCCCCTGATTTTATGGCTATGCATACTGGAGAGAAAGAATGAAATGCTTGAAGTCACATAAAAGGATAGGGGCAAGTTGGGGGGACCAGATGACTGTACTGTATAAGACCATCATCCCAAGTTTGTTATCCTCCAACCGGCTTCAAGATGTAGCCGAGTATGCCTTCTCTTCTTAAAATTTACTTGTTTAAAAATGTTTTTATTAATCCACTTTTTAAAAACTTGAGCATGATTATTTAAAGCTGTAAAAATATCCAAAATCACAAATGGAAACTCATTGTCTCTGTAAAAAATTAATATATATCTGGAGTCTATCACCTCTTTGCTATATCTGGTCTGCCTTTAGTACATCGGTCCTTTAAATAACTAATTTCTAAAATAGACACAATTTGTCCGTGTACCACCAAGTTCATCTCCCACTCTACAGTGAGGAACAGCAAAATTTGGAAAACCCTGCCGGGGCAATCTAGAGCTGATTATGAGCAGAGAGGTGAGTTTTAGAACTTTCATTGAGCTTTTTTTTTTTTTTTTTTTTTTTTTTGCAAGTCATAGAATTAGGCATGAAAGGGACAAAAATGATGAATAAGACACAATCTTGCCCTTAGATAATTTGAAATCTTGGCTAAAACAAATATACAATGAATTCAAACCATGAAAACAAAATGTGATAAAAAGAAATGGCACGAAAGGGGACCAGCAGATGGCATAACAGTTACATTGCTGGACTTCCTCATAGCCAACCCTGGTTTGAGTCTCAGACCCGGCAGCCTAAAACTCACGCTGGGTGTGTGTGCATGCATGCCTAAGATCCCAAGAGGAGAATGGAGGAGAAAGATTGCAGTGTGGCCATCCCCCAAGGGGTGATTTCTTGCTCCTGTCTCTCTGGAGAGCACGTGTGCCCTATAGCAAAAATCTTCCTCTCATAAAAAAATAAATAAAGGAAGAAAGAAATTGCGTGAAAGGCAAAGAGTAAACTATGGGGGCTTGGGCTCACTAAATACCCCCCCCCATGACCTTACATAATTATTCCCCTCTCATAACATCCTGAAGTTGAACTTCATTCCCCACTCATCTATACAATTATTGCAAGTCCTCAAAAGATCTTTCTCATCATTATATCCAGTGGCTTTTGATTAGAGCTTATTTGCTAGACTCTAATACATGAAAATCCAGAAGTATTTCTTCAGTATTGACTCAGCTCAGCTCTCTCCTGCTTGCTCATTTTTCCAAAGAGGACTTATCACAACTCAGAGCATCAGCTCTCATCTCTTTGGGCGGATGAATCTTGACTTGTATTTCTATCCTCTCCCTGTCTCCTGAGTTCCAGGCAGCTCCAGCTGGCTACAGGATGTTTCTACGTGGGCGTTCCACTGTCAACTCCAATTAAAAGCTCAGAAAGGCAAACTCACCATCTTTCTCTTCAAACTAGCCAGTCTTCTCAACTTTAAAGTGCTTCTTCAAAATTGTCATTGTCATGATTCTTCCTTTACACTATTACCCTTGTCTTCTAAGCTTGAAGAGACTTCAGCTCATTTTAAATTCCCTTTCTCCTTTATCCCTCATATTCAATTAGTAAATAAAGAAATTAAATGTCTGTCACTGCATCATGCAAAATGGCTGGATAGAATTTGCCCAATTTGGAACATCAGTATGAGGATAATCTGATTTAAAATGATGATTAGACAGCATGTGCAGAACTCACCTGAGGTGGTGGTGGGGGTCCCCGACTGGGGCAAGGGAATTCAAAGAGACAATCTTCCAAGACAGCTGAAAGTGGAGAGTAAATGTGCCGGTGTGACTGTCAGGGGGACATCTGCTACCTTTCATTAGATACTATGGACCGAGAAAACCAACCATGTGGGTCTCCTGTGCATCATGCTCTAAGGTGAGCTGCAGTGAGAATTACTCTATTTAATATCCTTTAATGATTTTCCAGACTGGTCAGTACATTCATCCTATCTGTAAACTATTCCCTTCATTGCTCAGAGTCATCTGTTTCTCTCCAAGGAGCTTGTACAATGGTGTAGTTAAGAGCCTTGGCTTTGACATCAGTTAGTCCTGGGTTCAAGTCCCAGTCATACAGGATACTTGCTCTGAGACCTTGGGTCAGTTACTTCAACTCTCTCTGCCCTCCTGGAGAGGGCAATAATAATAAACTATACCATGGGTTTTTGGCAAATATATAGGATGTTGCACTTTGAATCCATACAAACTCACACAGCTCTGTTCAAGTAAGTGTGTGGTTAAGAACATGTGATCAGGGAACCAGCAGTTAGCACAATGGCTATGTCGCTGGACTCCCACGTAGTCAACCACGGTTCGCGTCCCGGACCCGGTGGCTTAAAACTCACGCCGGGCGTGTGTGCGTGCGTGCCCAAGATCCCTAGAGGAGAATGAAGGAGAAGGGATTGCGGCGTGACCATCCCCCTGGGGGGTGATTTCTCGCTTTCTGTCTCTATGTCTCTCTCTGTCTGTCTGGTGAGCGCAAGCGCCCTATAGCGAAAACCTCTCAAAAAAAAAAAAAAAGAACATGTGATCACACACTTTTTTCCCTCCATATTTTATAGCCTTAGAATCACTGTTAGAATGAAGCAATTAATCCCCACCCCTACCCCATTGCTTTCCAAAACTTGCCCTTCCACCTAAAGACCAAAGTTCTCAAGGGTTAGAACCACCTTTCTTGTTCTGTGGAATTCCATGGACTTTTGATTATTGAATGAATATACAAAGGTAGCAATCAAGAAAGCAGAGAGAACTAGGCTGTTCTGTACGCTTGAGTTATATTCCTGGTTGCTTCACTACACTCAAGATCCTAGGATGCTTTAGTTGACTACCACTCTGATACCAGCCAAGTTCTCACTAGCCACCTTTTTCTG
The DNA here is from genome assembly GCA_026018925.1 of Tupaia tana. NCBI lineage: Eukaryota > Metazoa > Chordata > Mammalia > Scandentia > Tupaiidae > Tupaia > Tupaia tana. Next base: position 65,598,676 of record JAKSZU010000016.1, read on the forward strand.
GAGGCACTGAATACCATGCTTGTATCACTATGCTATGTCCTAGCTCAACTAAGCCAGTCTCCTTAGACTCAAGATGAAACCTACAACCTCATACAAGCACTAAGTATTTCCTCCTTCTAGATACAATCTTTCTCTATGGTTCATGCTGAGTTAATAGTAGCTAATTACCAGTTGATTGGTCCATGAATGAACACCTGATCCAAACTGAACCAATCAGATTCTCTTTCCTAAGAGTCTGAATTGTTACTCAGGGCATCTGATGAATAGTCAAAGAGCAAAGGGTTGAGGAAGTCATGTTTACCATGAGCAGGAAGAAACAAAGAAAGCAGGGTGAAAAATCCAGAAATATGTTCTAATCTGTTTTAAAGGTCCAGATTCTAGTTCTTCATGAGGTCTAGGTATATTTTTGCCTTTGGATCATTCCTTTCCAATATTTGTTTTCTCATGACCTAGTTTGGCAGGGGAGAGGGGGAACCCAAATCATTACTGACTGAACAACAGCCGGTGCCTCATGCAGCCCTTAAGTCTAATCCAGAGCTGATCCTAAGTTCTTGAGTTACCAGGACTCCTTGGACACCACTGGGGCTCAATGGACGTGCCGTCAGTACAACTGGAAATCACTTTCATCCCCTCTGTGTCCTCGCTTACATTCTGGATTGATGCTTCTCCCAGACTGCCTTGCAACTGAGTTATTGCTGGGCCATGACAGCAAATTTGGGGAGGAAGTAACTTCTGTCCTTCAATGACTCATAAAATCTAATTCTATTTAAAAAAAAAAAAAAAGAGGTGCATATGTTCAATTGAAAAGAAAACAGTTAAAATAGATGTTTTGCTAAAGAAACTTAACTGCCTGTGCCCACTGGCAGTTGGGAAATTGCATGAATGTGCTGGGCTGACAATTGTCCCTGAGAAAAACTACAAAAGGATGGGAGGAAACATAATTCTTTTGTGCCTATGCAGCAAGGTACACCCCCAGCCCAGCTGTAATAATTCAGGTAACCACCATCTACTGTTTAATATACATTATCCACCATTTCTTTTCATCCTTACTTATTAGATCCACTTTAAAGATGATGAAACCAATATTCAGAGCCATTAAATGTCTTCCTAGAGGTCATATGGCCAGTAATAATAGATCCAATGGGGAGAATGCGCTTATTATCCCTTTGTGCTTGGATTCTAAGGCCATTAGTCTAAACTTTGTTCGCCTATGATCAGTTTATCTAATAAACAATTCTCTAAAAATTCAACCCTCTTCTGAGGGCTTGTGCATCTGTCTGGGTATTAATGTTGTCATCTTGCAATGCATTTTTTTAAAAATTAACTGCTTTCTTATAGAAATGATAATAATAATTTAATAGTAATAATAGAATAATAATTTCTTTCTGAAATAATAAAATTTTTAAAAGAAGGCAATTACCCATAGCCCCCCTAAATCAAATAAAATTTTGATTTGTCTATAACCTCTTATCATTTTTTTCCATGTACACATTTGATTTTAACACATTTAGAATAATATCTTAAATAGAATTTAACATCCCACATTTTCTGTAAACATTATGCCATGCAAATTTTCAAAAGATTCTAAAAATCCAATAAAAGTATATTTTTAATGTCACTTTACTTTTCTAATCAGGTTTTTAAAAATCAAATTTGCATCATTTAAATGACGAAAGTTGCTTTGTATATTGCTAAGGATTTATTTCGGTCTTCTTCTTTTTTTTTTCTTTATTTAGAGAGAGATTTTTGCTATAGGGCATGTGCACTCACCAGAGAGACAGAAAGATAGAAAGCAAAAAATCACGCCCTGGGAGCATGGCCATGCCACAATTCCTTCTCCTCCATTCTCTTCTCGGGACCTGGGGCATGCATGGACATGTGCCAGTTGTAAGTTTTAAGCCACAGGGCACGGGACTTGAACTGTGGTCGAGTCCAGCAGTGTAACCATTATGCCATCTGCTGGTCTCCTATTAATGATCTTTTATCTAACAAATTCTAAATCTCTAACAAGAAAAATATATCAAGTTTGCAGTATGTTATACTAGATTTGCCATTTTCTTAAAGATAGGTGATTCATAAAAGAGTTTGGGTCACAAAATGCAAAATGACAATCTACTCGGGCTATACCAGCCTCCTCACTGTTCCTCAAACATACAAGCATGCTCCTGCCTCGGGCATTCACAGACATTCACACTCACTCTTCGTGCTGTCTGGAACACTTTGCTCCCAGATAGCCACGTGCTTTGCTCCCTCGCTTGCTCTGGTCTCTGCTCAAATGTCATCCCTGCTGGTGAGGTCCTCCCTGATGAACCTATCAAAAATAGCATCTCTCTGCCCCAATCCATCCATCTCTATCCCTTCTACATGTGTCATTATTGTCATTTACCTGTCTCCCTCATTAGAATGTAAATTCTAAGGGAACATGGATTTTAACTTTTATTCCCTGATGTACCTCTCATGGTGTTGCAGATGGAACCTGACGCAACAAATATTGATACTTATTTTTTGAAACGATCAATAAGCATTAGTCCCCGCTGTAGACCGGCAGTAATGCTCCGACTCTGAAGATATTACCTATTCCAGCCCAACTGCCTCTTCTGGAACACTTGACCTCTGGAGGTCAAGAGTGCAATGCCTGAAAAGAAGTACGACAGAGAAGACTGCCTTCACAGAGCTTCCCCGGAAGGGGCATGGCCTCCCTGCCCACCTTAATCATGATGCACATGCAGTGCTCCCTAAATTTAAATGATCACTCCAACAAATAAAATTCTTCCCTGATCCTTGCAGTATCCCTGTGGAATAAATGGCATGCCTTTTACACAGTAAAAAAAATATTCAAAGAACTATTAAGGGAATCTGGGCCCAGTGAGCCCTCAAATCTTGGAGCCTTCACTTACCAAGTGCATACCCTAAGTCATTTTATCTTTCTTTTCTTTTCTTTTCTTTTCTTTTCTTTTCTTTTCTTTTCTTTTTTTTCTTTTTTTTTGGAGAGGTTTTTGCTATAGGGTGTATGTGCTCGCCAGAAAGACAGAGAGAGACAGAGAGACAGAAAGAGAGAAATCACCCCCCCCCCCCCAGGGGGGATGGCCACGCCACAATCCCTTCTCCTCCATTCACTTCTCAGGATCTTGGGCACACATGAACCACGGTCGACTACATGGGAGTCCAGCGACATAGCCATTACACTAACTGCTGGTCCCAGTCATTTTATTTTTCTGAGAGCCAATTTCCTTTGAGTAGAAATGTGAATAGTAATACGTATAGTGTTCTTGTAAAGACTGGACATCATTGGAGCCAGCCGGTAGTGTGGTGGTTAAGGCACTGAATCCCACATCGTCGACCGTGGTTCACGTCCTGGACCTGGCGTCTTATAATAGCACCTGGATGCATGTGCGAGTGTGCCCAAAATTCAGAGAGAAGAATGTTGGGGAAGGGAATGTGGCATGGCCATCACCCCCGGGGTGGAGGGTGATTGCTCATGTTCCCCTTCTCTGTCTCTCCCTGGCGATTGCACACACCCTATGGCAAAAAAAAATCTAATAAAAAAATTAGATATGATCGTGAAAGTGAAAATATTTTTAAAGAATTATTTATTTAATTTATCATTATTATTTGCTCTAGGGCATGTGTGATCACCAGAGAGAGAGAGACAGACGGGGGTGGATGGGGAGTAAGAAAGGAAGCCACCAGGTCCAGGACACCAATCACAGTCATCCATGTGAGAGTCTAGTGCCTTAACCTCCACACCACCTGCTGGCCCCAAAAGTGGAAATATTTTATAAACTACAAATAGGAATATGAAGTTAAGGCACAAGAAGGATGTGCCTAAATTTACATTAGGATAGCAACAGTTTCCAGGTTTGGAGTTCTGGAGCGTTTTGCAGAATAAATCCCAGCTCCACTACTCACCAACTGCGTGATGTGGCATGAGTTACTTCTCTGAATGTCAGCATTCTGATCTGTAAATTGAAGCTAGTAATAGGTCCTCTCTAATAGAGGCAATGAGAGGATAAAATGAGTTGATACAGCGAGAGAGCCTATGGTAGCACCCCACACATGCTAAAGTGGCCATTACTGTTGGCTGCTGCTTTTTTGTTCTTGTTTGTATCATTATCATTGCTTGGGCCCTCTTGGTGGTGACGCATCATGGTGGACAATGCTTGGGCTCTGAGCTCCGTGGGCCAATGACCTAGTGCTGTGTCTTGAGAGAACTACCATGCATCCCTGATCCATAATCCTTTCACCTACATAATGAGATGATAGATAATCCCTGCCACTGTGAGATTTTTGTGTGGCTAGAATGAAACGATGTTTTTGAAGACCGATGCATGGGAGATGCCCCAATGGAAAGTCAGCTCTGTTCTAGAATGGGGAAGCTGAGGGATGGAGGCATGATGTGGCTTTCTGAGCAGGTGAGAGATGAGCAAAGCTGGGCAGAGCTCAGGCTCCTGGTGGGGATTCCACCCCAGGGCTGTCAGGTGGAATGGCAGTTGGGTGATTCACACTCAAAAGACCTCACAGTATAGCAGCACAGTACAAATCCCCTTGGAACTAGACTGGGCTCAAACCTGGTTCTGAAATGTACTAGCTGTGTGGCCTCAGTCCCATTGCCTATGAAATGGAGATGACGTTAGGCGTTGTCATGTGGCTTAAAATGGATAGCCCTGTGCCTCACATATAGTAGGCATTATTATAAGTCTTTGAAAATAAAAGTAATTTATGCAAAATTAAAATATATGTGCTTAGCCAGGAAAAAAAAAAAAAGGGTGAGAAAAAACTAATTTAAATTGGGGCATTTCACTCAATGAGCATATGTGCCGAGTGCAGGTGAGATGGAAAGGGTATCTGCTCTTCCCTCAGCTGGCCTCACTTGGCCCCAAAAAACCTCTTACTTGTAGCAAGTGTATCTCTTCAAGTATTTTTTTCCCCCAACAATTCAACACCTATAAATGGTATAACTATGTCATCTGATCCTCAACCAACGAGGAAGTAATCTATTCCATCCCTGACCTTGCTGGATTGGAGGGCTGAGCCCTGGTCTCCTTCATCCCCACACAAAACACAAATCCACTGGACTCACACATTCTTGGCTCTCATGGCTTTCTTTCTTTTTTCCTTTATTATTATTATTATTTTGGCAGGTCTCACTATGTTGTAATCCTCCTACCTCATTCTCCAGCTGAGACTACAGACATACTCTACCACCCAGCTCTTTTTTTTGAGCTCAGGTTGGCCTCAAGCTTGTGATCCTCCTGCCTCAGCTCTGGAGTTGCTGGGATTACAGGTGCACACCATCAAGATCAGCCTTTAACTGAACTGGAGATCGAATCTAGGACTCCCATGTGGCCCCCACCTGCAGAACAGAGTCTTAGCACTATTTACCACTGCAGTTGGGCCTCTTGTAGCCCTTAATCTCTCTTTCCTGACATATGACAGCTCCTTGAGGGAACTGGAGCTCTGTATATGTAAACGCAGTCCTTCCTCTATAATTCCAGAGAGTGAATTGAAATGCAGAGGAGTGACGTGGCTCAGTATTAAAAGTAACCTCAAAACTACTCTATGATTTTTAACTTACAAAGGTACTATACTTTAATGAACATTAGTCACAAATGACTCATTTCTCTTAATCTTAAGATACCCAGTAGAAATGAAAAACCACTCTTCCAAGTTAGTACAGCCTCTCCTCTGAGAATAAGGTTTTCTTAGTTACTTCCCAGACTGAGACTATTCTTCCTTTGGTGATCTCAATGACTCAATTTGGAGACCACCAGTGGAACAGAGAAAGGCAAGAAATTGGGAGAGCCCAGAGATTTAAATCCTAATTCTGATCCTGCCACCACTTGGACACCTAAAGGCCTTAGTTCCCCAAGATATGACTGGACATTTAAACTAGTAAGATGTACCCCCTTCCCGGTTTCCGCCACATCCCCACATCATGGAAATTATCATTCACTTAATATTTTTCTCTACATTGACTCTCTTCTTTTACTCCCAAGTTTTATTTGGAAAGCAAACTTCAGTCACTTTTGGAGTACAATAGCAAACCAATTCATTATCTTGAAAATTGCTAAATGAAAGAAAATAATCACTTATCTTGCCTTTCCTACATGAACTGAACCACCAGGAAACTAAGCAACAGATGAGAGGACACTCCTCTTTATAAAAGCATTCCAACTAATAAATGAAAAAGAAAGGCTAGATTAGGAAATCACCATCTCGCAATCCCTGATGAATGAATGGATCTAGGCACTGAAACTCAGGTGCTGCCAACGTCATGAGGAGAATCAACTGGATATTATGTGCCTTTGGATGAAAGAACACACCACCATCTGCAGTCTTGCCAATGGGACTAAAGCTGAATCTGACCAAGCCTGTGCATCCAGCTGTCCATTTACAGGAAATACAGAGAACAGAGGAAACATGTTGAGTGTCCAAGACTGTACAGTTGCAAAACCCAGAATGCAGGGACCAGCAAATGGTGTAATGGCTACGTTGCTGGACTTCCACATAGTCAACCATGGTTTGAGTCCCAGACCTGGTGGCTTAAAACTCATGCCAGGCACATATGTGTGTGTGTCCAAAATCTCAAGAGGAGAATGGAGAAGAAGGGATTGCAGTGTGGCCATCTCCCCTGGGGTGGGGTGGTGGTGGGGGGTGATGTCTTGCTCTCTGTCTCTTCAGTGATCACACGCATCCTATAGCAAAAATCTCTCTCTTGAAAAAAAAAACCCTGACATGGGACCAGCAGATGGAGTAGTGGCTATGTCGCTGGACTCCCACAGAGTCCATGCGGTTAGAGTCCCAGACCCGGTGGCTTAAATTCACACCAGGTGCGTGTGTGTGCATGCCCAAGATCCCGAGAGGAGAATGGAAGAGAAGGGATTGCAGAGTGGCCAGCCCCCCTGGGGGGTGATTTCTCAATTTCTGTCTCTCTGTCTCTGTCTTCCTAGCAAGCACATACACTCTATAGCAAAAACCTCTAAAACCAGACTAACAACAACAACAACAACAAAAAAAAACAGACTGCAAAAACACCACGGGACAAACAGGCCAGGATCTTCAGCAGATGAAAAGCATGGAAAGGAGGGAGGGGGACATCGCTAGATTAAAGACTTAAAAGACACATCAAATGAGATGCAAAATTTAACAGCATTCCATCTCACATGGGGTTGTGCTCTTACATCAGCAATATAGGTTAAGAACTGGATAAAGTCAAACTTGAAAAAGCCCTTAAAGCATCTTTAAATTACTAGGCCATTCACTCTTAGAAACCACTGGGTCCAGGACTCGGGCCAAGGTCAACTACGTGGGAGTCCAGTGACATGGCCATTGCGCCAACTGCTGGTCCTTGTGATGGTTAATTTTATGTGTTGGGGCTGGCGGGTGGCGTGGTGGTTGGGTTCTCACGAGGTCGACTGTGGTTTGAGTCTCGGACCTGGTGGCTTGCTTTCTCACTTTCTCTCTCGCTCGCTCGCTCTGGACCTCTCTGGTCAAAATGTGAAGGTGAGTAAATAAATAAAGTTTAATAAAAGAAAAAAAAAAGAAAAAAAGAAGCCCCACAGGCAAGAATTAACTTTGTACCCCTTTTGCAACTGGGCTCTGGCCTGTCCTTCCTTAAGTATGGTAGTCAAGGTCTAATTTAAACAGGGAAAAGGTAAAACATTACTTAAAGAGAGGCCTCTTGCCCTCATAGATAGAGTTGAAACCGCAGTCAATAGCAGATAGTGAGCCACGTTCCTTTGTCATCTTGGCAGTCCTGACACTAAGCTCACTGGGACACCACACCCTGCTCCTGGAATCCTTTGAGAGCTGTGTTCTCAGGCAATCCCCACCCTCCACTCCAAGGAGGGTCCCACAAAGGCTTCACTCAGGCTATCTGCAGAGATGTACACACTCGTGCATTTGTCCAAAGGGTCTGGAAGGCTGATTGTAACTATCCCAATGAAATGAGTTCCTATCCCCAAATTAATCCTGCTATTAGAAAAAGACCCTGCTCTGTTGGTTTTAAAACCAATTGCCACGGACCAGCAGTTAGTGTAATGGCTATGTCGCTGGACTCCCGCGTAGTCAACCGCGGTTCGAGTCCTGGACCCGGTGGCTTAAACTCACGCCGGGTGCATGTGCATGTGTGACCAAGATCCTGAGAGGAGAATGGAGGAGAAGGGATTGTGGCGTGGCCATCCTCCCTGCGGGGTGATTTCTCGCTTTCTGTCTCTCTGTCTCTCTCTGTCTGTCTGGCGAGCGCACATGCCCTATAGCAAAAAACCTCTCCAAAAACAAAAACAAACAAACAAACAAAAACAATTGTCTGAATTCCTCCTCTCTCTGAGTTGAAATAGTACCAGTGGCAACCTAAGGAATTCTCATTGAAATTCTCTAGGCCTAGCATCTCTGTGTCTAGAAAAGGAAGGCCCTATCTCTTTGGGGTGGGTGCTGTTGGAACAGCTTTAGCCAAACCCTGGAGGCAGAATACTGAGGGCCACCCGACAAGTTACCATGGTCTGGAAGCAGGAATGGAGCTGGGTCAGGAATGGCGGTTTCCCTGGCAGGGCCAGCACTCGCTTCTCCACCATGGTGCACTCCACATCATCATCCTGGATCACAACATCCTTCTTCAGGATCTTCACAGCATAGAGCTCATCTGTGCCTTTTCGCTCCGAGAGCATGACCTAGGGACGAGCAAATATATCAGAGAAAGCTAAGGGTAACTGGTGCTCCTTCAAACCTACTCCCAGCTTTGCATGGATGCCCTCTGTGCACTTGGAAATAATAAATCATGTCCAACAGTTGACATTCTGATGGCTGAACCCAATCAACAGAGGATGACCTAGGAGAGATGACCAAGGATATATTCCTTTGGGATAGCTATCAATGCCCAGTACAGATTGCTAGAATAATAACCCTACAAGGATAAGTATCTTTGCCTGTTTTGTTCCCTGGTATAACCCAAGATACTGGGTTTGGGGTACCTGTTCCATTAATCAGTCAATTATTTAATGTTTATTAAATGTCTGCTAAGCACTGGAGATAGAGCAATGAAGAAGCAGACACATTCTCTGACCTTGAACTCAAGAGAGGAAGAAAGACTGCAAACAATTGATTACAGAGATGATTAACATAATTATTAAATAGCCTCTCGTCTTGTCTTGAACTGTGGTCATAGTCAGGGCCAGCTAACCATGTGGCTCAATAAACCATTATTTTCATGGTTGTGACTAGGCCAGAGAGAACAATGACCAACAGGTACTAATTTCAAAAAGTCTCTTAGGAAGTACAGGTAAATTAAAATTTTAAAAAAATTAAAAAGTTAAAATAAAAAGAAAAGAAGTACAGTTAGGACCGCATTACAGAGGAGCCTAGTCTGGTCTGGGAGATTCTGGGAAGGCTTTCTGGAGGAAGAAATAATCATGCTGATATATGAGCACTGTGTCAGGTATTTTGCAGGTAATAATATGAATCACTATTATATTTTTGAGTACTTAGCAATAATTGGTTTCTCATGTACTTTGCATAATACCCTAGGAAGCAGCTATCATTACGAATCCCCTTTTATACAAAACCAAGGCTCAGAAGGCTAAGTAAACTGTTACACCACAAATCCAGTTAAGGCCAGGGCCCAGGATTGGAATTAAGGTCTCCCGGACTCCAAAGTTTCTCCCTTCAAATGTTCTCCTTTGGCTCTCCAGAAGAAACCTGTAAGAATTTAGATGGCTGGGAAAACCACACACCTACTCACACCTGCTTCTGCTGGAGGAACAGAGAATACAATGGGGAGCTGGAGCCAGAGGGGCTGACACACAGAATGAGTCTAGAGGCAGGAGGGCAGCTCAGCACACTTCAGCTCTTAGCCTCCAGGTGAGTCTGATCAGACTCAGGCACAGATGCTTCTACAATAATTCATGCATGTACACACAGAAGTATCCAGACTGAGCTTGTCACACATGGCATTCCTAATCCTACCCCCTCTATCTCATCACAGCCAGGAATGGCCACAGGCAGTGCAGACCCAGGGACTTAAGCAATTTTGAAAGAAGACTCCTGACACGTCTTTCCACAGTGATAGGACTTTTCTTAACCTTTTCTCCCCAGTACCACAATGAAAACTAAGAGCTGCCAATCTGGGTCTTACCTGCTGGGCACTTAATCAGTCATTAAAATAGACCCACCAAGTTACATAGCAAGATAGAGCTAACTCAGAGTGCTAGAATGTGTGTCTACCCACTTCCATATGTTCTCTTCCTGGTACCTAGGGGGCTCTATTTCCTTCGCTAGCCCTTACCAAGACAGAAACAACTCAATCTATTTTAGGCGAGATGGCGATGGGGTTTTCAAATTCTAGAGGAAGCTGGGACTGAGCCATGTGCAGGGAGGTGACGAGGTCAAAGAAAAGTGAGGGACTGAAGAAGGGAGGAAGAAGAGGTTTTGGTTGAGAAGATTCCAGGGTCCAGGGCAATGGGCTCAGTGCTGAGTTGTCCTCGAGTGTGGACACCCTCCCTAGCCCACAGTCACTGATCAAAGCACCAGCCAACATTTCTGAATACTGTCACTCATCCCCCACCAAGAATAGAGAAGAGGGGTCCTGGACCCTTAAATGTGGATGCAAGTCATGACAGGACATCTTAGCTTTCAGTATGGAAGAGAAATAGGACAGAATGGCTCAGATTTTCCCCGCACCAGGGACAAGAGTGCACATCCTACATCTGCTTCAATTATTCCCATTTTATAGGTAAACAAACTGAGGATCAGAGAGATTAACCTGCTTGAGCCAATGATTGCTCTAAAAATGCAGATCTGACCATACTACCTGAATGTTTCAAGTCCTTTGGTGACTCCAGAAAGCCAAACAACTCCATGACCACATCCTTGTTCTTTTTTGTTTGTTTTTTTTCCCTTTTTGGACATTCTATGCCCACTGCCTGCAAGGTCCATCCACAACTCTTTTACTGCCTAAAACTTTATGATTCAGTTTAGATGTACCTCCTTCTATAACCTCCGTTATCCACTTAGACATATCAGCCACTCCCTCCTTCGGGTATCAGGGCTACTGTGTGTTTATGTCAGTTACTTTAGCACAACTTTTTCTGAACTTTGATCATTCATGTACCTGTTCTGCATTTTTTCCTACCACTTAAGTTGTTATTTGTTCAGCATTTTTAAAAACCTGGTCACGGGGGACCAGCAGTTGGTGTAATGGATATGTCACTTCCATGTAGTCAACCACGGTTTGAGTCCCAGACACAGTGGCTTAAACTCACGCCAGGCACATGTGCATGTGTGCCCAAAATCCCAAGAGGAAAATGGAGGAGAAGGGATTGTAGCATGACCATCCCCCCCTGGGGGGTGATTTCTCACTTTCTGTCTCTTTGTCTCTCTCTGTCTTTCTGGAGAGCACATGTGCCCAATATCAGAAACCTCTTAAAAATCTTTTTTTTAAAAAGAAAACCTGGTCACATTTTTACTTAACTAAATTTGTTTGAGATGGAAACTATATCACCACCACTAATGGCAAGTCAGTAGCATCAGTCATAAATGGAAGACGAGAATAAAATTAAACAAAAGCAGAGTAGTGCAAGTAAATTCTAGCTTTATACTGCTGATGCTGAAGTTCTGAGCCAGGGCCTGCATTTTCTCCTTGTTAAAGGAAAGGAATGATATCAGTAAATGTTAGTGAGCATATTGTCATCAAATGCGATTATCTTTTTCAAGTAATTAGGAAGCTAAAAGAAAACATAGAGAATAACCCTACCACAATGTGATTTAATTTTATTTAATATCATGTCTATTTACCACCTAGAAAAATCTCAAGTGCTAACTGAAATCATCTTGCAAATCATCAACACTATGTTCTCTACACCCTAGGAAATTATGTTGCATTCATACAGATTTTATTTTATTTTCTAATCAACCACCAGGGATATGTGAAGATTCCCAGTGCTGTGCCCTATCCTCAACAACTTGGGTACAAGGAAAGGAGAAACCCAAACCAAATAGCACCTTTAACATCCTGGTATAGAACACAAATGACCAAACTTTAGGAAATTGCCTTATACTGGTTGGGAGGAAACAGGATTAACCCACACACAAGACAGTAATGATTGAGAAATAGAACTTAATTGAATTCTAGAACAGGAGTCAGTAAAATGTTTCTGTAAAGAGCCAGACAGTAAGCATTATAGGCTTTGTGGGGAAGTCTCTAACAACTATAACCTCTATGACTGTACCAAGACAATAGCCATAAACAACACAGAAATGAATGAGTGCACTGGGTTCCAATAAAACTTTATTTACAAATACAAACAGTGGACTGGGCTCTACTAGTTTTCTGATTCCTCTTCCAGAATATGTGTTTCAAGAAATATCAGGAAAAATCATTGGGAAATGAACCCTAGCATGCTTTTCATTTCTTCCAACTCTTTGTATTGGAAAAGCCTTCTGACTGAGGACACACTTGACCACAAGTGACTGAATTAGAAATAGATAAGCTGAGCCAATCAGATTTCTCTCCTAAGAATTAGGAACTAGGATACTCCAAGGAGTCAATCCTTGGCCCCTGAATAAAGGACACACACAGATCTGCCTAGAGCACCAGATGTGTAGAAATGAAAGGGCGGAGAATGAGCAGGGAGCCTTGCTTTCTGGCTCCCCAGTCTCCCATGAGGCTTGGTGATTTCCTGTAAGAACCTCCATATCCCTCTAATAACATTGTTTATATTTACATGTTTCAATGTATTTAAGTACCTTAGTGCTTGGATAGCTCAAATTCTTAATAAAAATTAAAATTTCAGGAACCCAAATAGCATCAGGTTAATACGTGACCCAAAACAAGGGAAATTCTATTCTTTACAAAGGATGGCACTTCTCGCTTATGTTGGAATCACGTTGGTGATACAGATTGCAGTACCATCTCTCTTTTGGGAATATGTCTGTGAGTTTGCATCGTATTTAGCACATTCACCCACCTTGTTCTCATCACCAGGTATTATCAAATAGATTCCTTTAGTAAGGTGGTTAGGAGCTGTCAATATGTAAAACAGAATGTTTCTATCCTGATTATCCTAACACTTTCCCAGCTGTCATTAATAAGAGTGAGGAGGGAACCTACCTTCTCATTCCTCTTAATATTCTAATTAAGCTTTCTCTTTTCCATGGGAGTATCTCTCAGAAAGTGGTTTTCTGTGGTGGTTTCAAAACATGTCTACAAACATTTGACGCTGTTCCAGTCAATAGGCAGTCAATGCCCCCTTCCTCTAACCTGAGCAGGCTCTGATGGCTGCCTTTGTGAACAGAATGGAATTGAAGGGACTCCACATGACTTCTGATGCTTCAGGTCTTACTAGTCTCCCTTGCAACATGTGCCTTTATATCCCTGAGGCTGCCATGCTAGACCAGGAATGAGACCATGTGAAGAGGCCCTGAGACTACATGGAGAGCTTGCTATGTAGCCAGCCCCAGGTATTCCAGCCTAGCTGCTTCTGTTCCAGGCACTGTGCAAGGAAACCCGAGCCACAATCAGCCAACAAATATTCCCAATTTATTCACCCCCAGAAACCATGAGAGATAATACATGATTGCTGTTTTAAGCCTTTGAGTTTTAGAACAGCAATAGCTAACTAAAGATTATTCTCAATCCCTGTGTGGATTCATGTGTTAAGTGTGGTCCCTGTTACCTTGGGTTTGGTTAAGTATGGTTTTTTCAATCAGTAATAACATAAAAGACTTCAATTGAGGAGGCAAAAGGAGATGGAATTAATTGTGTCTTCCACATTAATCGTCTTAACTAGTCTTTTTTTATTTCTTAAATCACTAGAGTGCTGCTCACCAGAGAGAGACAGACAGACAGAAAAATAGAGAAAGCATCCCCAGTAGGGTGTGGTCATGTCACAATCCTTTTTTCTCTATGTCTCCATCCCATCAGGATCTTGGGCACACACGTACACATACCCAGAGTGTTTTTCAAGCCACTAGGGGTAGGATAAAAACAGTGGTCTGACTCCCTATGCACAGGGTTTAATTGCTGCACCAAGAGGCTGGCCCCAACCTTTCCTAGTCTTGTTCAGAACCTGGAGATGTGACAAATCATCCATTCATTCATTCATTTAATCATTCAGTAAACACAAATGAAGTGCCTAGGATACGCAGACACTGTGGACACAGAATGACAACGTTCCTTCCCTCATTAAACTTACACTCCAGCACAAATCATTCCATAATGTCAGTTGTGAGCAGACTCCAGAAAGAGAAGTCAACAGTGTTCTCTGTGAGTGTTTAAATGGAAGATTTAACCTTGTTTGGTGGGTCAGTAAAAGATACCCTGAGGAAGTGACAGCTAAGCTGAGACCTAAAGTGTCAACAGGATCAGCAAACAGAGAAGGAGAAAGCATATTCCAGTCAAAGCGAAGAGAACAGTGCTCCCTAGGATTAAACTGCCTGGCTCCATAAATCCTGGCCTACAATTACTGTGGAAAGTGAGTACTTGAACTTTAATGCTCAAATTCCAGATTCTGATTCCCAGCTCTCAAAGATGTAGCAAGCAATTGTCTCTGGGAGAATCAGAGGAATGCAGTCAACAGAGTGGCAATGCTACCAAGTGGGGTGGCTGGGACAAAGACTATGTGATAACATAGGGCATAGCCAAAAGTGTGCACCAGGGAGAAAAGAGGCAAAGCTGGGAGGTATGTGGGATAAAGTGACCAATCTGGGGTTCATAACGATAACTACACCCACTTATTACTCGTAATATGTGTTATCTTATTTAATTTCCACAGCAAATGTGTAGGGTAAGTGCCGCTATTATCCCCATTTTACAAGTAGAAAAATTGGACTTAGCAAAGTTAGGAAAGTGGACCATATTCACTCCACTAGGAAGTGACACCTTCTAGGTCACGAGGTCTCCTACATTCGTGTAACTACACATCTTATTCTCTAATTCCTAAGTACCAAGTTTTCAGTGATGAGCAAATTATTGCTGGGGTATTTCAAATGTGGCTCCATATTTTGGTCCTGTTCCTCCTTTTCCTACCCACCCCATCTGCTAAGGCTTGGGACCCTATGGGTTAATTCATGGCCATAGGCAAAACAGTCATTTCTCTTTTCTGTTTCTTATATAGTTGCCAGCAAAGCATTTGTTGAGCTGGAGGGTCGAGTTTTGTCTGAGTTACTGCTGCACTCATGATTCCAGTTCATCTATAGAGTTCATAAACTCTAACGGGAATTTGTGCTACATAGGAAGCTAGTCACTGGTGATACGCCCAATTAAAGGGCAGACATGGCTCTGCTCCTACCAAATGGCTTGACAATATCTTACTTCCTCTGCCTGTGCCATAAAGCTTTGGCATGGGAGAGAAAGATAGAAAAAATAGCCATAGCAGTAGCAATGGCAATATTCTACAATGTTCCTTTAAGGGAAAATGATCCTTTATTAATTGTCCCAAGCAGTTTCTGGGAGCTTCCAGAAACTTTAATACCAGCATAGAGGGCGTAGGCTGTTTGTTCAGCTGTCCCTCCATCTCCAGGGTGAGGATTCCAAACAGATTGAAAGGATGTGTTGAAGTGGCGTTCTTATCAAATTCCCAGCCACATCTGTTACCCAAGAATCTTCTGGGAGAGTTGTGATAAATAGCAGAACTCCAGTGACAGCAAATAAAATAAAGAAAAGTAGCTCAGGGATTCCTGGCTGCAAAGTTTGTTGTGGTAAACTTTGCTGGAAAATCCCAATGCCAAATTGTGTCTGGAATCTTGATCCCTGACCACAGGATAGTGTGACCTAATGGTTAGGGCATGGCCATTAGAGTTAGAAGACCTGGTACATGTCCAAGTTCTGCCGCATACTATCTGTGTGATGTTGGGAAAAATTCAGTTAACTTTTCTGTAGAATAGAAATGGCAACAACGCTTAGCTTTTGGTGGGACTGAGGGAGTTTGTGGAATAAAGTGTTAACGCCATGCTTGGCAAATGGTGAGTACTTAACTAGTTGGCGGTACTAGTTTCCTAGTACAAGAGTCACAGGAATTTATTCTCTTGCAGTTTTGGAGGCCAGACATTCAAAATAAAAGTGCTGGCAGGATTGAATCCTGCTGAAGACTCTGAGGAAGAACCTGTTCCTTACCTTTCTCCTAGTTCCTGGCAATGCCAGCAGTCCCTGGCCTTCCTTGGTTTGTAGATACATCACTCCAACTTCTGCCTCTGTTTTCATTTGGCTTCTTCCTTGTGTCTTCTGTGTACAAATGTCCCTCTTATAAAGACACCAGCCATTGGTTTAGAGACTACCTGAATCCAGCATGACTTCATCTTGACTACATCTGCAATGACCCTATGTCCAAATAAGGTCACATTCACCTTATTAGGTACCAGTGGTTAGGACCTGAACCTACACTCATAGGGGGACAGCATTCTACCCACCAAAAAGGTTACTGTCAACATCATCTTTTCAAAAAACAACCAAGAAGACTGTTAGTGAGCCCTGTGTAAAGCTCCAACTTTCGGTTTTTAGCTGGCCAAGGAACTTTGCCCTGAGGGAACTGTGTGTCTGTTTGCTCGTCCATGTGACAAGGCAGAGACAAGGCCAAAGACCCTGATCCCTAACTCGCCCACAATTTCAACAGACACCTGCCCAAAGTCCGAAGCCATATGGAGTCCCTCAGTTCATCTCTCTTACATCTTTCATCAAGTTTTGTCAGCTCTACACTCAAAATCATGTCAAATCCAACCTCCTTCCTTATCTAAGTCACCATGCTCCCAGTCTCCTGCATCTAGTCTCACCCAGTTCTCTAACAAGCCTTCCAACCATGTCTCTGCTTCTACTCTCCTCATGCTCAGCTTTCCTCTACATTCTGTTCTCCACACACTTTCAAAACTCAAGTCAGTTCATGTCACTCTACTTTCCTCTGTCTTTGCACTGCACTGAGGACTAAATCTCATCTCTTGGGACCTCTGCCTTCCATTTTCCTGCCTGTATGACTCTACTCGCAGGTGCACTCTCATTTGCTCCATCACCTCATGCTGGTCACAATCCTCAGTGAGGTCCTTCAGTCATCTTCTCTAAATTTGCAGCCCCCATTGTCACTTCCTAGCCTCCCTTACGCTGTTTTTCTTCACAGCATTTACCACATATGGGATTATTTATTTATTTATGTTAAAAATTATTTTATTTAACTTTTTATTTATTTACTTCAACTTGACCAGAGAGGGACAGAGTGAGAGAGTAAGAGAGTGAGAGCAAGAGAGAGAGAGAGAGGGAGCAAGCTGTCAGGCCCAGGACTCAAACCATGGTCAGCCATGTGGGCATCCAGTGCCCTTAACCACCATACCACCTGTCAGCCCCAACATCTGACATTATTTAAACATCTATTTGCTTATTTTTCTCCCTTGATAGAATGTAGGTTCTGGGGCCAACAGGTGGCATGGTGGGTAAGGCACTGGATTTCCACATGGCCAACCATGGTTTGAGTCTGATCCAATGGCTAGCAATTCACACTGGGTGCATGTACATATGTGCCCAAAATCCTCAGAGGAGACTGGAGGAGAAGGGATTACAGTGTGGCCATCCTGCCTAGTGGGTGATTTCTTACTTTCCCTCTCTCTGTCTTTCTCTCTTCAGTGAGCACACACACCCGATGGCAAAAATCTTTAAAAAAATAATCATTTAAGTTTTGTGAGGACAGATATAAGGGGACTTCAAAAAGTTTATGGAAAAAGGGAATTAAAGTATGAGTTTATTTGCTGCAAAAGATTTTCAAAATTCGTGCATAATTTTTTCATAATATACATTTTCCATAAACTTTTTGAAGACCCCTCATATATTGTCTGACTTGCCCACTGTCAAGTCCCCAACATCTAGAGCACAGTAATCACTGAATATGTATTTGATGAATAAATGAACGAAAAGTTCTGACTCAAAGAAGCAACTAAAAACAAAAAAACCCTAAAACTAAGCCACTAGAAATCTTTAGTCACTTAGGTCTCAGCACTGTTTGATTTATATATAGCTGTAACTAACCAACCCATATTTCACAAAGAATTTGAGGTAGCATTCAAGATTATATGAGGCAAACAAGTAATTTTATGGTATGTAAATTATACCTCAACACAGGTGGTTAAAAATTATTATACTCCATATAGTAAATGTGTGTGAACATACACACATACACACACACACATTCTCTCTCCCTCTCTTCCCCCTTCTCCCTCTCTTCTCTCCCTATTTCTGTTTCTGTTCCTCTTTCTTCCCTTCTCTCTGTCTCTCTCTCTCTCTGTCTCTCTCTCTCTCACTCCCTTCCTGAAGACCAAAGCAACCAGAGACACATGAAACATAATAAAAACTCAAATTTTCTCAAGCAAAAACACTTTTTAAGGAGAAAAAAATAAGTTTTCTCTAGAACTTAGTTCTAAAAGAGAAAAAAAAGTTTTTCATGGATCCTTGAATATGCATGCCATAGTGGATAGTGTTCTTAATAACATTCTTACAATAGGGCAAGAAGAGGAGCAAGAAGAGAGGGAAGAGAGACCAAAACTTCCAGCGTTGTCAGAGTCTACAAATTTGACTAACAGAGATTGAGAGAAGATTCTGATTTGATTAATTCAAATGGTGCATCATAAAAGGAGAAAGAGACATTAGAGGTTCACAGGTCCTTGAAAACTCACTTGGGAGAAGGGCATCAGTAAAGTATAGTGAGCTGAGGTCACCATGGGAGAGAAATAGACAAGTTAAGCCTCACGTGTACACACTACAGGCTCCTGGGGACCACAAGACTCAAACACTCCTCTCCCATGCCCATCACACCAGGAAGAAGGCTTGTGGTCAAGGCTGGGTGCTGCGCTAGATTTTGCAAAGAGCACATCCTCCCTCTGTTCTCGATCCTGCTGTGGTTTGGTACAGAGACTCATGGACATACAGAGACTCATTGCTCTGCTCTGCTCTTGGGATGTGATGCCTCAGGACACCACAAAACCTCCACTAGATGTGGCTTGAATAGAGCTGAATAAAGCCTCTATTTTAAAAAATTTCCTTTTCTACTTAAATTTACCTAGTTTAGGGATTTTTCTGTTATCAGCAGTGGAATGGACTAGAGCAGATCTCACCTCTTGGAGGATCCCCTTGCTCTCTGATATGAATTGCTGCTTGGGTTCTAGCCAGTCTCTCCAAATACCTGCAGAGAGCTCTTTCCTGATTGCTTTCTTTTAAAATTTACTTATTTTATTCACAGTGGAAAACATGTGAGCACAGGAGAGTGAGAGAGAGAAAGGGAGAAAGAAGCATTCTTGACAGGGTCTTGTCATGCTGCAATCCCCTTTTCCCTGCCCTCCAGCCTGTCAGTATCTTGGGTATATATGTACATGCCTGGCATCATTTTAGGCCTATCTAGGGATCCAAACCCATAGTCAGTCATACAGCTTCCAGCACTGCAGCTCAGTTTGCTACCAACTGTGCCACCAGGCTGGGCCAGAAGAAGGTATTTCAGATAAACGAATTCAACTCTGTTTAAACCCAAATACAACCTCCCTTCCCCTGTGCTTCTTTGGGTTTGCCTTGCATGGTTGCACTGAGCTGCTGTTACTTCAAGCTGCACGTTAGGATTCCCTGCAGAGCTTTTAGAGCCTGATGCTCAGGCTACACTCCAGGCCAATTAAATTAGAATCTTCTAAATATTTGGGACCTTCTTGTGCCAGGCCAGGCCCACACTAGGGAAGGACAGGAGGTGAGTTGGCCAAAGGCCATTAGGATGGTATTATAATCAGAGGCTGGGGCACTGGACAAACACTGTCCATTTTATCTTACAAGGTCACTCACCCAGTCAGGAACAAGATCTTGAGAGATACTCAGACACAGCCTGGTTACAAGTTGAAGGATAGTTTTCATATCTTCCTTTTTACAGCGTGGTAGGTATCCTGACAATCTCTGCCCCCTAGGAATGAGATTATGGTACTGGCGGAGACCAATGATCTGAAGGATTATATCTAATAAGAATTGTAAAATCCTAGTTGATACAATTTTAGGCTTTGGGATCATGAATTCAAATCCTGACTCTATCACATGTTGTACTATGTGTTTTGGTTAAGTTATTAAACCTCTCTGAGTTAGTTTCTTTGTCCATAAAAGGGACATAATGTTAGTTCCTTTCTCACAAAGTTGTTGTGAGGTTAAGTGACACAGGCAAAGCTAGCATAGAGCAAACCATAATTATTAAAGTGAAGAGATAATTATGGAGAATAAGAGGGAGTTCTAACTCTGTGTGTATAGGGAGTTCCCTCTCACATTCTCCACATGTGAAAAAGAAAAAATGCAAGAAGTAAATTAAAGCAACAGGCAATTATTTTTGTGACATCTATGTCCGTGACATCTATACACAGAGCCCAGAATAAAAGCCAAGGTTGTGCCAACTGTGCTTAGAGGTAAGGCTGGGCATGAGCCTTCCAGGAGAGATTAAGAGGATCCAGCCACTGGGACTCACATGTTCCATAGCAGACAGGCCTTCCCTGTGGAATCAGCAGACCATCTATCAATTCTAAAATTCCTAGGAGGGCATAGGACTACATATAGGTTTCTAAGAGCTCTCTCAGACTTGTTTTGTTTGTTTGTTTGTTTGTTTTCTGACTTGCCAAAGCCCTGCTTCAGATTGGGCCAGGAATGAAGAGCTGAGGGATTTAAGTCACCTCAATCTTAAAAACCAGAGGCCTGCAAGTGAGAGAAAAAGCTATTCTAGTAAGGAAATTCTATAGTATGTTGGATGTATGGGTGAAATCTAGACACTAGTCCATCAGTTCATAGAGCCATAGTGATGATTCAATAATATAAGTCATGTTTAACTTATAGTGAAAACTCAATATACTATGTTCATGAAGGTTCTAAGCAATTTCTTTGCTTTTGAGGCTCTCAACTTTCAACTTCCATAGAATATAAAGATACTCTACTATATTTGCCATGAAGATATTCTACTGTTTGAGGTTATCTTGAAAGTCCTAATTCTGATTCTCCTTAAGTACATTCTTAAAGTCCAAACTTCAGATTAAATTTTCTATATGTCTGCACATACACAGGCTTAAATTTTATGTTTGATGGTGTTGATATCAGTCTCATATGAAGTCATGCGATTTGAGGCAATCAAAGCATTTGTCTTTAGCAGTAAAGAATGACCTACAAATGATTTCAGGCTTCTAACAGCTTCTTTTGGAGAAAGCCAGTGGGTAGACTTTGCTAACTGAAGACATGCTTCAGGAAAAATCGTACAGTAGTATAATGAGGGGGATGCTCATCCAGAGTTGTAGTGTGGACCTGAGCAGGACTGGATCACTTTATGGAAACATTCTTCAAGATGGCTAAACAAAAAGAAGAGCAATCATGTCCAGCATGCAGATCAACTCAAATGATACAACTCAATAATTCACGAATTGTTATGTAAGGTTTTCTGTATTTGAAAACCTTTTTACAGATCATAAAAGCATAGATCTGTGTAATACATAAGCTGATTTTTCATTTCAGAGGTCAAGTACGCAGGTTGTATTAAGATTTAAGAATGACGCCACGTCACACTGTAGATTTAATCAAGCTGTATTTTTGCCTACTAGCAGGAAAGCTATAGAAGTGTGAAACGAAGTTTAGAATGGAGGTCCGTTTAGCCTCGTCATCTCTGGCTCATGCGGACTTGCTATTGTTAAGCAACTGTCACTACACCAGTGGAAAGGATGATTCACAGTGACTGCTAGGAAGGAGCAGAAGAGAGAACAGGAAATTTAAACTTGAAATGCCTAGTCCCTGTGGTGTTTCTTTGTTTGTTTCCTTTTTTAACATTTTTAAAAAGAGTTACTTATTTAATTTTAGTTATCATTATTATTATTTTTAAATTTCCTATAGGGCATGTATATTCACCAGACACACACACACACACACACACACACACACACACACACATAGAGAGAAAGTGAGAAAGCAAGCTACCAAGTACAGGACTCAAACCACGGTAGGCCATGTGGGAGTCCAGTGCCTTAACTGCCACACCACCTACTAACTCATAGTCTCTGTGTTTTAATGGAAGATGTTCAGTTGAGTCTAATAAGAAATGTTTAGTTGGGCAGGACCAGCAGTTAGCGTAATGGCTATGTTGCTGGACTACCATGTAGTAGATCGCAGTTCGAGTCCTGGACCTGGCGGCTTAAACTCATGCCGGGTGCATGTGCGTGCGTGCCCAAGATCCTGAGAAGAGAATGGAGAAGAAAGGATTGCAGCATGGCCATCCCCCCAGGAGGTGATTTCTTGCTTTCTGTCTCTTGGTCTCTGTCTTTCTGGCAAGTGCATGAACCCTATAGCAAAAACCTCTTCAAAAGAAAGAAAGAAAGAAAGAAAGAAAGAAAGAAAGAAAGAAAGAAAGAAAGAAAGAAAGAAAGAAAGAAAGAAAAGAGAGAAAGAAAAGAGAGAAAGAGAGAGAGAGAGAGAGAGAGAGAGAGAGAGAGAGAGAGAAAGAAAGAAAGAAAGAAAGAAAGGAAGGAAGGAAGGAAGGAAGGAAGGAAGGAAGGAAGGAAGGAAGGTAGGTAGGTTGGTTTAGCTGGGGGTCAGGTGGTAGTACAGTGTAAAGCTGGACCAACATGGGAACGGTCCTAGGTTCTTATCCTCAGACATCCCTGAGAATGGCATGCATGTCCGTGATCCAGGCTGGCTGGGACTAGGGATGGATTGCAGCATGAGGCCCCTGTTGGGAGAGTATCTTTCTCTGTTTCTCTCTCTCATGGAAAAAAATAAATAAAAGTTTTAAAGATGTTTAATTGGGTTGCAATAAAAAATATGAAAGAACTACTACTTCAAAACCATGGGCAATATCAATTATAATTATCGATATTAATAGAATTGGTATGTATTGATTCTAGTTATTGAAGGGTTCTTAAGCAAAAATAAATGCTGGTGGACTTGGAGGTCCATATGCTAAATGAAATAAATCAGACACAGAGAGGCAAATACTGAATGATCTCACTTACAAGGAATTGGAAATAGTCCAAATTAAAGAAACAGAGTAGAAAGGTGGTTGCCAAGGGCTGAGGGATTGGGGAAGTGGGAGATGCTGATCAAAGGGTACAAACTTTCAGTTATGAGATGAATAAATGTTAGACATTTAATGTACAGAATAGTAATTATGTACAGAATAGTAATTACAGTAAATAGCACTATCATATTTTTGAAATATACTAAAGGAGTAGATCTTAAGTGTTTTCAATATACATACAGAGAGGGAAAGAGAAAAAAATGCTTAATAAATAAATAAAATAAATGTTGGTGACATGGATGGCTTAAATTTCTTTGCATCATATGTTATATTCGACAAAGCTAGATGTTAAAATAAAGGCAGACTTAATGCAACTGTGTTTTAGATGATTGCTGGGAGAACAAAACCAGTAATTGATGCCTTTTACCAAAACATAATGAAATAAAACCCTTAACGGTCTGTCATTCATTTCAGAAATTAGGTTGCACAAAAAAAAAGCCTGTTTCTCCATACTGCAAACTGCCTTGTGAGTACGAGCCTCCCTTTTCTGTTGATGTTCCAGGCCACGGCTAACAGAGAATGAGATTTTCCGTGGCAGGAGTGAATCACAATGGTTACTGCATAGCAACCATGGAGGCCAGAGTCAGACTCCCTGAGTTTGCACCTACCTCCACGGCTGTATGATTAGATGCCTATCACCTCTCTGAGCCTCTGTTCCCTCATTTGTACATCTGAGATAATAACAGCACCTACCGCATAAGACCACTGTGAAGAATCAATGAGCAATGCCTATAAAATACCTTTAACTGGACTAATATACAGTGTATTCATGTCGGGAAAATTCATTTTACAAGCTGTAATGATATAGTGGTTGAATGTATAAGAAATAAAAGAAATAAACTATAAAAGAAAACCACTCAGTTTCAGTGCTCAAAAAGTACTGTCCGTCTCTGCCATGGTGTTCAGTGAAGTCAGTACATTATGTGAAATCGGGCTTGGGGTGGGGATTTGAAACAAACTATGGCATGCTGAATCATACAAACCAACCGTTATTTGCACATCCAAAATCGTAATCAGGAGTGTTGATTGCGATCTGTAAGTTTCTGCTATATTATGGTTGTTGTAGAAAAGATTATGGGTTACGCTGTTAGTAACCACAGGTTCATCTTAACAGGACTGTGAATTTCCGAAACACCTCATAGAGAGGCAGTTGAGGTGGGTATAAAGAGGGTAGCAGGAACTGTGGCAGCACCATAACTGGACCAATGGCCGTGCATGAGTGATCACCTGAGACAGAAGTTCCATGTTAATGGGCTCTATCTGGTCCGTCACTAAGCAGACTTGATTTAATTTTGTGACACGATCCCCAGAGAGTCAGCCAATGTTTTAAGGAATATATTGACTTAAAGGAAATTCCTACTTTGGCCTGTATACCAGCCAGGCCAGTTATTTTCTGCCTTCTCTTAGAGAAATCAGCTAACCATATGTACTCTGCAGTGAGTCTGTTCCTGTCATCCTTCCTGATGAATGGTAGGGAAAGTGATCCTCCTGCCTTGGCCACAGCTAACTGGATCATATAGATCCCTGAGTCACATTAGTCTAGGAGCTTCTTTTTCCTGGGGCTTTAGATTTCTAGGATATTCTGGATTTGGGACTTAAATGTAGAGACTTGAGAAGTGATGACTGGCTGAGAGAGGTGGTGTTGATACACGTCCATGGAGAGAGACGTCAGCAAGAAGCAGAGGCCCCCGGGACGGAGATGTGGTTGTCAGGCTCCTGGAAGCGTTTTCACTTGGACTGCACTTCCTGCCTCTGTGTGTTGTGAGAGGCAAGGAGACTTCAAAAAGCTTGTGGGAAAATGGAATTAAAGTAAATTTATTTTGGTGCAAAAAAAAATTAAATCATGCCATTTTTCTATAGTACACATTTTTTCATGAACTTTTGGAGGATCTCTCATACACGGAAACATACCACATCTGTCCAATAAACACCCCTTTACTCACTCCAGCTTGCCAATCTACTTGCAGCATATGGAGGGTTATAAAGCTTAAGTTTCTGATATTTTCTTTTCCTTGATATAATTCATTTTGTTGAGGACTGGACCGTTATCTTGTTTCATAATTTAGTATCTTCCGAGGAGTGAAGAAAGGGACTACAGACAAACAGTAAGTCACTTTATTGAGGAGAGACCTGGAAATTTTGCATAAGTGGGAGGACCTTACAGTGCCTTGGGAAGATGAGTTGGCAAAAATGCACTGCAATCAGAACCGCATATGAAAGACTGGGGGCTCGGGGGAAGAGGCCATAATTGGGATAGAACCAAAGAGAAGGCAGGAATCCAAGATCAGACAGCAAATGTCAAAAGGTTCTCTGGAAGAGGATTAAGGGACGAGGTAGCAAAGACTTTGAGCTATCTGTGAACCATATGATAAAGGAGCTCACCATATGGTGCAGGAAGATAGCTAGGCAGGTTGAAGGAAAGGGAAGTGCTTTTGTCAGTAGGATTATATAACCACATCTAATGCATGTAAGTGTGTGTGTGTGTGTGTGTGTGTGAATACATACCTCTAATGAGATTAAAATTAGGATAGACTCTCCCAGCAGGAGCTCAAAGATTTCAGAAATGGCTTTTGTTGTTGGTATGAAGGAAACTGCTTTTAATCTCTCCAGGCAATTTCCTCCTGTTGAAATTCAGTGCTACCCTTGGCTCCACCGTAAGATGCTGTGGTCTGGGCTGAGCGCTCTGGATTGTTCTCTTGTGCCCAGAGAGCACACTAGTTAAGCTTTCAGGGAGACAAGACTGGAGGCTGCCGAGGGATGCACAGTTGGGATGTTGGTGCTCAATACCAGGGCCACCTTCTCCCTCAGACACAGCAGGGACGATGCTCAAGACCCACAGTCCTCTCAGGGGCCCATGGAAGTGTTTCCATTTCTTTTAAAATGACCAGGAAAAAAAATGAATTTCTAAGTTGAAGAAAATGTTTTGACATATGAGGGGACTTCCAAAATTCTGTGGGAAAGTGGAATTAAAGTATGAGTTTATTTTGCTGCAAAAATTTTTGCAGTCCATGTATTGGTTTTTCATAACACATTTTCCAGAAACTATTTGAAGTATCTTCATATAATATTAATCTATTTGTCTTTATGCCAATGCCGTTATAAGCTATAATTTTTAACTTTTCTTTTCATGGAGGAAGGAGAAACTCACAAATGTCATTATGCAACTTGTGTAGCCATTTTGTAACTGCTGTTGGTGAGCAAGAGAGTGAAAGAGAGAGAAAGAAGGAAGAAAGAAAAAGAGGAAACACGAGTAGTCTGGGGAGATGTGTGAACCCCAAGTGAATGAGAGTGCTGTTAAAGATGGAAAACTTGGTCCTGCCTCCTGCTAGCTGTGCAGTCTTCAGGAAGTCACTCAACTTCTCTGACCTACAATCTCTATAGAGGTATAGAAGGGTTATTATTAGTAACTGCCTTGCAGGGTTGTGGTGGGAATTAATAGGGAATGCCTGTAAATCCACAGCATGGTCCCTGACAATTAGTACAAGCTCAACAAATGCTGGAAGCAGTTGGGAGGATGTGAGTGGAATCAGAGTAGGTGAGAATAGTGAGGTCAAGTTGGTGAAGGTTAGAAGAAATGGAGATTGAAGATCAAAGATGAACTAGCTGAGGAGTTGCTACACACTCTAGAGATGCCTCCAAGACCAAAGGATCCTATAGGGCTGACATGTGTGGAGGAGAGTAAAGGCCAGCAGCTGGAAGAGTGAAAGCCATTGCATGCTTCCCATCCTCAGGAATCCCTGCTGATTCCTCATGGTTCCAGTGAGCTTTCCAGTGGGGAGTTCACTCTATCCACGGACCTAGAGTGAATAGGAAATCTGGAGCCTCCATCATTATGGGCATATGGCTTATCTAATGACAGTGGCTTACAATAAAAATACGTCACACAGATTCTGTTGACTATTTAGGGCAAAAAAATAAGAAAAATAAGAGGAGAAAATAGCTAACCTGGAATTTGCTTATGACACTCCAGGTGACCACTGTTGAGACTGGGAATGCAAGTGTTAAGCATCAAACAATCAAGAGCCCAAATCATACAAATTTAAATCAAACCTGTTCTAAATGCCATTTATTAGCTGTATGACTAGTAAGTTATCCAACTTTCTGCATCCTCTGTAAAATGGGGATAACAGCAGCTACATTAAATAGTAAGTGTAAGCTAAGACATACAAAGCACTTACAAAAGAGCCTAACACACAGTAAGGACTCAGTGTTAGGTGGGATTATCATTATCATCATCTTCACCACTATAATACCAATTCCATGAAGGTAGTTATCAGTGTGTGTTCTGTTCCTCTACACTGAAGAGTGCCTGGTGTATAGCAGATGCTCAATAAGTACTTCTCAAATAAATAAACCATTAATTATGCCTGTCAGTGGGCAGCTATCATAAAAGAAATGACTTCTCCATATGGTGTCTGTATTCCAATCTTAGTCCCAATTTCTTCCCCCTCTTGCCTGCCCTGTATTCATATAAGCAAGCCACCATATTTTGTGCTCAGATCTGGAGAGTTATATTTAACAGATTACTGGTAACCTGGGAGAATGTCATTGAGTGGGGAAGAGTCATGGTGCAAAAGAATAGGAATAAGTGAATGGGGAAAAAAATGGATGCAGCAAAAGAGAAGTTACATTTTCTGGCTATATTCAAGGATGGAGAAGGGAGGTCAAGATCACAAAAAGATTTTGAAGGATATAAGGAATATTGAGCATGCTCTTCATTTAAAGGAAAGGATACGGGGGAGAGGGAAGATCAGAGATTTTCTGTACCTTCCAGATATCCACTAAAATTATGGTCAAAAACTTCCTATTCTCGGGACCAGCAGTTAGCGTAATGGCTATGTCGCTGGACTCCCATGTAGTCGACCGCGGTTCGCGTCCTGGACCCAGTGGCTTAAAACTCACGCCAGGCGCATGTGCGTGCGTGCCCAAGATCCCGAGAGGAGAGTGGAAGAGAAGGGATTGCGGCGTGGCCATCCCCCCTGGGGGGTGATCTCTCGCTTTCTGTCTCTCTGTCTCTCTCTGTCTGTCTGGCGAGCGCACGCGCCCTATAGCAAAAACCTCTCAAAAAAAATTTAAAAAAAAAACAACTTCCTATTCTTAAAAATGCAATGGTGGGTCTTTTTTCCTCCCTGGCTGCTTGAGGACATACCACCATCATGAATGACACAGTAACTATCCGGACCAGGAAATTCATGACCAACCGACTACTTCAGAGGAAACAAATGGTCATTGATGTCCTTCACCCGGGAAGGCAACAGTACCTAAGACAGAAATTTGGGAAAAATTAGCAAAGATGTACAAGACCACACTAGATGTCGTCTTTGTGTTTGGGTTCAGAACCCATTTTGGTGGTGGCAAGACAACTGGCTTTGGCATGATTTACGATTCTTTGGATTAAGCGAAGAAAAATGAACCCAAACATAGACTTGCAAGACATGGCCTTTATGAGAAGAAAAAAAAGTCAAGAAAACAGTGAAAGGAATGCAAGAACAGAATGAAGAAAGTCAGGGGGACTGCAAAGGCCAACGTTGGTGCTGGCAAAAAGTCGAAGGAGTGAAGATTCTGCAATGACTATCTGCGGTGATTGTGTGGATTTTTCATGAGAGGATTATAAACTAAAAAAATTTTATGTGAAAAAAAATGCAATGGTGGGGCTAGCAGGTGGTGTGGTGATTAAGGTGGCTGGATTCCCACATGGCTAACCGTGGTTCAAGTCCTGGACCCAGTGGCTTGAAAAATCAAGCCAGGCACATGTGTGTGCATGTTCAAAATCCTGACAGGAGAGTGGAAGAGAAGGGATTACAACACAGCCATTTCCCCAGGTGTGTGTGTGTGTGTGTGTGTGTGTGTGTATGTGTGTAATTTGTCACTTTCTCCTTCTGTCTCTTTCCTCTCCAGCAAGCACATGTGCCCTATGGTGAAAACAAAACAAAAAAAGCAATGGTAATTAAAGTTCTATATCATCTTGTGTGTATGTGAGATCTTAAGAGAGTGTTTCATGAAATATGATACTTGTACTATCAGCAGGACAAAGACAGTGACTTTTCAAAGTGATATTCTCCTAAAACATATTAAAATAAACACATAACTAGTATATCTTGCCTATGATTTCATAATATTATCACTTAGGGAAATACTAAGAAAACAAAAAGGAAGTTAACATAGCAGTTTTTTAAAAAATATTGGACTGGCCCCGTAGCCTAGTAGTTATGGCCAACAGTGGTTTGAATCCTGGCCCCTGGGGCTTGAAAAACACATTAGTTGCACATGTGTTCATGTCCCAAATCTTGACAGGATGGAGAGATGAAGGAGAAGGGATTGTGGCATGACCATTCCCCATTGAGGGGAGAAAGGATGCTTTCTTACCCCCCCGCCCCCGTCTTTCTCTAGCAAGTGCACATACCCCCTGGCAATTTAAAAAATATGAATGATAGTATAAAGGAAGCATGTACATGGCAAACAATACGCAGGTGCAAGAATGAGTAATATTTGGGAAGCTCGGCCAAGGCCGTAATCAAATCCATTATATAGTCAGAATTTTGACTTACAATAGTTTTCTCTAGCATCTTGGAGAGCATTGGGTATCTGTAGAAGGGGCCACACCAAGCCCATAATAGCCTCCTTAGTGACATCAGACATTTAATATCATCGATCTCACAGGCATTATTCTAGAAGAGTCAAGCCCTAAAAGAGAAGACTTCATGGTTTTGTCTTTCTTCTCTTTGCTTTTCTAAGACCATCTTAGATACTCATACAGCAACAGAACTGGATGGGAGTGTTGAAGAGATCAAGGTAATACCTGGGAGCCCAGTTTCTAAGGACTTTCCACTTATTCCTCTTATTTCATAAGCTGCTGACTTCTTTCTACTTGATTTATTCCTGGCTTATGCTATGCTTTAGGAAAGGCAGCACAAACACCTGGCATGTTCCATGATTTGAACACAAGGAAATGTCAGAGAGAAGAGGTGCTTTCAGTTTTCTGTTTGTGGGGAATGACAAACTGAGAGTTCTGAAGGGGAAAGTCAGAATGTCTTTTGTGTCACCATGAAAAGAGCTGAAAAGTAGAAGATTTGGCCAAACCACTAGCTATCCACCCAAACTGTTCTCCCAGC
Organism: Tupaia tana; assembly: GCA_026018925.1. NCBI lineage: Eukaryota > Metazoa > Chordata > Mammalia > Scandentia > Tupaiidae > Tupaia > Tupaia tana. The sequence goes on from JAKSZU010000016.1 coordinate 65,628,815, forward strand.
TTTCCTCACACTGGGGCATGGCCACGCGACCACATTCTCACTAACAGAGTGTAGGCATATGCGATAGGGACTACTGTCCAAACCAAGACCCTTAGGAAGCAGCTTGTACCTCCTCCATACTCTCCTTTTCCTTCCACCCTCTGAATGTAGAGAAAAGTCAGACTCTAGGGATTAACAGAGCAACATAAGACAGCAGGAACCTTGTCCCTTAACCACCATATGGAGAGAGTGGATGGAGCTAGGAACACACATCTTAGACCGTTAGGCACATAAAAATTAGACTTCTTTGTGTATAAGCCAGTATAATTTGGGGGTCTATTTGTTACAGCAGTTGAATCTACCCTAATAAAAAGAGCTAGGTATCCAGATGGTAGGTCAGTGGTTACATATGATGTTTTGTAAGGCTGAGCTACATGGGAGAGTTACCAGTTCACATCCAGAGACCTCCCTGAGTATGCCGGGTACATGTGTGTCCATGGAGGTGGGGGTAGATTGTGGTTTTAAGACTCCATCATGGTGTTATATCTCTGTCTTTGTCTCTTTATCTTTCTCCCTCATAAATAAACTTAAAAAAAAAAAAAAAAGAGCTTAGGTGCTATGACTACCACACAAATTAACCAAGCCTATTTTGGGTGTGGGGGTCAAAAAGAGGAAGACATTCTGAGATTTTCATTCACACCCCCTCCTCTCTGTATGGTTAACTCATCCTTTAGATCAAGCTGAGTCACTTTCTCACAGAAGCCTTCACTGACTTCAACTAGGACAAATCCCACTCCTGCTGGCTCCCGCGGTGCACACAAACATCACAGTTGCCTTTTACATCTCTTAGTGTGATTTTTTGATTAATGCTTGTACCCCCGTTGTGTTTTAAAGTATGCAATTTTTTAGTGCACAGAATGATACACTTATGTAGATTTTTTGTGTGTAAATTTTACCTTAAAATGATCATAAAAAATATCAAATTCTAGTTCAATGATATGCATACTGATGAGTTTAGGTGTAAACTATACCGATGCCTGCAGCTTGCTTTAAAGTTGTAGAGGGGCAGATAGATGGAGAGATATATAAAGCAAATATAGTTAAATGTTATAGAATCTAGGTGGTTGGTATTAGCAATTTAATCTCACAGTTATCTCAACTTTTCTGTATGCCTGAAGTGTTTTCATAATAAAATATTGGAAAACAAGTTCAATGAGGGACCATGAGTACATTATATAAAGTGAATTAGTCTATATACAGTATATTTTATATTATTAATTTATGATGTTTTGTAGTTTGTTTTTGTGCTTTCTTAAAAATTTTTTGTTTGTTTTTGCTGTAGGGTGTATGCGTTCACTGGGGAGAGAAAGACATAAAGAGAGAGACAGAGAGGGAAAGTGAGAAGTCACCCTGCCCAGAGGGAATGACCACACAGCAATCCCTTCTCCTCTAGTCTCCTGTCAGGATTTTTGGGTATGTACACAAACACACACACACACACACACACACACACACACACAACATGATTTTTCAAGCTACCAGGTCCAGGACTCGAACTGTGGCCAGCCATGTGGGAGTCCAGTGTCTTAACTATTACACCACCCACTAGCCCTGATTTGCTTTTATTTTTCCTTGGTGTTATGTCATGGAAATCTTCCCATGATAACTGATTGATAGGTATAGATACATATAGCAATGTGTTTGTGTGTATGCAAGAGAAAGACTTCATGCTTGTAAATGTATCATGGATACATCACTATATGAGGGGGTTTTAAAAAGTTTGTGGGAAATGGAATTTTTGAAATTCATGCATGGTTTCCTTCATAATACACATTTCCCACAAATTTTTGGAAGATTCTTCATATATTTAGCCTTCAAGTATTGATGAGCATTTGGACTAGTTCCATTTTTTCCTATTACTAATAATATTCAAGTAAATACCTTTTTAAATAGATTCTTCTGTGCTGTGAGGTTTGAGATTCTTTATGTTTGCAGACCTGCACCCACCACCAAATAGCAGTTGCCTCCTCAGTCCCTTCCTATCTACCCCCGCCACCCAACACACACATACCTCCATAGGCCAGAGTCAGGGCTGTAAGAGAATAAGAGAGCCTCTGTTCAAACTGTCGCACATAACTTTTAAAAAAGACTTAGATTGGGGCCAGCAGATGGGGTAGCAGTTACGATACTGGATTCCACATGGCCAGCCATCGTTCAAGTCCCAGATCTGGTGGCTTGAAACTCACACCAGGAGCATGTATGTGTGTGCCCAAGATCCTAGAAGGAGAATGGAGGAGAAAGGGTTGCAGCATGGCCATCCCCCTGGAGGGGGTGATTTCTCACTTTCCCTCTCACTGTCTCTGTCTCTCTCTCTTCAGCAAGTGTACTGCCCTAAGGCAAAAACCTCTACAAAAACAAAATAAAACAAAGACTTGGATCACAGAAATTATTATCATAAGCACATATGAAGTCTCAAAAAGATAAGCAATGGTAGCATTAAATATTTCACCATGTTTGTTATGACAGCACATTGGGCTAAAGGAATCAAATCTACAACGTAAATAGTTGTATTTGAGTTGTGCATAGACTTTATCAGGTACTTGCTGTGTTCGCTTCATAAGGTAAGCTTGTATAATCCATCTGGACAGTACATCTGTCTGGTTTATATATGTGCAGCATAATTTTAACTCTGGCAATCACTCGACAAACACAGAGCTTAAATTCTTGAGTGTAGAGGTTGACAAAGTTGAAGTTAAAGGTTCAAGGAATCATAAACAAAGGAGTCAGGACAAAACTATAAGAAACAACAATAAATAGCAAGTGGACAATATATTTGAATGCTCTGTAATAAAAGTGGAAAGCATTTTCAAGCATCTCCAAGTAAGCCAGACATGCCAATGGGTCCTGCTCTGGTAAGAGAGCCCTTCAGGTAAACACCCTCCCCTGTTCAGGAAACCAGACATTGCAAATTGTTCTTATGTTAAAGTTTTTTTTTTTTTTTTAAATAATTATTTTTAATTTTATTTATTATTATTTTTAAATTAAATAAATGTTATTTTAATTTCTTTTATACATTCAATCACTCTCATCACTTAACTTATAAAGTGAATTTTCCAACATGAATACATTTCTCACCAATCCAGTTGGGGATACTATATATGTTATCATCAACAGATAATAATCCATTTCTGTGTCCCATAAATGTCTTGCCTCTTTATTTTTCTCCTTTTTAATTTGACCAGAAAGAGAGAGAAAAGGAGTGAGAAAGCAAGCCACCCTGGTCCAGGACTTGAACTGTGGTCAGCCATGTGATCAGTCCAGTGCCTTAACCACCATGCCACTTGCCAGCCCCTTTTTAAAGTTCTTAAAATATTACTTAATGGCTTCACATTTGCTTTCTCCTTTGTTTAATCTTCACAAGTCTTAGCAAAATGTTTATGTATTTCCCTAGTCACGCCACAAATTATTGCAGTGCTTAAGAGTATGTTTTTCTGAGCTAGATCTGATATAGTGGACTCGGGGGTAGGTGAGGTGTAAACAGATTGCCCTGAAGACTAATCTCTTTCCCCTTTGTAAGAGGAACAAATGACTGCTGTTGTGTTCTTCTGTTAGAGGCTTGATCTATACATCTAACCAGGCTGCAAAATGTTCAAAGTAGGCATCGAGATGTGAAACTGCATTAATTTATAAGCGTGGTTGGCAAAACTAGAGTTGCAATGGGTTACTATATATTTTAAAGGATCATAGTGGTGTTTGTTATTCTTTCCACTTTCAAGGCATACTGTTGTTTTCATCTATGATATATTTGATGCTACATTCCTAGTCTGGAACAAAACTCTCAATTATTATAACAGTTTCCATGGAAACACATGATCTATTCTCTCCCATTCACACACTGTTCCCCAATGATCCATTTCCCACAACTCCACCCACCCTTTAACCCCAATCCTTTCCATAAGATCCTCTGAACTTTCATTAAAAATTTCCCAACCTATATTGTTAAGCAATCAAAAACATATTCATAACATGCTAACTTTTCAATTAACAAGGACAAGCATAAAAATGTTAAATTAGCATAGAAAGACTAGAAAGATGCCAACTAAATTAACAAGTGTTCACATACAAACAGCAGTAGCAATAAGGGGTCACCAAAAGGTGTGAACTTGGGTAGGAACAAGACTTCTCCATGTTTATCCTTTCAACATAATATTAATTATGAAGCATGTGAATATGTTGCTTATTAAAAGTATAATTTCATTCTTTTTAATTCCCCAACAGCTTCAGCTTATTAGAACCTCTTCTTCATTTAGGCCATTTCCCTGTTTTCAAGGAAATTGCTCCGTCTTTATCCTCAGGGAAACTGCTCCATCTTTGAAATCTAAACAACATTTTTACTGTCTTGACCTCAGCCATTTGTTTTTCATCCTTAGGCCACTGGGCACCTTCTTTCCCACCCACGTAACGACCTTCCTCCAGCTTGAATTTTTTTTTTTTGCCTTTGTTTAAAAGGTGCATGCACTCACCAGAGAGAAAGCAGCCCTTAGTGGGGCATGGCAATGTCACCATCGCCCTTCCCCCATTTCTCCATCTCATCAGGGTTTTGAGCACACACACATGCCTGGCATGATTTTCAAGCCAACAGAGCCAGGATTGGAACCGCAGTCAGTCATGTGGGATCAGTTTTCTATGTATGGCACTTAACCACTATGCTATGGGGCCAGTCCTTCCTGCTGAACTTCCTTCCCACCCAATCTAGATACTACTTCCATTCCTTCATGCAACACACTTATACTGAGCACTTTCTATAGGCCAGACTAGATCTGCAGTGGGCTCTCCCTTCCCAGAATCCTTAACTCCCTTATTACTGTGATCTTCTGGCTTAATGATTTTGCTAATCCTTACTCTTGGCCCATCCACCATTGGCTCCTCCATCTCCATATCAAAGTTGTCCAGGGCTGCTGGCAAAAATCACACGACTAACTGCTTACTCTCTAACCTCATGGACTTCCAGACTGTGTGGCAATCTTCTCTGGTGTTTCTACTCTCTGTCTCACTCCATGTTGAGGCTGGCTCTTAGGCCACTACCTCAGGTTCCTTATTCCATCTCAGCAGATGATCTTGCCACCCATAGACAGAAAAAACTCATGCATTCAGCCTAGGCACTGGATAAGTTCAATTGACACTGGAGGTACAATGTGACCATAACAGAGATGATTCCTACTCTTGAAATAAGACTGTGGGGCCAGAGAGTGGCACAGTGCTAACCCAACATTCCGTGCGGCAGACCCATGTGGGAATGTTCCAAGTTCGCATCCAGAGACCTCCCTGAGCACACTGAGCACATGTATGCCTGTGATTTATTGGACTGTCAGAAAAGTCATAACGTATTTATCTATGTTTTTCTATACGAAAATGTAGCATGACTTTCCCGATGACCCAATAGGTCTGGCTCAAGCGGGGGGGGGGGGGGGGGGGGGGGCAACGGGGTGGGTGGATTACAGCATGAGGACCCTGTTGGGGGTGCCTGTCTCTCTTTCTCCTTACACTCATGGAATAAATAAACTTTAAAAAATATATCTGATGGGAGCTATGAGAGAATTAAATATAATGGAAAATCAATGAGTGGTCAGGGAAGACCTCTCAGAAGAGGTGATATCTACACTGTAATGTGAATTACAAGAAGGGTTAGCCATGCAGAGACCAAGGAAACAGCATCACAAAAGACCTGAGGGAGGAAAGAGCTTTGTGTGTTTCAGTAAACCAAGAGCCACCCTTGAGGCTACTACATGCGTCATAAGGAAGGGAAAAAGATAAAAAGAAGTCAAGAGAACAAGGGTCAGATTATAAAGGGCAAAATAAGCCAAGGATGCAAGATAGTTTATTTTAATTGTGATGGGAAATTACTGAGAGTTTAAAGCTTTGACATAATGTAAGCTTTAAAAATTACGATGGGGGTCAGACAGTGGCACAGCAGTGAAATGTGACACTCTCTGAGGCTGAACCACAGGCCAAGGTTTCCAGCTCAAGGTCAGAGACCTTCCTGAATGTTCCAAACACGCACTTGCCCATGATCTGGGGCTGGTGGGGGATCAAGGTGTCAGGACCCTGTTAGGAACTCTCTCTCACACCTTCTCTGTCTCTGTCTCTTTTGTTCATGGAGGAAATGAGCATTAAGAGAAGAAAATGATCTTTAGAAAAAAAAGTTCCATGGGACCAGCAGTTAGCATAATGGCTATGTCGCTGAACTCCCATGTAGTCAACCGCGGTTCGAGTCCTGGACCTGGTGGTTTAAACTCACACCGGGCATGTGTGCGTGAGTGCCCAAGATCCGGAGAGGAGAATGGAGGAGAACAGATTGCGGTGTAGCCATACCTCCTGGGGGGTGATTTCTTACTTTCTGTCTCTCTGCCTTTCTCTGCCTTTCTGGCGAGCACATGTGCCCTATAGCAAAAACCTCTCCAAAAAAAGAAAAAAAAAAAATCCTATAACTGCTGTCTATGGATTATAGATAACAAGACCAAGAGAAAAAAAAAAAAAAAAAAAAAAAAAACAGGAGCTTCTCCAGCGCTTTGGGTGATTAATATTAGTGAAGATGGAGAAAAGTTAGGGAATGATGCACGGTATGCTTTGGAGAAACTGTTATGATTTGCTGATGAATTGTACATGGTGGAGGAAAAGGGAGGGAGGAGGGGAATGAGGGAAAGAGATGAATTTGAAGATAACAGCCAGGTTTTTTGGCTTAAGCTACAGAGATGGGTAAGAAATTGATATTTTTTGCACACCTCAGTTTGTGGTATGAGATGTATATCAGACATCTTTGTGGCACACAAAGGGATTAAAAGACTCCAAACAACACTAAACAAGTCAGGAATACTTATAACACAATCTCAACTTCAGTAAAACAGTGTCTCGTGGTATCAATAAAAGCATCCAGAATCACTCTACGAGTCCCAGGGTCATCCTTCAACTGTGCTGTTGTTTGAAAGACACTGTCTCCATTCTTGGCTGCCAGAGTGATCTTTTCTGAAAGGCAAATCTGCTCATGTCACTTCTCTGCTGAAAAACTTTCAATGGCTCCCCCTTGCACTGCAAGTAAATCCAAACTCCTCGTCATAGATCATAAGGCTTTGCATGATCGGGCCCTGCTTACCTTTGTAACTTCACGTCTTACTACCACCTCCTTCTGCTCACGACCTTTTGGCCCCAACGCCTTTGCTACCTCAGGACCCCTGCACTTGCTGTTCTCTCTGCTGGGAACATTCTTTCCCAACTCTGAATGCAAGACTGGCTCATTCTCCTCTTTCAGTTCTCAGCTTATATGTAACTTCCTCAGTCTGAGTGGGTTCCTTTTTGACTTACTTATGACGCAGCAGTTTATTCATTCCCTTCGTGGTATTCATTACAATTACAGTGTAGATGTGTTTACCGTTTACTCTCTCCCCCACTAGAATGTGGGCCCCACATGAACAGCAAAAGCACTTGACTCATTAGCTGTTCCTTCTGGAGCAGGTGTGGTCCCCACACCAGCATCACACCATACCTTGCCAAAGCTGCCTTTCCCCAGCACCATCAGGAAGTTAAAATCAGTCAGTTTCATCCGATCCCTGTTGCCATTGTTGTCAAATTTGGATATGGTATTGGTCGTCTTTTCTTCCGGAGCCTTGGTTCCCTGACCAATCTTGGCCCTCTGAAAAAGGAAGCACATAAAACACACCATTAGGTTTTGAGGATGCCCTTTCAGGAAGATGTGTGTATATATGGAAGCCCATCCATGTGAAAGGCATGACCATACGGCCTTTCCACAGCCTGAGTCCTGGAGGCCATCATTGGCCCCTCTCTCTCTCTTTTATCCTTTGTGTCTAATCCATCACCAGGAGTTGGCTTTTTCCTCCCAGCTGTCTCTAGAATTCATCTGCTTCTTTCCATCTCTAACATCACCTGCCATCATCTCCCACCTGGACATCTCACACTGGTTCCCCCAAAACCGGACTTCACAAACAGCCAGAGTGAATGTCACACCCAACCATGCCACCTCCTGCTTAAAATGCTTCAGTAGTGTCCTATTATTCTTAGGGTAAGTACTGTAGGCCTCTCACTGGCCTATATTATCAGGCCCTCCCTGGCTTTCCAACATCATCACTTCCAAGGCTCTTCTTCCTTGCAGCCCAGCTTCATTCTCCTTTTACTCCTTTGAATGTTCTGGGCCCCTTCTACCTAATAGTCTTTTCACCTGTTGCTGGTGCTGAATGAACGGCTGTTTTCTCCTTTTTGCTAAACTAGTTACCCACTGCTTCCTCCAGGAAGCCCTTCTTGATTCTCTGTCTGAACTAGGTTCCCCTCCTCCTTGCTCCCTTCCTCCACCTCAGTCCCCATTAATATTGGATAACTGCTTGTTTGTTTATTTCTCTCCAGTAATCTGGAAACTCTGCAAAGACAGGGAATATGTCTTATTCACTGCAATTTTCCTGACAACTACTGTAGTTCTCAACTAAGTATTTGTTAACTAAATCGATGAATGAGGCCCACATTTGTCCTCAGTGCAGTAAGGGGGAAGGAGTTCCCAGCTGTGAGCAGCTGATTGGTAGCTCAGAGGGCAGCTCATGCTTTGGAATGAGGAGAGAACAGGAGGGGGGCAGCAGGACACCTGCAGCCACCAGGACCTTGTTACTGGATTTACTTGTAAGACAGAGAAAACTGTGGAGGGAAAGCTCAGGTTAGAATCCCAGTTCTGACATGGATCAGCTGCGTGGCCCTGAAGAAATCAGTTCACTCATGACGCTCCTCTCTCCAAATATCTTACAACTTCCCATTGCTCTCAAAGTAAAAGCCAAAGGCCACAGGTAACCTGGCCCCCCTACACCCTCTCCAATTCAGCTTCTTTTCCCTGCTACTTTCATACTGGCCTCTTGCAATGATCTGAATACACCACACGTGCTCCTGCCCCAGGGCCTTTGGGCTCCTGCCCCATTCCCTTTGCTTAGAGCATTATTTGCCTTGAGCTCTCTTATCTCTGATAAGAAAGCCCTGCCCACAACACCCTTCAGGAAATAGCTCTTGGCTAATTCCATCCCATTTACTTATTGTATTTTTTCTTTATCACTTGCACCCTCCTATAAACTATTGAGTATATGAGTGGTCCTGTAAAATGTGTATTATGAAAAAATGGTATGAATTTCAAAAATTTTTGCACCAAAATAAATTCATGTTTTCATTACATTTTCCATTAACTTTTTGAAGTCCCTGCATTTATTTTTTTTTAAATGTACTGTCTTTCTTCTCATGCCCTATGGACAAGGATTTTGTCTGTATTATTTTCCACTGTTTTCACAGTACCCAAATGAGTGCCTGCCACAGAGTAGTGCTTACTTGCATCTGGAAAATGCAGTTCTTAAGCCCATTCCTGGCATGAAATAGATACTTAATAAACAGCAGCTAGTATAATTACTGTTGCATTATTCAGTCATCATTTTTAAAAAGAAATACTTATTTAATTTTATTTATTATTATTATCATTATTATTATTATTGTTTGCTATAGGGCACCTGGGCTCACCAGAGAGAGAGAAAGTGAGAAAGCAAGTCACCAGAGCCAAGACTCAAAGCACAGTTGGCCACGTGGGAGTCCAGGTCCTTACCCACCCTACTAGTTGCTGATTTAATGCAGTCATTTTTTGAAGAAAAAGACACAGTAAATTTTCTTTTAGGGTTTTAAATATCAGGGAATATCCATTCATTTGTTCATCCATTGAAGAAATACTTATCAGAGGGCCTGTTTCATGCCAAGTTCCATTCTAGGCAAAAACATAACAAATGCTTAAAAATGTGCTTCTAGCAAGCATTCATTGGGTCCTCCACAATGTGTCCAGTAAACGTGTTGAAGATATCCACATGGAGAATTGGTGTTAGCAGCAGAAACAGCATTGATGGAATGGAGAGCAAGACACAGTGAAGGGAGAAGACACTAATTCCTCTGGCTGGAGCATGAAGTGCAAGGTGGACATGGCACAGAATGCACCCAAAAGGTTAGGTGAACCTCGTAGATCACATTAGACAGTTTGGGCTGATTCTGAGAATCACTGACAGCTTCGGAAAGGTGTCAAGCGTGGTCATGGTATGATCTTACTATCTTTAGAAGATCACGCTGGACAAAGAGACTCATTTGAAGGTTATGTTTGGAGACCACGTGGAAGGAACCGCAGTTGTCAAGGTAAGAAATGGCAGTTTGAACTCAGTTTCTGCAGTGCAGATATAACCAAGTGGATCTGTGGGGACCAAACTGTCATGGCTGGGTGGCAGGCTGGTCAGGAAGCAGGGAGATAAGAAATAAAAACAACTTCCCACCTTCTGTTTTGAGAAACAGGGAGGATGGTAGTTCTTCTCACTGAAATGATGAGTGGGAAAGGAGCAAGTTTGGAAGTGTGGGCAAGACAGTGGGATGAGATGATTAGTCTGAATTCAAACATGTTGAGATTTCCCCTTTCCCATAGTGGCTGACAACTGCAATGGTTATCTCTCCTCATGGGATACATGTTCTATTGCCATCATTCAGGGACCAAAGCTACTAAATCACCATTTTTTTCTCTTTGTGTAATTAATGTTTTAAAAACCAAAGTGGGTGCACTTTTTCACAAAGTGAAATGCACAAATCTTAAGTGTACAGTCCTATGAATTTTGACAAATGGATGCATTTATGTAAACCTACACCCCAAACAAGATACAGAACATTTCTATCATCCTAAGAAAGTTCCTAGCCAATCCCACCCCAAACAAAAGCAATCTCTGTTTGATTTCTACCAGCATGGGTTTATTTTTTAATTTGTTCTTAAATTTCACCTAAATGGAATCGTAAAGTATGTATTCTTTTGTGTCTGGCTTCTTGCGTCATCAAAATGTTCTTAAAATTCATCCATGCTCTCGCATGAATCAGTCATTTGCTCTTTTGTATTGCTGAGTAGCATTCATTGTTTATGTTTACCCATTCTCCTATTTATGGGCATTTGTACTGTTCCACTTTTGGGCTACTAATAAAACTGCTATGAACTGACTTGTCCAAGTTGCTCTGCAGTAAGATTTGCTGAGAGTTAAGTGTCTCTGGGACAACCAAGTGTAAATACCTAGTAAGTGGGTGTAAGGTTAGGGAAAGATATCCAAATTGGAGACAGAGATTTGGGAGTTGCTATGGTTTAGATAATGGTTTGTCCCCCAAAGTAGAATTTGGTCCCTAGTATGATGACAATTGAGAGATGGCAAGACCTTTAAGAAGTGAGGCTTGGGGGTCAGACTATGGTACAGTGGTAAAACACAACACTCTGTGAGGCAGACTGATGTAGGAAGGTTGCTGGTTCAGGTCTGGAGACTAGAGTATACCAGGTCACTTGTGCCCATGATCTGGGCTGGAGGAAGCTGGTGGTGGATCTCAGCATCATGATGCTGTCTTTCTCCTTCACTAACTCATGGAATGAATAAATAAACTTGAAAAGAAGTGAGGCCTAGTGGGTGACATTTGAATTATGATGGTATCACTCTCATGAATGGATTAATGCCAGATTGACTTGGCGGTCTTGTGACAAGAGACTAGTTCCCGTAAGAGTAGGCTACTACAAAAGGAAGATGGCTGTCCCCAGACATCTCTCCTTGTATGCACTTGCCATACTCTCTGCTGCTGCTGGCCATGCTGTGATGTAGCCCCGAGGCTGGCCTGAGGCTGCCCCATGCCTTTGGACTTTCTGATCACCAGAATCATGAGCTCAATAAACCTCTATGCTTTACAATTATCTAGTGTTGGCTATTTCTGATAGCAATACAATAGCAGACTAAGGCAGAGGCTACAGGCAAAGAGGGAGTAGTTAAAACCAGATTGTTTTACTTGCAATGAAGACAGTTGCCTTTCTTAGACTATCTCCTTGCACCATCTCACATCCTCACTTTCCAGTCCCCAGAATTTTGCCCAAGCTGGCCTGACACAAACACACTCCCTCCTACCCTCCCACCTCATCACCTCATTGCTTTGTTTCTATGTCTACTACTTTCTTTGCATGCTGACCCGGGACCGTCGGATTCATGTTCTTTAAGCTCCAATGTATGACGACCCAATTCCTGACTGTCCCTGGTCTCCAGTTTTTATTCATCCCCTTAGGTGTGCTTGCCCATCACCTGCAGGTCCCAGCACCCAATCCCAGTGAAGCATGAGTACAGAGCTCAAGCTTAATATTTTTTTCTTAATGATAAAGAGCATGTACACATGCATGAAAGTGAGAGAGATACCCTTAATAGAGGCTTGTCAAACCTCAGTTCCCTTTCCCTAGCCCTCTAGCTCCTCAGGATACTGGGAACGGGAATGTGCACTCACCATATCTTCAGACCCACCCGGGGATATGAACCAGTGATCAGCCATATGGCTTCAGTACTGCAGTACAACACAGTATAATGGCACCAAGTAGGTTAGGCAAGCTTCTCAATATTTTTCCTTTGACTTTGCTTAGAGGAGGTAGAGATGAGGAATTTATGTTTTTTGTGTGTGTGTGTATTTTATTTTTCTATCCTTTAAGAGCCTCACTCTTCAGCCCTGCAAACTCCTTTCTTTCCTCTGAATTTTAGGGCCAGTAGCCTTCTTTCCTTACTCTGTCCCAGTTTGTTTTAGTGACTTTTCTCATGGATATATTATCTCTAGACTCCGATGCAGAAGTCTAATAACCATGTTGGTCTGGTCTGCACGGTATTTATTGTTATTTTAATATTTAAATCAGTTGCTATTGAAAACCAGATGATGTCTTACTAAAAACCCAGATTTTTAGCTAATTTGAAGAAGTAGACCCAGTGACACAGGTGGCACTCTGTTTTGTTTTTTATTTTCCCTTTGTTGCCATCTGCCTGGCTCCTGGACATTTGTTTCCGATGCATATACAGTGAGCCTTTAGAGAACACGGACCCTATCACATGTTCTTCTAAATATCCCATTGTTCTAAGTAGGCTCATGTCTAGCAGGCACTCTAAAGAGGGAACATTTTAAAATGAAGCCCCAAATTAAATTTGTCCTTAAGCTTGCTGGGTAGGATATGATTTCAGAAACAGGAGTGCACTAATGGTTACCTTTTCATGTCTGCAATTTAGAACTCTAGAACTCAGTGCTCAAAGAAAAAGCAAATAGATAGCTCTTTGGAGCAGAGTCATGTCACTTTCCAGACTTTACCAAGGGATGGTGTCAGCGCGTCAGCAACCAGGTTTCAGGCTCCATCTTGGATGATTAACGCCTGATCTGGCTTAGCTCACAGACTCCTCTGCTGCCCCAGTCCTATGAGGAGATCCTAGGGGCATTCCCAGCTATCCAACAGTGGAGGCAAAGAACTCAGCAGGCTAGGAGTCCTACAGATTCTCTCTACCCCACCCCTCCCCACCCCCAGAAGCTCTTCTAAAGCCCAGAAAAAGCATATTCTGAGCTTTATTTATTCTAAGGTAGGAGCCAATACCAACAATACTAGTCTTGACAACTGAATGTTTACGATACGTCAGGCACTATTTCAATGCATTACCTCATCTAATTCTCACATTGCCATATGAGGTTATAATTCCCCATTTTACAGATGGTGAAGCAAAAGCTCGAGAGGGAAAGTAACTTGCCTACAGTCACTCAACAAGGAAGTGGCAGAACAGGATTCAAACCCAGGCAGTCTGTGTGCTTAACCAACAGGCTTCACTGCACAGATATGGCCACTGGCTTCCACCAAGACCCCAGCACCCTTCTCTCTGCACTGGGGGTTGCTTACTGCAAACACATGTGGTTGCCTCAGGGCTCAGTTTCTGGTTGCAGAAGCAAGCACAGCCCATGAGCAGAGCAAACAGAAAATATTGGTGAGTTAATTCCCTTGGGAGCAGTACCCAACCAGCAATGGAAGGGAGCTCACAGGCGATATCTCAGCCTCCTGTCCTTCGATTGAAAAATTCCAAGGCATGCATTCCATGCAGACTCCCCGAGTTCTCCAACAGGAGTAAACCTCAGTTGCCCATAAGGCTAGTAATACTTACTTTCCTGGCTTCATGCTTTTCCTTGCCCAACTTCCCTACCATCCCATGTGCTTCTAGGGATCATCTCCCAAATAAACTACAGTTGACCCTTAAACAGCATGGGTTTGAACTGCATAGGTCCATTTGTATATGGACCATTTTCAGTAAGTATATTGAAAATTCTTGTTTGGTATGGTACCATATTTTTTCTCCCTTGTGATTTTCTTCATAACATTTTCTTTTCTCTAGCTTACTTTTTTGTAAGAAAACAGTACAGAGGCCAGCCCAATAGCCCAGCAGTTAAGTGCTATGAGAGGAAGTCGGATACCACATGGTTGACTGTGGTTCTAATCCTGCCCCACTGGCAACACATTAGGCCCACATGCACAAATGTGGATAAGAAATGGAAGAAAACAGATTACAGCATGACAAGGCCCATCTTGGGGTATCTCTCTCTCTCTCTCTCTCTCTCTCTCTCTGGCAGGTGCACACACTGTCTAGCATAAATTAAAAAAAAAAAAAAGAGGGACCAACAGGTGGCATAAGGTTAAGGTGCTGGATTCCCATGTAGTCAACCACAGTTTGAGTCCCAGACCCAGCAGTTTGAAACTTACACCAGGCACGTGTGTGTGCATGCCCCAAATCCCAAGAATGAGGATGGAGGAGAAGGGATTACAGTGTGGCCATCCCCCTGGAGGGTGATTTCTCACTTTCCATCTCTCTGTGTCTCTCTGGCAAATCCACATACCCTATAGCAAAAATCTCTCTCACATACACATAAGAGAATACAATATACATGAGGGGCCTTTTAAAAAGATCATGGAAAATGCATGAATTTTAAATTTTCTTTGTACCAAAATAAATTTGTGTGTTAATTCCATTTTCTTACAAACTTTTGAAGTCCCCTGTAATACCTCTAACATATAAAATATGGGTTAATTGACTGTATATGTTCTCAGTAAGGCTGAGTACATCGTAGTCAAGAGTAGGCTACTAGTAACTAACTGTAGTGGGATCAGAAGTTTCATACCAACTTTCAGTTGCACAGGTGGTCAGCACATCTACCCCTGTGTTGTGTAAGGCCATGTACCACTGTCCTTGTACATGGCTCCTTACAGTCTGTTTCTGGGGGAACTCAAACCATGACAATGACCAGCTCTAAGATCTTAGAAAGTGACTTAAGCTCTCTGGGTCTCAGTCTCCTCCTCTGGAAAAGAAAAATGGAAGTGACAATAGTATCTAATAGTATCTACCAATCAGTGTTGTTATGTGGATCACATTAACTTGACAAATGAGCACTGTGTCCATGCTGGGAAAACTGTAAAGATGTACAGTGATTGAATGTAAATTTTTAAAAAATAATGAAATACTAGTAAAAAGAAAAAACAAGTGAGATAATAATATTTGTAAAAACTGAGACTAATAAAGGGGACACAGTAAATACTGTGTAAAGTACATAAATTCTCAGACATTCAGAAAACCCTTTCTGAACCATCCAAAATGGCATCAGCCCTTCTCTGGTCCATTGGCAAATCCCATAATCAGATTGAAACCCCCCCCCCCCCCCAGACTCAACTCTGGAGTTCTGAAATGTACCACATGTGTCAACTGCCCCAAGCTCACCCTACTGTGAAATTCTATTACCCCAATTCTAGCAGCTCGATTTTACCTTCACTCAGAACTCGTCTAGATAAGAGGCTTGAAAGTAATTTCTGAGTCATTCTGGGTGCTAATTGGTTATTGCACAGGGATTACACTTCTCACGTTCAAGGTCAACTGAAATTCCTCTGTGTGTCTAAGAACAATTTTCGGTCTGTTGGAAACATTTTTTTTTTTTAATCAACAACTACAGTATGGAGTGATTATAATTCAGGCATAAACTACCATTTGCAGGCTCTTGCTAGAAATAAAGAGACACATTTTGTTGCATGCAGATAAAATAGTCCTTTACTTCAAGCCAATTACTAGCCCAGACAAATGCTCTGTTTGCGTAGGAAATATTTTTCCTTTGTGTTCTGAACTGTCACCCTAGCTGCCCTAGGACAGAAGAAATAGTTTCACAAAAACTGAGACTTCGTTTTATAAAAGAAAATACTGGCCTTGTTTTTTCACCCACAATAGTACAGCAGCAAATGGACACCACCTTATCAGAACTTTGGAGGAAAGAAATGGGAAAGAATTGCTTTCCTGTCCTACTCTCTATTGAACGGTATCCAGGTCCCAGCTCTACCTGGAGGGAAGACCTTTTTTTTTTTTTTTTTTTTTAACTCACTTAGGCTTCAGTGGGCTCTAAGGGAAGGACTCCAGTTATCAAGGTTGATGAAGAACAACTGATAAACTCAAGGTCACCATGTTTATTCCACTTGTTTCCAGAAAGGGAGTGCCAACTGGATCAGAACCATCACCATAGTCCAACCATAGAGAGAGCACAGACTCAAGATCAGAGATTGGGGACAGTCCTATTTTTGTCAAGTTGAAGGGCAATGAACACAGTATCCTAGAATAAATGCTAAAATCTTTGCCATGGCCAACACAGTCTTATACTCTGACCTCACCTACTTTGCCACCCTTACCTTGTTTTCACCCCTTACTCTCTCCATTCTACTCGCACTGACTTTCTTTCGGTCACAGTTGCTATGGAACTCCCACCACAGGGACTTTGCACATGCCATTCTCTCTGAGTGGAATGTTCTTCTCCCCTTCTTCCTTGGTTAACTGTTTCCTCCATCACACCTTTCTGATGCTCTTAGGCAAGGTTACATTTCCCTCTTATATGTTCTCAAAGTACTGGATCCCTCTTTCACAGAATCTTACAAGATCATTATTTTTTATTTGCCTGTGTGATTATTTGATGAACAATAATAAACATTTCATTTTAGTCATGCTCTTTTAGACATTTTCTTCAGAGTTAGTAGGCTATTGCTGCTTATTTAGAATTCATGATTCCCTACCAGACTCAATATACTGAGATTTTATGAGCAAAATAATATATTTTCTCTCATTAAATTATATTAAAATCACTTAATACACATATAAAGGAGTCTTTAAAAAGTTCATGGGAAATTTGTACTATGAAAAAAGTACGCATGGATCTCTCTCTCTTTTTTTTTTTTTTTTTTTTGAGAGAGAGAGAGAGAGTTTCGCTATAGGGCATATGCACTTGCCAGAGAGACAGGAAATGAGAACTCACCCCCTAGGGGGGATGGCCATGTCAAAATCCCTTCTCCTCCATTCTCCTCTTAGAATTTTGGGCATGCATGTACATGTGCCTGGAGTGAGTTTTAATCTGCTGGGTCTGGGACTCGAACTACAGTCAAGTACATGGGAACCCAGTGATGTAACCATTATGTCATCTGCTGGTCCCAAGATTTCAAACTGTATTGGCATCAAAATCAGTTCACACTCTAATTCCATTGCCTCATGACCTTTTTGAAGTACCCTCATACAATGTACATACTCAAACCATCTTCCCTGTGACAGTTTCTTTATAAGAGTGGGGTGTGTCCTACATACCTTTGACTGTTCTGTAGCTGAACATGGGACTCATCTGTCCCACAGAAAGGAAGAGGCTTATCTGACTCAGGAGCAGAGCTAGCATTATAGCCCAGACTCGGAGCAAGGGGTTACCTGTTTGACAGACTGAATCTCTGGAACAACCCACCTATGGCATAGCTCATGGAATCTCCCACACAATCAATACCATTTGCTGATAGTACACACCATCCTGCCAATAGAGCCCAGTCCAGATTCCATCCATCAGCAAGCCTAGTTCCCTTGGCCTCCCAAATACACCACTATTCTATCCACTTCCCTCACTTTCTATTACTGCTATTCCAGTTCAAGTAACCATCAAAACACCCTGGGCAGTGAATCAGCACTTTTGAGGAAATGTCTAATTTGAAGGAAGACAAGGATCCAGGAATTACCTCACAAGACAAGGGACACTGGATTAGGGTCTTGAAGTGTAAACAGGACATGTAAGGACATTGCAAAAGCTCAGAGTCATGAGTGGTCTTGGTAGATAACATACCATAAACAGGAAAAACAGCACCATTGCAGACTTTACTGGTTCCCACTAATGCAGAAAGAAAAAAAAAAAAGCCTCACCTCAAATTTCTGCCGCAATTCTTCATTGCCCTCACTTCCTTCCGGCGGCACAGGCACGTTGAAGTACTCGCCTTCCTCCTGGCTCAGTAATTTAAACCTAAAGAGAAACAAGAGGTCAAGACAAATTCCATGACTCTACCTGATATTATTTTGTTGACCAAGATATGAGCAGGAGGTTTATAAAAGCATATTCTTAAAAAAAAAAACAATGTGCTGGGATCAGCGGGTGGCATGGTGTTTAAGGCACTGGATTCCCACATGGCCTACCACGGTTTGAGTCCCAGTTCCAGCAGCTTGAAGATCATGCCAGGTGTGTGTGCATGCATGCCCAAAATCTCAAAACGAGAATGGAGGAGAAGGAATTGCAGCATGGCCATTCCCCCTGAGAGGTGATTATTCGTTTTCTCTAACTCTGTGTCACTCTAGTGAGCACATGCACCCTGTGGCAAAAACCTACATGCTGAGGGTTGTTTGTTTTGTGTTGTGTGTGTGTGTAGCGAAGTACACTGTTTTTGTAATTATGCCATGGACATTAGAAAACCATGTATATTCTGTGTTTATAGGATGCAAAACTTTCTCTCCACATACATACACACACGAACACAGCATTTTCTTAGTTATATCATCCAATTACTGTAAGGTTTTACCTATTTTTGTCCATGAAGTGGTTTCTTATTTCTGCAAGTATGCTATGAAGACCTCTCTGTCAATGCATTCCTCTAGCTTTCTTTTACCTTTCCCTCTCTACCTGTTGCCACCTTGCCCTCCTGGCACTCAGATGTATTTGGATGACCACGGTCTTAAAGTCACAGTGCCATTTTTCTCTGCAGAAGTTTTCCCAATGTATTCTACATTGACCTATTGATAAATGGTATTCCACTGTGGTTAAGCATACAAACCTTGACATCAAACCATGCCTGAGCCCAAAAATTGCCTCTGTCCTTGGCATCTCCTTGGATAAACTTGGATAAGTTGGTTACGTTCTCTGAGCTTCTGTTTGTCTCACATATAAATTGGAATAAAAGTCTCCTTTGCCTCTTTCTTTTTTCCTCAGACATACTTTTACTATGTCCTGATACTCCTGCCTCAGCCTCCCAAGTGGCTGGAGCTACACAGCCCATTCTTTTCAGGGTGAGCCGGGAATAGAACTCATGGCTTTTCAAGGGACCTCAGCCTACTGAGTAGCACCATCAACAAGAGTGTTCTCCCATGATTGGGTCCAAAGTCTCTTTTTCATAGAATTGTGTGATGTGATAACATATATAAAATGATAAGCTCAGTGTGTGACATTTAACAAGTGTTCAATAAATGGTAACACCAGCACTATTACTGATAGTAATATTATTATAATAAATACAACGATTTCCGTTTGTTTCTTTACCACACAGATGCCTGCAGCTAGTCAGAGGATGAGATGAGAATGAGGAACGAAAAGGGACATTCCAAAGGCACTTGAGTCTTTGGGGGAGAGAGTAAAAGACCCCAAACTCCTTATGCTTAAGATACTCCCTAACAAAGATTTACAAGTTCCATCACAATTTTTTCTCCATTCACAAATCTTCTTAAGCTTCCAATAATAGAGGTAGAGGTGATTCAAAACAGAGATGACAGACAATTTGAGCCTCTACACCTCCACATTTAATATTAAATTTTCTTCTTCCAAATTTTCATTGAAATTACCAAAAGAAATACAACAGTAAGACAACATCTGTGTCTTTGCTGGAAATCTAGAAGGGTTTTATCCACACAGCAGGGACTTCTGGGACTTTCTACAAATTAAGAAATAGTAAAAGAATACAGGTGGTGTTTGAAAAACTTTATAACGGGACATATGGAAGACTTAGTCATTCAAATAAAGAGAAACATTAAGGAACAGATAAGCACCTTGCATGAAACACAACTGTTGCCAAAAGAGAGAAAATTCTAGAAACTATCTAATTCATGTTTTCAATGAGACGCAAGAAGTTAATGTATCTATGGCAAGGGAATAATATGAGATTGGAAAAGATTACTTTTGGAAGAAAAAATATAGTCCCTGGATTTAAAAATCCATTGGAGACAGTGAACACAGGATAGCTGATTTGTATAATAATCTGTGAATTAAAAAGACAAATGAGAAATTTTTCTGGCAGTTGGTTTGATATTTATCATATTATATTGGAGTTAAAAACTGAAGCTTTACATCCAATAAGAAAATTGCATATCAAAATTAGCATACAACATGATAAAGAGAAAAACTGCAATATATATGTCAGTAAGACCTATTCCTTCTTATATAAAAAGTTGTTATAAACCAATATCAAAAAGGCAAATGACAGGACATAGTCACTTACAAATACATACAAATGAAACACATACATGAAAATGTTCGACATAATTAGTAATACAAGATATGTATAATGTTGCATTATATCTTTAAAATTTACAACTAGATGTTGACAAGTGTGGGTGAAGTGAAAAGTCTCACACAACATTGATAAGAATATACATTGCTTTAAAAAAATGTAGGCTGTTCTGGTAAATACTTTAATAATGCATATATTCTCAAAGCTACCAACATCAGACTTAGGAATTTCTTAGAAAATAATAAAAGCTAAGCATGAAGGTTTCACAATAAATATCTTTATTTTTATACGTAACCACTTTATAATAAGAATATGATTATATGATTGAGGCAGATCCACAGAATGGACCACATAAACTATTAAAGGTGATGTCACCCAAGCTTACTGCATGAGAGAACATGTTCATAATGTAATATGAAGTGAAAAATGAAGGCTACCAAACAGTGTTAGAGTAAAATTTCATTTTTTATACATGTATGTTCACACACATACAAAGAAAAGACTAAATAATGTCAATAATAATTATCTTTAGGCAATGGACTCTAGATAATATTTTGTTTTCTTGTCTCTATTTTTCTAAAAAGTATTTCACTAATAATAATAATGAACACTTACTGATGCTTACTATTTACCAGACTAAACACCTCACTTATCTTAACTAATTTGATATCCCAACAATCGTATAACATAATTCTCATTTTATCTCCAACTGAGGAAGTAAGGCACAGAGAGACTAAGCAACTTCTCCAAGGGTACAAAGCTAGAAAGAGGTGAGGCAGAAATTCTAACTCAGGAAGTCTGATTCCAAAGGATTTCATTTTTTAATTTTTTGTTTGCTTGGTTTAGGTTTTTTTCATAGGGCATATGCTCTCGGAGGAGAGGGGAGAGAGAGAGAGATAGAGAAAAAGAAAGTGAGAAATGCCATGCTGCAATCCTTTCTCCTTCATTCACTTCTCAGGATTTTGAGCATGCACACACACATGCACAGTGTGATTTTTCAAGCTGCTGGGTCCAGGACTCGAACTGCAGTCAGCACCTTAACCACCATGCCACCTACTGGCCCCAAGCTTTACTCTTTTTTTTGTAACAAGACCAAAATATCACTATTACTAATACCAAAAGAAAGTTTAAAGAAATATAAGGTTAATATAACTAATTTAATAGCTATCTGTTCAGGAGAGAAAAAGAAGAGAATAGAGAAGAAAAAAAATTGCTTTACAAATAGACACACCATAATAGAAACATGGCAATAAGACCATAAGCATTAAACTACTTCCCTAGGGAAAAGATGAAAATATGTTTGGATTCAGTTTTGTTTTTCTAAAGAAATCCAACATCATGCCACTTGTTACACAAGATCAAAAGACTTTAAACAAAAGAACAGCCAGGATCTTCTAGGCAAAAAGGATCTACCATTCTGCAACCAAAGTAGAAGCACTAAAAAGTAAAACAAATCCCACTAATTAGTTCCCCCTCCCCCTTACTCAGAGTAGAAGACAAAGTCCTTATAAGCCCTTAAGGTGTCTATCAAGCTCCACCCCACCTCCTAGACCCAACCCACCACTCTCTCCCTCCTTGACCCAGCTACAGCTACACAAGCACCTCGCTGCACCTCAGATTTCCAGGTGCACTCCTGCCTCAGGGCCCTTGCACTTATTCTCTCCTACAGATCCACACGGCTTCCTCCTTCCCTCCCTTCAGGTCATTGCTACAAGTTGCTTTTCCAGTGAGTCCTTTCCTGAGTGCTCTTCAAAATCTAAGTCCCATCCTCTTCAGCAATTCTTGTCCCCATTTCTTGTTTACTGTTCTCTCTAGTACTTATCAGCCTCAAACATGCCATGTTTTACTATTTATTTCTGTTCATTTAGCAACTTTTTATTTTCCCCCAACTAGAAAGAAAACTCAGGGATTCTCACTTGTTTCACTCACTAGTGTCACCTTGCCATGGTAGGAGGCATGCAGTGAGTGAATGAGTGAATGAATGCATGCATGTCAGCAACAGGGTAAAACGATAGGGCAAAAGCATTAACTGCTATGAAGACAACTTATGTCAATACAATGAGTCTCGAAGAGTTATGTGGCAATATTACTGCCACATACATACAAGACAAAAAGCATTAGAAATGAGAAAAAAAGTTTTTAACAATTTTACTGGGAGAAAACACTACTATACATTTCACAGGCAAAAAAAGAAAAGGAAAGATCTTGACATTACAATAAAATGGAATTAATGGTGTTGAAATGTTTACCCTAAAAATAGTAAATATAATTTTTTTTCTTTTTTGGAGAGGTTTTTGCTATAGGGTGTGTGCACTCGCCAGAAAGACAGAGAGAGACAGAGAGACAGAAAGTGAGAAATCACCCCCCAGGGGGGATGGCCATGCTGCAGTCCCTTCTCCTCCATTCTCCTCTTGGGATCTTGGGCACACACGCACGCGCACCCGGTGTGAGTTTAAGCTGCCGGGTCCGGGACTCGAACTGCAGTTGACGATATGGGAGTCCAGCGACATAGCCATTACACTAACTGCTGGTTCTGAAATAGTAAATATAATTATTTTAGAGGTATTTGTCTTTTGGGTGCCTGTGCTCGCTGGAGAGAGGGAGACAGACACAGTGAGAGGGAAAGTGAAAAATCACCCCACAGGGGGTATGGCCACTCCACAATCCCCTCTCTTCCATTCTCCTCCCGGGATCTTGGGCATGCACGCAAACATGCCTGACATGATTTTCAAGCCACCAGGTCTGGGACTTAAACTGCGATTAGCCATGTGAGAGTCCAGCGGCATAACCCTAGGCCACCTGCTGGTCCCATATAATTTTTTTACTAAAATGCCCATAAAACATTTAGCAACACTAAACATACACTAAGCTAAAACTGAAGGAAAAGGAAATAAAATGGGAAGGAAAAGAAGGAAAAAGAAAAGAAAAAAGTGCACTTGCCATCTTCTCTGTTTTTCAAGCATTAAAACTGTCATTTAACATTAATAATAAAAATGCAAACAAAATGCTAGTTCTAGAGGATGAAAAGCAAGCTAAAATGAAAGCATGCGAGGAAGGAAATGAAAAACAGCTCCAGACCTTGAGGAAGTACAAAAGCCAGAACGTGACATATCAAAACTTAGAAGATCTATTTATTCCCTTAAATGCTTGTTCATTATTTTCAAAGAACAGAGTAAAGGAGAAGAAGAAGAAGAAAAAAAAAATAGCAAAATGTTCAGCTGAAATTCCAAGACAACCACAAAACAAACCTACAGACAAGACGAAAACAAACACAAATCCCACAGCTAATTCTTTCAAGAAAAATAAATGAATAAATAGAACAGATAAACTTCTGGAAAGAGGAAAGAAAGGAGACAGCATCAATAAAGTTAGGAACAAAGAAGAGGTTTTGACAGCAAATACAGAGAGTGGCAAAGAGACAGATGCAGGCCTGGGGCTAGTGCTCTGAGTCCACAGCTGCTTCTGCCACTTCTGCCGCATGGTCTCGGATAACAATAGCACAGCAGACTAGCTGGAGGAGCCCTTTCCCTTCAAGAGGGGGAAACTGAGCCTCGGAGTGGGCATGTGACTTCCCCAAGATCTCATGGTGTTAAAAGAACAAGAATCCAGACTTCTGAGATGTGGTATATTTAGGGCCAACATGGCATTGATGTCTTGACCCTGAACCTGAAGGGGACTTTTATTTGCCAAAGTTACCCTCCCAGCTATTATTTCATCAATTTCACAACTATCCTAAGTGTGGATGGCAATGGAGGTGCTATAATCAATCTGATTACTGGCATATTGCCTGCTGAAAAGGCTGACCTCACACAAGGTCACGAAGCATCTATCCAGTCAGGAGAGCCAAGGTCAACCCCCGGCTGTCTACCCTCCAGCCCTCGGCCTGCCCCTGTATCGGAAGGCAGATGGAAATACAGTCACGTGTAGGCTCTCGCACCATAGAGACGTGGGCCTGAACCCCAACACTGTCTTCAATGAGCTGTGTGCCCTGAGCACATTGCGTAACTACTCTGAGCCTCGGGAATGATGCTCTACCTAGAATGGTGAGGAGAACCAAATGATGATCTAATCGTCAATGCAGTAATATTTTGGACTTAATTCTGATGCACCATCCCTTATCATGAAGCCATTTTTCCTCCTGCTCCGCCTTCAGCTTTGGAGGAGCAGACACAGCAGGTACTTCCCAGGAAGAAGGCTGTGGCACCCATGAGAGAAAATCCCTCTCTTTGGGGCCTGGAGAATCACAGGAGGGAGAAGGAGAGGAAGTGACAAAGAGGTGTTTCATGGGGTAGAAGCAGGGAGGTTTTGCATCCTTTTCAGTTGGTATCTTGGCCAGAGACCTCGCTGTGTGGAGGGTTCTATCAACAGCCCACATCTGAGGGAGGGGAAAAGACCGAGGCTCTCGGGCAGTGTCCCTGCTCTCCACGAAGGAGACTCAGAAACGAGGATTCACAGACAGGCTGGGAGGAATGCGGACTGGCAGTGGCCTGGGGTGGGACAAAGAGGGCACTGTGCAGAGGAACCTCATCACGGAAGGCAAACAGCCAGGACCTGGGACACTAGCAGGAAGCTAGAAGGATGCCCCAAGACCAGGTGGGCCCAGCTCTGCTGGCTGGTTCAGGGACCAGGCAGGATCGGCCACTGAGCTGCTGTGAAGCCCAGACAGTACCAAATACGGCAGAAGAACCTTTTTCCTCATTTATGATGAGGCCACAAAACTGCCTTATAAAATCTAACTCCATTGCAGAAAATAAAGAAACTGTATTTTTTTTATACACATCTCATTAGCGCTGTGTAGACGTGTGACTCCATGGCACCTGGAAATGTTCAGCCCGTGCCTGGCACCTCGTAAGAGCCAATAAGTGGTAGCTACTGCTATTATAATTATTATGATTATGTTCTCGCACGTCTCACTTACACTCCCTGGGGATTGTGCGGTCTTTTTCTCAAATCTCTTTAAGCTTCACTTAAAGAGAAAGAAACACCCAATCTGTGAGTGAATAATGATAGGACCCTGCAAAGTCGAATCATCCATATGTCAGGAAAAAATATCCAAACTTGGGTTAAAAAAAAAAAATGACTGTGTGACCTTTTAATGTCATACTAGCACATTTTCTAATTAGGTAGCTCCTTCCTCACAGTAAATCTTACTTTGTTTAACTTATTATTCACAATCCAATCGGGCCCAGATGGCCTCCCTAGTCTGCAAAGACTTTTAGAAAACTGAAGTGAGATCTTTTTTTTTTTTTTTTTTTCCCAGTCTGGTAGATATGATAACCCTGAAGGTTGTAATTCTCTCCCCCTGTTTATCAGCCAGTTTTATATTTAACTTAGGAAAGTTACATCACCATTCCTTTTTCTCCAAACTATACAGACATCCATTTCTCAAACCTTCTGTGGGATGGGTCATTCATCCTGCTGGTTTCCTCATTAGTGGGCTAAGGAAGACTTTGACAAATGTTCATGATCTATTTTATGAGAATGTTGTCCTTAAGCATGCGTGAGCCGTCCTTTAACACACCTTTCCTCTGGTACACGGTCAGCTCCTGTCCTCTTCTCCTCTCTCATCATGTTGTCATTGATTTGCTATTTGTGTCATTTCTTCTTCAAGGCTTATCTCCTCATCCATCTGCTGTCATAAGCTAAGCTCCATGAGGGCATGTCTGTTTCACACCTTGATGTATTTCTAGTACGAGAACCTCGTAGATACTGGGTATTATATTTGAATAAGAGCCCTATGATAAACATGGAGCAGAGACCAGAAATAATGGAAAGGACATGTGGTCCAGATGGTACATTCTCTTTCTATTTATTTACTTATTTATAATATGCCAGAGAGCATGTATGCTCACCAGAGAGAGAGGGAGAGGGAGAAAGCACCCCACAATGGGATGTGCTCACACCGCAATCCCTTCTCCATTTCTCCATCCTTTTGGGATTTTGGGCATGCACACATATGTGCCTGGTGTGTTTTTCAAGCCATCAGGTCTGGGATTCAGACCACACAGTAGGCCATGTGGGATCCAGCTCCCTTAACCAATAACCTGCAGGGCCCGCCTGATATATTCCCTTCCTTGTTAAACCAGTTTAATTTTTTTTTCATTTATAATTGAGAAAGTCCTGAATGAGACAATTCAGAAATGAAATAATTGACCAGCCAAGATGGCTCAGTGGTAATGATGCTCCATGATGCTCAAACCATATGGGAAGGTCTTGGGTTCACATTCCTGACCCACCCTGGGAGTACCAGGCTGGCTGAGAGTAGGGTGGACTGTGGCTTAAGGACCCTGTTTGGGGTGCCCATCTCTCTCTCTCTCCCCCCATTCTTTCTCTCTCTCTCTCTCTCAAAAGAAACTAAAAAACAAACAAAAAAACACCCATTTTCAAAAAAATGAGGCAACTTATCTTGAAATAATAGCAGCCCCAATCACCACTTATCCCAAGGCTACAATGCTGGGTTGAATTATGTCTTCTGATCCCTTACACAGGTAACTGTGAAGTGGTGGCAAGGAGGCTTACTTAGCCTCCCTGTTGGTAAGATTGGATGAGGTTTCTTTTTTCCCCCCATAACATGAGAACAAGGCAAAAACTCCAGAACAAAGGAGACATTGCAGCTGATCATGACAACACCCCCACCCCCACCCCACCAGAGCTTTTGGTTAAGACTCCCAACATAGAAGCATCTGCTTATGAGGCAGAACATGAAGTGGTTGATGCATATCTTTTGGGTTGACTGTGAAAGCCACATCAGTGTCTCTGGGGCCAGTGAAGCTATATATTGGTCTAACATGGAGCATGTGTAATAAGACAGGAATAGTGAGGACTGTGACAAATAGAAAATCCATGTCTGTGTAGTGTGTAAAGAAGTCGTTAACTATTCAACTATTCTCAAATGTTGCCTCTAGCTCCAGATTTTTAAAATACTGAATCCCACTGCACCCCATGATTGCTATAGGACTTTGGGCATATTTTTAAATCTCTGTTAGCCCCATTGGTAAAAGGAGAATGAAATGGGCCAATAAAGTTAACACAGTGCTTGTTACACACAGTATATACTCAATAAATACGGGCTTTTTTTTTTTCCCTTTTCCTTTCTTTCTTCCTCTAATCATCTCTGTTGTCTTCCTTTTTCTTTCCTTTCTTTTTCTTTCTCTCTTTCTTTCTTCCTTTCTTTCTTTCTTTCTTTCTTTCTCACATGAGAACTAAATAAAATATACCTTGGAGGCAGATCCAATCTACCAGTCATCACTCTGTGACTCTGCTTTTACATTTCACTTTGAGGAGAAAAAAAGTCAACATGCTAGATGCCATGTTTGATGGACCAATCTGTACTGCAGCTTTCAAAGCACAATCTTCCTTACCAGCCATCAACACCAGCTTTCTGCAGTTCAGAAATCCCAAATGACAAAGATCCCATGAAGTCATTTCTGCTGGTCAGATCCCAATCCCAAATCTCTACTGACAGTCTTCTATCTTTATCCGATTCTTTCAGCTGACTGCAGAGAGAAAAAGGAAAAGTCAGCGGAGGTTGCAGTGACTTCTCAAGCAGATGATAAGTACAAGAGGACAAGACCTGGAAGTAGACATTTTTAAAGATTACAAGCTGCTGTAAGAAAACTAGTCAGTTTTCATCCCAGGCTAGCTCCCCAGGGAATAAGAACTTCTCCTGTTTGACAGCCTCTGGCTTAAATCGGCGGAGGACCTCAGCCAGCTCCTGCAGGAACAATTGTAACTACTTCTGCTGTCTTATGTCTTAATAAGGCTTACAAGGTGTGGGAAATCCTACTGGCAGACACAATAAGAAATACAGATTATCAATACCATAATTGTGTGTATATGTGTCTGTATTTGTTCACATGTGGGCTGGGGATGAGATTGAAGAAATATATGGAGAAAAGAGTCTTGTATGTGTCTCTGCTAAATAAATAAATAAATAAATAAATAAATAAATAAATAAATAAATAAATAAATAAATAGTTTTGAGAAGTGGCCTTGATAGAGGCTAAGATGGCCCCAGTTTTACCCTGACAGAGGAAAAAGGAGATGATACTACCATAAGAACTATGTTTGGACCTGTGGCTAGAAGCAATAGCCTCTTAAGTTGGATTACCTGAAGCCAAATTTCACTCCATTCCAATTTGCTATGGGACTTTGGGCACCTTCTTCAACCTCTGTAAGTCCCATAGGTTAAAATGGGAATGAAATGAGTCAATGACATTAGATCACTTAACACAGTGCTTATTATATAGAGTATATGCTCAGTAAATATTGGCCATTACACATTTATTATAGTTATCACCTGTTGGCCCAGATACATCAAAAAGGGCTCCCCCAGATTCTTCGGGTTCTGGCCAGGGAAGACCCTCGTGGAAGCTGCCAGAGATCTCCCAGTAGGCTGCAGACTAGCATCATCCATAAACTTGGCCCTAGAGTGGGTGTCACAACACCCTATGGATTACGTCCCACTGTTTGCTGAAACCCACAGCTTCTCCCACAACTTGTCTTCACCTAGCAACACAACATCCTCTCCTATCCTACCTACTCCCCCACACCAAAAGCATTCGCAACTCTATTAGAAAAATTGATTCCAACTGGTACTTGGTTCACAATGTAACCACAGCGGTTTCAACTTACAATCTAAAGGTCTCATTCCACTCAGGGTTGAGGGAGCACTTGATGGTTTTGGTCTTCTGCTTGCTCTCACTTTTGGGATCAGGAATCAGTTTCAGTTTTACATAAGGATCTGACAAGCCATTTGGATCCATTGGTACAAGGTTTTTGGCATCTCTTACTGCAAAAGAAAAAATAAAGCAATTTCAGCATTAACAGGACTGAAAATGTCTAAGTACCAACTAGTGATGGCTGTAGAATCTGTGGATGGATCCTTGGCATGACACTTGTTTAATGGGAATTTTAATTTTAGTAGCATCAATAGCTAAGAAGCTCTATAAAGTAAGATAAGCTCTTAGGATAATACACCCTGCTCTGTGTTAAAAATTGATTCTTGACTTTCATAATGCACTTCCTAGCCAATCTTCAAGGTTAACTGTAAGTTTTCTAAGCTTCTTTTCCACAAAGTTCACAAGAAAAACTGGTTTCTTTCATTTAGCAAAGTGTTTTCAAGGTTCATCACATTACCGCATGCATCAGTGCTTCCTTCTTTTTTATGACTGAATGATATCCCATTGAATAGGTATACCACATTTTGTTTATCCATTCATCATTTGGTCAACATTTGGGTTATTTCTTTATTTTGGTTACTGTGAACAGGGTTACTATGAACATTCATGTACCCAAGTGCAAAAGATCACATATTGTATGATTCCACTCATAGGAAACACCCAAAACAGTTAAATCCACAGACACGGAAAGCAGACCAGTAGCTGCCAGGGACTAGAGTAAGAGGGGATGGGGAGTAGCTGCTTAACAAGTACAGAGTTCCCCATCGGGCTGATGAAAATTTCTTCAAACAATAGAGATGATGTACTAAATGTCACTGAATTGTGCACATTAAAACTATTAATAGGTGGGACCAGCAGGTGGCGTGATGGTTAAGGCGCTGGACACTCCCACATGGCCAACCAGGGTTCAAGTCCTGAATCTGGTGGCTTGCTTTCTCACTTCCTCTCTCTCTCACTCTCACCCTCTCTCTCACTCTGGTCAAATTAAAAAATAAATGAATGAATAAAGAAAAAATAAAATAATTACTTTAAAAAAAAAAAAACTATTAATAGGGACTGAATGGTAGCACAGTAGTAGAACATGGTGCTCTACAAAGCTAACCCACATGGGAAGGTTGCAGGTTCATGTCCAGAGACCTCTCTGAGTATGCTGGACAAAGGCCCCCAGTGTAGGGCAGCCTGAAGCTGGCGGTGGATCACAGCATTGAGATCCTGTCGGTGCTGCTCTCTCTCCTCTGTCTTCCTTGATCTCACTCACTGTTTTTCTCATTCATGGAATAAATAAACTTTTTAAATTGTTAATGGTTAATTTTATATTATGTAGATTTTACCTCAATTTGAAAAGAAAAAGCTAAAAATTAAATAGTTTCCCTCTAAACCAAGGTACATCTCTTATATCACCCATAACCAGTACCCACAAAGCCCACAGAGAGAAGGCTGGAAATGGTAGCAGTATTATAGCCAGGCTCCACCCTCAACTGGATAAAGGAGGAAAAAAGCAGAGGATCAGAAGTGAAGATGCAACTGTCCATAGGAAGGATGAGGGTCGAATAACACGTCAGCCTGGAGAAGCAGAAGTTAATGAGGAGTCAATCCAAAAGCCAGGAATGTAGATAGTAAAAGGAAAGAGACTAAAGCATTAGAGTTGTGTAGATCTTAAGGATAAATGCTAACCATCTCACTTATGATAGAAAAAAACAAGGATACACTGTCAGACCAGCAGGTAGTGTGGTGGTTAAGTCACTGGATCCCACATGCAGACTCTGCAGTTCAAGTCCTGGACCAGGGAACTTGAAAAACACAACAGGCACATGTGCCTATGTGCCCAAAATCCCAAGAGGAGAATGGAGGAGATGGGGATTGCAGTACAACCATCCTCTGTGGGGAATGATTTCTAACTTTGTCTATCTCTCTCTTCCTCCCTTCCTTCAGCACATTTGCCCTATGGCAAAAATCTTTAAAAGAAAAAAAAAAAAAGAGAAAGAAGAAAGAAAGAGAAAATTTCAAGAATACAGTGTCAACCATCCCACTTTTGATAGAAAACCCCAAGGTAATATATTCAATCCAAACTGAATCAAACTATCTGCTGAAAGGCAAATATAGAATGACTCCTAACTAAATCCAAAGATGGTTCAATTTTAAGAAAGCTAGTATTAATATCTTCATCATATTTATAGGTCAAAAGAGAAAACTATAAGATCATTGTAGTTATCTAGAAATAGGACATTTTCTTAAGATGACGACTACCTGAAGTAACAGCACCACAGTCTGTGATAAATGTAATCCTATGAAAGTCAGGAATAAGACAAAGATACCCATTACCACAGTCATTATTCAACACTTTTTCCAAGGGTCCCACAAGTGCGTTAAGACAATAAAAAATAGGAGTTCTGTAATTCAAGCTAATAAGTAAAACAGATTTAAAGAAAGAATATTGAAAAGTAGGGGTTAAAGCAATCTTCCTGCAACCTTCACATTCACCCAATCATAGTCATTTCCTCCCATGGTCACACTCTGGAACTTATCCCAGAAATTACACCACTTTCTCATTATCAATTTTATGTACCCCACTATCTTATATTACTTCCTTTTTTTTTTTTTTTAGTTCATTAACTCTATTACTCCACCACAACAAACCTTCCTCTACCAATAGAGTCCAATGAACCCAATATACTCTCTCTACCTTTCTTTCCTATACTCCATACACCTCCAGATTAGATTTCATGGTACATTATAATTGCTCCCTTGAAAACATCCTCAAGTCCCTGCTCTTCTTTCTTTCCACTGTACTTATCTGAAAAACAGACAAACAAAAAACAAAACAATAAAATGAAAATATATACAATTTTTTAAATTAATTCATTAATTAATTTAAATAAAGTAATTTTTTAAAAACCTAGTTAAATTCAAATACCTGCCCTTTGTTTTTCTACATACAAGCAACTGACCATTGCTGGGGAAAAAGAAAAAAAAGTTAAAAATCATAAGGAGCTGGAACTGAATAAAGGAGAACGTAAAATAATTGAGTGGCTACCAAGATGCAAGTTGCAATTTATTCTGCACTGACATTTTTCTGCATTCCAGCAATGTAGCACTTTCTTCCATTTACCCACAGGATGAATTCATTCTTTAGCCCAGCTCACAAGCTGCATTTCATTTTTGTACCAAAAGCAAGAATTTTTCCTCTTTGTCTTGATTTAGTTAAGTTCAACAAGAAGGTCCCTACTATGTGATAAGCATTCTGCTAGGCAGTGACAATGTAAGGGACTACATAGGACATTGATCCTGCCCCCAAGAAATATATACAACCAAATTTCTAAAAAGCGTAGTTGACTTGCAATGAGACAGTAACCGGCAAGTGGACACGTGGCTATGAGAGGCCACAGTCTACATCTTACCTAGAAGTTACTTTACACATTTGAACCTCAATTTCTTGATCAATAAAATGGGTTGTTGTAAGAGTAAAACTGGATTTTTTAAAAAAATACACGTAAGTGTAGTTTTTTAAGCATAGAACCTGAAACCTAGAACATAATAAACATTAACTGTATTATTGCTATTATGCATATCCAGTGACCTCTCTCACTACATTTGTCCATTTTCATTATGAAGACTTAACCGTTTCCAAATGAACCAATAGCAAACTGAGCCACTTGTATTTTTCTTCTTGAGAACAATGCTTTTGGTCTGTGCATCTGAACTCTTCCAAACAAGTGCTTCCGAAACCTTAGCATGCATAAGAATCACCCAGAAGGCTTGTGCGACATTGATTCCTGGGACTCAACCCTAAAGATATATGAGGTTCCAGTTCAATAAGTCTGGAGTGAGACCTGTTCATTTGCTTTTCTAACAAGCTCTTGTTAGAAACAAGCTCTATAGGCACACGGAGCCCATAGAACACTCATTAAATAACATTCTAGAGGATAACTAAAGATACCCATGCATTTTCTCCATGGCATTCAAACTCCAACTGATACATTCATTTTTTGAGCCTTCCAAGGAAAATAGCATGTGCCAGTTTCTAGGCTGGGACCTTGGAATGACACCTCTATCACACACTGAGCTGAATAAAAACATGATCCCAGACACTGTGAAGTGCCAGAACCTCCTCTGTCTGGTTGATTGGCAGCACATATGGAAGTGGAAACAGCTTATCTTACTTCTCTCCCCTAAAGCCACACCCCTTTCCCTATCTTTAAAACTGACAAAGATAATCATCATTGAGGAAAAAACCTTCTATTGTAAGTTTAGGACTGTATCTTTCAGATTGCTCTTTGCAAGATAAATGTATGATGTATTCTGAAGTTGTCTATCTCAGGGCTAATGGTTTATAATGACCTTTCCTTGGCGTCTGCTCCCCTCTGAACCAAACATTCTCACTGAGGTGTGACCTCACATCTCTCCTCACCCTAATAGATCCTTTCTTCTACTATCTTTTTTTTTATTATCATCATTACCTTTTTTATATTACATTGAATCACATATATCTTTACAGTGTATTACATTTCTTTTTCCAGCACGATTACCATGCATACCAGCCAAGACAAAGACATTACTATCCACTTATCATCACCAAATAGCTTTTCATCATTTTTTTTCAGATTGTTATTATTTATTCTCATTATTTTTTAAACATTCGATCACTATATATCATTTGACTTGTATAAAAAATTTACCTAACATGAAATACTTCTCAGACCAGTCCAGTGGAGAATACTATACATGTTATCATCAACAAGTAATAAACCATTTCTGTGTCCCACTAATGTCATGATGCCTCTCTATTTGTTCTCTTGCTTTCCTTCTCTACACTCTTCCTTTCTTCCTCTGCCCCGTTCCACACTGTCTTCAGCATCCATAACTATTTCCACTGTCTTCTATTATCTTTTTGAGTCTACCCTCTACCAAAGGAGGAAAATTTTTCTGTGAAACAGAATGGAACGGAAATGATTCCAGGACTGTTGGCATTCACATCTCCAAGAGCCTTGGCTACTAAAGACATTGTATCATGAGCAGTTGACAGTAGCTGCAGGCTAAGATCCAAAGGCCTGTCCCTCCTGAAGCTTTTCAAAGTCGAGTCATGTTTCCCAGCAGCAAGAGAGCCGCATATGTATCAAGGAAGCAAATCTCTCTAGACCACACTTGGCGAGACCGACTTTGATTTTTCTTGATAAATGTTTCTTTACTATCATTGTTGAAATCCAGCCAGCCCAGATGGTACAAAATGCTTCTCACAAAGTAGAAATAGCAACCTTCCCCCCTGGTGGAAGTCTGCTAAATGTGCAAGAGAAGAGCATCCTGGTCCAGAAAACTTCATGAAACCAGTTGGGGAGAGACAGGGTAAGGTCTGGCTGTTTCCATCAAAGGATCTTCAGAACAAGAGAGGCCTTCACATTCTGGTGAAAGTTGCTTAAGACAGCACTGAATCCATAAACTGAGAGCGCTAACGTTAACTGTTTTCTTTAAAACTGTTTTTCCCCAAGAACTTTCTTAATTTTTTCTTCCTGAGAAAATACAATTAGCTGTCGGAAAAGTGAATAATGCCTTGGTTCTTCATTGTGTGAATCAGGAGTGTCTCTTATTAACCTCGTTTGCAGGAACTTTCCTCATTATCATGAGTCCTCATTTGTCCTCTCTATGGACAAATTCAAACCAACACCCACTGCCATTCGGCTTGAGGGTGTTTGTGATGACAAAAGTAGGAAATAACTTAAGTGTCCATCAACCGGGAGTGGAGTAAATAATACATGGGATATTCATACTATGAAGTACTATCCCAATGCTGGTAACATTGGGCCACCTATATGGACTGATGCATTCAAGAAAAAAGCAAGATGAAGGTAAATAATGGCAATATAATGCCTTTTTGTTAAAAAAAAAAAAAGCATGAATGGTTCAATTAAAGAAATCTAAATCTGAACTATTAGATAATAGCCTTGGATCAAAGTTACATTTCCTCATTTGGATAAGTGTATTTTATGAATGTCAGAGAATGTCCTTGTTATTGAAAAATACATATTAAAGTATTGAGGAGTAAACAACCATAACTTCAACTTACTCTCATGTAGCTCAGAAAAGAATATGTACACATACAAAAGTACTTAGGAGAGCTGGACCAGTACTTAGGAGGGATGGTCCATTACAGGTGGCAGGCCAGTACTGTGTGATACTGAAGAACATGGAAGGCCCAGGTTCAGATCCCAGACCAACCTAAATATGTACGGTATGGCAGTGCATGCTTAAAATCTTAGCTAATTGGGCATAGGGTGGGAAGATCACGGCATAGTGAGATCCCACAGAAATACCTATCCCTCTCCCCCCAATTCTTTATCTAACTAAAAATAAATTAACAGAGAATGATAACTCAAGCCGGGCAAAATACAATTAGTGAATCAGGTAAATAATCAATAGAAGTTCTTTGTACTCTTCCTGCAATTTTTCTGTAATTTGACACTATGTCAAAATCAAGGATTAAAAAAAAACAAAAAAGGCTCTTCGATTGTCAAAAAAGTACAATAAAATGCATTTTCTGGACCAGCTAGTGGTGTGGTTAAGGCAGCTAGATCTTACATGGCTGACTGTGTGGTTCAAGTCCCCGATTCAATAGTTTAAGAAATATGTTGGACACATGTATGTGTGTGCTAAAATCATGAAAGGAGAGAGAAATGGAGGAGGAAGGATTATGTTAATACTGGCCTGGGGGGTGTTTTCTCACCTCTACTCTCCCAGTCTCTCTCCAGTGAGAGCACACGCCCTTCGGCAAATAAAAAAAATTTTTTTTTTCTACAAGGTCATGTATGAATGTGAATTTATAGAAAAGAATATGGAAGGATATAAAAAAAATCTGATTTAAAATAATGGTCCTATCAGAGGAAAAAGTATAGGAACCTGAGCGAACAAAAGGACATTAGCCTTATCTTTCATATTCTAAAATTCTTACAAAGAGAATGCATTCTCATATTGTTATTAAAATTTAATTTGAAAATTTAATTATGCATCAATAGCTTCCAAGAATCTATTACCCTGGTCATCAAGGCCCCCAACCATACCCCCAACAGGCTTTACCAAGCAATTGGATTTGCAGAGTGAGGTTTTAAAACTTGTGGTTGAACTTAGAGAACCCAGCAAATGAGCTCATGGTGAATAACGGACGGACCCAGTATGACCTCACTGAAATCATTTGGATACCCTCAGTACATGCCCTAGAATCAAGAGGGAGACACTAAACAGGTGAAAACCTTCAAAGTCATCCACCCACCTCTTGCACTATCCTGCCCTCTCTTTACCTTCTAATTCAGTGATCTCCTAGTGACTGACAGCTCACCTGGGCCTCTGGTTACCCCACCACTCTGCCATACCTTTTTATTTATTGTTTTAAACATCGTATATCTTCATATTGTACCGCATGATTTTTTATTGTACCACAAATACCATACATATTAGCCAAGTCAAAGGCATTACCATACATATTTTCATCAACAGAAAACGTTTCACATGTGTCCGTTAAGTGTTTTGTTTGTTTTTTCCCTCATCCTCTCTCTCCAACCCCCATTACCCATCCTCTATTACCCACCCCACTCCCGCCGCACCTTAAGTTAGAAGCTTCTTTATTCCTCTGCTCTACAATCTAGGTTTGTATCCTTTTAATTTCTGTGTAATTAGTACTTCTTCTAGCCCTTGGAGTTTCTAACAAGACTGTCTGATGCTGGGGCTTTTTTAAGCCTCTACTCTTTCAGAATCCCCTTCCCAGTCCCCTTAACTGGCCATCCTATGGACCTTGTCAGATAGGTTCTGAAGTGATCAAGCAAACACAGGGTTTTGAGGCAGTCCATATCTAGTATCTAAGTCACCCTGAATAAGTCTTGACCCCCAAAACTCCTAAAACAGCTGGCTCCCCATCACTGCTGGCAGAGGTACAGTTCTCACCCATCTAATTATCTATGTTGAGACAGAATTCCAGCTGGACCTTCATGGTATCTGTCAAGAAGAGAGTCTGTCAAATCATAGCAAGTGCAACAATGGCAAGGAGCTAGTGCGGCTAGATCAGGAACCAAATTAGCAACAGCTGAACTTTGGAGTCAGACAAGGACTTTGTCTACCTCGGCCATAAACTCTAACTGGGCCTTGTGAGATTGGCGTCTCTCACTCAGCAAAGTGCTTTTGTAAGTCATCCAAAGTGTATGAATGGCTCACTCATTTCTATTGCTGAGTAATATTCCACTGTATGGATGTACCACAATTTGCGTATCCATCCATCTGCTAAAGAACACTTGAGTGGTCTCCAATTTTTGGTGATTACAAAGAGAAGTGCTATACATATTCATAGATTTGTGTGTAAGCATAAAGTTTCATTTTGCTAGGACAAATACCTAAGACTGGGATCATGGAGTTCCATGGTAAGTGTATGTTTAACTTTATATAATAAGAAACTGCCAAATAATCTTTCAATGTGGCCGTGCCATTTTGTGTTCCCACCAATAGTGAATGAGAGTTACTATTTTGCATCCTTGCTACACATTGTACTGACAGTATATATTTTCATCATCATCCTCATCCCATTATTTTAGCTATTCTATCTGGTGTATAATGGTATCTCATCGTGGTTTCAATTTGCTTTTCTCTAATTTCTAATGATATTGAATATCTTTTCATCTTTATATCACCTTCATTAAACTATTTTTTAGCTCATGTGTTTAGTGAGGTTATTTCTTTTAATACTAATGAGTCTGAAAGTTTTTTTTTTTTTAATCCAGGATACAAATCCTTTATCAGAAATGTGACTTGCAAGTATTTTCTTCTAGTTGGTAGTTTGTCTTTTCATTCTGTGATGTCTTCTACAGAAAAAAAAGTTTTTAAAATTTTTATGAAGTCCAATTTGTCATTTTTGTTATTTTATGAATCATGTTTTTAGCATCATGGCTAACTCTAGATCATGAAAAATTTTTCTAAAATTTTATACCTTTACCTAAGACCCATTTTAAGCTAACT
The DNA here is from genome assembly GCA_026018925.1 of Tupaia tana. Classification (NCBI taxonomy): domain Eukaryota; kingdom Metazoa; phylum Chordata; class Mammalia; order Scandentia; family Tupaiidae; genus Tupaia; species Tupaia tana. The sequence goes on from JAKSZU010000016.1 coordinate 65,666,915, forward strand.
CCTGAATAAAATGTAAATTTTATTTGCATGTTACTATCCAATCATCCCAACATCATCTATTAAAAGATATCCTGTTTCTATTTCATCATTTTTGCACTTTAGTCAAAAATCAATAGATATATTGTGTGGACCTATCTCTGGACTCTGTATTCTGTTCCACTGGTTAATGGGGTATATTCCCTCCTTTATCAATATCACACTGCTTGATTACTGAAGCTCTATATAGTAATAATCAAGATTAAGTGCTGTGATTCCTCCAATTTTATTCCTTTTTTTCCAGAATTATTTAATTTAATTAATTTATTTATTTTGCTATAGGGCATGTGCACTCACCAGAGAAAGAGAGAGCTAGAGAGAAAGAGAGAAGGCAAGCTTCCAGGTCCAGAACTTGAACCACAGTCGGCCGTCTGGGAGTCAGCTCCTTAATCACCATACCACCTACTGGCCCCTCAACATTATTCTTTGCCTCAAAAACTATTTTGGTCATTTTAGTTAATTTGTCATTCTATACCAATTTTAGAATCAACTCAATCATAACGACCAGAAAATTCTGCTGGGATTTTTACTAGAATTTCATGAATTCTATAAATCAATGAATAAGAATTGGCATCTTTGGGGCTGGATGGGTAGGTAGTACAATGGTAGCACAGCATTCTGCAAGGCTTACCTACATGAGAGGGGTTCTGGGACCTCCCTGAATATGCCAGGCATGCATGTACCCATGATCTGGGCCGAGACTAGGAGTAGATCATGGTGTCAAGACCCAGTTGGGGTGCCTGTTTATCCATCTGTCTCTCTCTGTGTCTCTCATTCTTGGAAAAAATTAAACTTTTAAAAAATTGACATCTTCAATCTGGTCACATGGCCTAGTGGTTAAGGAAGCCAGATCCCACATGCCAACTGTGGTTTGGGTTCTAGTCTCAGTGGACTGAGAAATATACCAGGATAGACCAGCAGCTGGTGTAGTGTTTATTTTGCCGGACATCCCACATGGCCAACTGTGGTTTGAGTCCCAGTTCTGGCAGCTTGAAAATCATGCCAGGCATATGCCTCCCAAAATCCCAGGAGGAGAATGAGGGAGAAGGGATTGTGATGTGGCCATCCCCTCAGGGGTTGATTTCTCACTTTCCCTCTCACTGTCTCTATCCAACAATTGCACATGCCCTATGGCAAAGATCTTAAAAAGAGAGAGGGAGAGAGAGAGATTTTTTAAAAAATGCCAGGCACGAGTGTGTGCATGCCCAACATCCTAACAGGATAGAGAAATGGAGGATAAGGGACTGTAGTGTGACTCCATCCTATTGTGGGATGTTTTTTCTCTCTCCCCTCTGTCTCTCTGTCACTCTGTCTCTCTAGTGAGTATATATACCCTCTGGTATTTAAAAAATAAAATTGGCATCTTCACTATGCTGATTCTTTTGATTCATGAAGAAGGTATATCTCTCCATTTATTTAGGAATTCATTGATTTCTTTTAGTGTTCTAATTTTCAGCACATCAATTCTAGACATGTGATGTTAAATTTGTACTTGAATATTTCATTTGTTTTTGGAGATATTAATATAAACTTACTTTAGAATTTTGGCTTCTAATGGTTTATTGTTAATATATAGAAATGCAATTGGTTTTTGTGTGTTGACTTTGTATCTTGCAACCTAGCTAAATTCACTTATTAGTTCTAGGAATATTTTTGGTAGATTCTTGTGGATTTTCTATATGGACAATCATGTTTTCTGTGAACAGGGAGAGTTTTATTTTTCTTCTATATGCTTTTATTTATATTTATCTTATTGCACTAGTCAGATCCTCTCATATAGTTTTGAAAAGGAATGGTGATGGTGGACATTCTTATTTTGTTCCATAACTTAGAAGGAAAGCATCCAGTCTTTTACCATTAAATATAGGGTTGTCAGAAAAATCATGACATATTTTTCTATGCAAAAAATAAATCGTGACTTTTCTGACTACCCAATATATTGTAGGTTTTTCAGTAGATGTCCTTAATTAGGTCAAGGAAATTCCCTTCTAAGTGTGTAAAGAACTTTAATTATGAATGGATATTGTATTTTGTCAATGCCTTTTCTGTTTAGGTTATTGGCATGGTGGAGTATATTTTTATTTATTTTTTAAGAGATATTTTTGTTATAGGGTGCATGCGCTGACTGGAGAGACAGAGAACAAAAAGTGAGAAATCACCCCCCCAGGTGGGATGGTCATGCTGCAATCCCTTCTCCTCCATTCTCCTCTTGGGATTTTGGGCATGCACACACACGCACCTAGTGTGATTTTTAAGCTGCCGAGTCCAGGACCTGAACCGTCGTTAACTATGTGGGAATTCAGCGACATAACCATTACATTATCTGCTGGTCCCAACATAGTGGGGTATATTAATCCATTTTTTTTAATTGCTGAATGATCCTTGCATTCCCAGAATAAAACTCAGTGTGGTGCATTATTCTTTTTATACATTGCAGGATTTGATTTGCAAATATTTTGCTGAAGATTTCTGCATATATTAATGTACTCATAAAGGATGTTTGTAGTTCTCTTGTTCTGTTTTTGTCTGGTTTTGGTACTGGGATAATGCTAACCTCACAAAGTAAGTTGGAAAATGTCCCTCCTCTTTTTTTGTTTTTAAGGATTAATCTATGTTATTTCTTCTTTGTGTTGGGTAGAATTCATCCATATCCATTTCATTTTAAGCACTTCTTCATCTGGATTCTACAAAGTTTAATATGTTTTATTATTATCTTTTTCTTTCCGTGCAAATATTTTCTAATTTCCTTTGAGACGTCCTCTTTGAACTGAACCATGAACTATTTAGAAGTTTATTTTTAAATGTTCATATTTTCCCAGGAGCTCTACTCACATGATTTTAACTTCTACCTAAATATTGACAAATCCCACCCACACCTCTTTCCTGAGGTGTACAACTGTCTACTGGGTATCTTTTAGTGCATGTCCCACGGGTGTATCCAATTCAACATGTCCAACAATACTCACTATCTCCCTGCTCTTCCCCTCCACCAATTTTAGTAGGTGCTCAACCATCCACTCAGTGGTCCAAGTGAGAATCTGGAAGTCACCTTGGTCTCCTTGCCTTGGGGCCATCTGTGACTATGTACTGTTTGTTCTACCTCTTTATTATTGTGAGTGCCTGAGCCCTTCTCACCACACATACTACCACCACCTTAACAATAATAATTGTGCCATAGGATTATTGTAATTCCTACATTATACTTGAAGTCTTGTATTGTGCTTAGCAGGTAATAGGTGATTATTTAATTTTTTTTGAACAAAAAATTTTTAAAAAGTAATATCAAACAAATATTTTTCCTTAACTTAAAAACACAGCTTCCAGGCTGTATATAGCAAGTAGCATGGTGGTTAAGGCACTGGACTTCCACATGGCCAACCACGGTTCAAGTCCTGGACCTGACAGCTTGAAAATCACACAGGGTGCCTGTGCATGCAGGCCCAAAATCTCAGGAGGAGAATGGAGGAGAAGGGATTATGGCCCAGCCATCCCCCCAGGGGATGATTTCTCACTTTCTCTCTCACTGTCTCTCTCCAGTGAGCATACATGGCCTTTAGAAAAAAAGGGGAAAAAAAGAAAAATATATATATAGCTTCCAAATAAAATGTTGAGCTATTCATTCCACATTTTACAAACAACAATGCAAAGAAGTCAACAGAATGGAGTCAATTTTTAAATACAGAAATGCTCATTTCATAAGCTTGACTGTACCTCTTCAGTAACTTACAAGCGGGGATTCTTGCTGATTTTCACGTTCAAGGTGACCAGAAGTTCCTCTTCAGATCTATGATGTTCATTCGTCACTGTGCAATACTGAGCTAAAACCTTTTTCCTTAGCTTTTGATTGCTATTAGGTTGCCCAGGGCCTGTTTCAGAAGTGCTTTACTATTCAATAGTTTCCTTGGAGTTGAATTTACCTTTTGCCTGAGCCTCTTGGTTTTCTGGTTTTCTGCCATCAGAATGTCCTGGGAACTTCATCTTTTTCTTCTTCGAATCTGTTTCAGCTTCCTATGCTTGCGCTTTCTTTTTCCTGCAGCTGTTTCTGTCTCTTCCTTGGCAGAGTCTGCTCCAGGGCCCCCACCTCCATCTGCTGCCTCCTCCATTGCACGTTCACCCTTGCTCCCGCTCTTCCTGCTCTTCACTCTGCCGAATCGTTGGCCTCAGAGGCTTCCAGCCTGCCAACTTCCAACTCAGCTTCCTGTCCTTTTTAGCACTTCTTGGGCTTCTGACTCCTTGAATTTTCTCGCTAGCTTTATAATTTTAGTTCTTTTTTTTCCCCCTCTTTTGGTATTCTTCTTTCCTCTGTCTTTAACTCCTCTGCTTGCTCTTCTGTGGCGTCATTTGCCTTGGAGACAAAACCTTAGCACATTTGTCTGTGTGTGGATCTGTCACTTGGGGGAGTGGTTGTTGATCTTGTCCTTTACTGACTGGCTCCTGAACCCATGCCTGATGTTTAACATCGCCTTTGTGGGTTTCACATTCATACCCTTTGCCATGGTACTTCTGAGCTTCACTTACGCTTTCACATGGTTTTATAGTTATCGCCCCAGAGATCTTTACCACAGTCAATGCAAGAAAGACATTCACAGTTTCTGCAAATAGATGCATGCTTTTCCACTTGTATTTTCTTCCCTGATTCACCACATGCATTGCATATAAAATAAAATACCATTTTTAGCTAAATGATTAAATAGTCTCCATCTAAGTATAGGCTTCAAGTCTTGTTCTCTCGGTTAGTGCTCACCAATGGTTTCACCAGCCACAGGGAGCACATGCCCTCCTAAAATTCCCAGCACAGAACTCACTTCTCACGAGTGATTTTTAAACAGCAGCTACTCTTATGATTGTGCTTGGGCACTCAGTTTTCCTCTGCTGTGAAATTAAGATTCTTCTAGCTGGTTTCCTGCTTCCAGTCTTACTCTATCCAGCCCCTCCTCCACATCCCCACCAAAGCCATCTCTCAAAGCCTCAAATCTGATCACATACTCTCCAAACAAAAACTTTTCATAGTTTTGCAAAATCTATTAATAATATTATTCACCATAAACTAGGTCAAAGGAGAAAAACTATATAATTATCACAAAAATGACCAAAAAAAGGCAACTGAAAAAATTCAATAACCATTCCTTCTTTTAACAGTTGGAAAAATAGGAATAGATGAATGCTATTCTTGATATAATAAATATATCATGCTTACTGGTAAAATTCTAGAAGCCTAACTATTAAGGACACAATCAAATTAAGAATACCCACCATCATCATGATAATTTAACATTGTTACATTGTTCAGAAGGTACTAACCAATACAATTACATAAAAGAGAGGTATATGAGGCTTAGATGTTGGGGAAAAGGGACGTAAAATTAGCTAGTATTGTCTGAACTTCATCTTAGAGAAATCCCTCAGAGGTTTTTGGCATGTGATTGATATCATTTTTCTGATTTTGAGCCTTGATTCTTTTTTTCCAATTTTAATCTTTTAGTCATTTTAGTGGCAATTTGAAAGAAAAAGACATTAAATATATGGTCTCAGCTGACCATGAGTTACTTTTTTAATTAGAAAACAAATTCATTTAAATCTGAGAGAAAGAAATCATTGTGTAATAGAAGGCCAATCTTGTATCCATTATTCTTTTCTTGTTTTTTTTGGGTTTTTTTTTTGGGGGGGGGGGGTTTTGCTATAGAGCACATGCGCCCACTAGAAAGACAGAGACAGAGAGCAAGAAATTACCCCCCAGGGGAGATAGCCACATCACAATCCTTTCTTCTCCATTCTCCTCTCAGATCTTGGGCATGTATACACACGTGCCTGGCATTAATTTTAAGACATCAGGTCCAGGATTTGAACCACAGTCAATTATGTAGGAGTCCAGTGATATAACTATTATGCCATCTGCTGGTCCCGTATCCATATTCTTAACAAATGAAACTGTACACAACTCACATCCCCCAGGTTTGGTCCCTCGGACTCCTCCAAGTTCTGAATTTGTGTGTCACTGCCCAAATCATGCAACTTTTGTGCTCAGTAAATGGGTTCTCCTTAAAACCAGAAACTTGGAAATCTGAATGGTTTTGTGATCCACTAAAACCAGTTTAGTGTCAACTATTTTCTACAGAGGTTTCCTGGTCATTCAGGATCCTGTAGTTTCAGAGCTGATCTCTGGAACCACACAACTACACAACCACAACCCCTCAAGTCCAGGGACCACTCCTCTCCACAAGGAGGATCTGGGTTAATTCCCCTTTGAGGTCTCATGACCCCAGTCTCTTAATACCTGGCACTCCCCTGTGACAAAGGCAATGTCACCACTGGGTTTCTCTAGGGATGCAATACTTGCCACTTCCTGCAGGGTAGAGCATGCAGAGTTTGATGCAGATAGAGGAGGAATCCTTCAGATAAGCTTGGAAAAACAAGAGCAAATCCTCCCCCAGTGAACATCTGTCCCCTTCAGGCTGGCCCTGAGGGTCTTTCCTGATGCCTTAGGACAGATGGTTTGGGAATAATAGCATCCAATAAGTTAGCTTTATCTCTTGTTTGGAGACCACCTCGTGCCTTAGGATGATAGAAAACAAGAAAAACAGACGAGACTTACTGCTTCCTTGCTCATATCCTTAGGACAGGAAACAGGATAGAGTGCCCAGGGGGCCCTACCCTTGTCTGAGTGCTGAGTAAATGTAGCATGAAGGCGGGTGGTGTTCAGCCCCTCTGCTGCAGTGGCTGCTGACATGGCTTTGGGCGCTGCTTCGCAATGTGATTATTTCTAAAGATGTGACATAAATACTAACATGGGGTCCCTGGAGCCGCAGAGTCGCTACTTGGCAGCTTAATTTGGACATTCAATCAAAACTGTCCATCGACAGCTTTGCACAGCCCAAACAGCAAGGGCCAGAAGCCCCACAATCTGCTTGGTGAGATCGCTAAGTGATGGGTTTAATTTTCAGAGGCTTGAGACAAAAAGCCTCCCTAGCTCTGAGAAAGGCAGCTTACCTCCCTTCTCTAGAGAAACAGTACATATTTCCTCATTTCTTCAGTGGGCTCACTGCTTTGATTGAAGAGCCCTATCTACATTAATCACATCACTGAATCATAGAACTCAAAGGATTTTTAAAAACCTGATAGCCACATTCTCACACCATGTTCCCTAGGCAGTCAGAGGAAAAGGCTGTCATTTGAAGATAAGTTTTCTGTTTCTTCTACAGTCATTCAGGGATGATGAGGGGAAAAAGCACCAGTTGGAAGGCGTCTCAACAGAGGAATGTCTCCCCTGCACTCACTGTCAAACGTCTTCAGTGGCAGAGGAGCTCTCAAAGAGGGAGAATATTCTGCTGGACTCATTTATCCTAAATGGATGGATGGATAGATGGAAAGGATAAATGGATGGGTAGATGGCTGGATTATACGGATGGATGAATGGATGGGCTGGGTAGGTGGATGGATTGATAGACAGGTTGGGTGGAGAGAGGGAAGAGTGGATTGATAGATGGATGATTAAAATGATGGGTTTTAACCAGCCTGAAGGAAAATGGCATTCTTTAAACTTTAATTTTATTATAATTTTACCAAACTATCCATATCTCAAGGCCACTGTAGCACCTACTGAATCCTTCCTATTTTCCCCCCCATTCTTCACTACTGTGCACACACACACACACACACACACACATTAAAATAATCCCAAATGTCACAGCCCAGGGGTCAGCTAACCAGTACTAATGTCGTCCTCAGGATTGGAACCAGATATGGTTCCACTGGCCGCCCTGATATGCCCAGGTGTTAACTTTAGTAGCTGGGCTATGGAGAAGTCCCAGGTGGATCCCAGGTGAGTGGCTGAGGCAGTGAGGAGAGCTACCTCAGGAGAGTCACAGCTATCTTCTGGCAGATACAGAATACTGCTGCAAGGTTCTAGAAGGTCTAACTGTACTCAGACACTGATGTGAATGCGCAACTATCTTTAAAAGGGGTGCACAGCCAAGATGGGGAGAGTTTGAGCACAGTCCCCACCCTATATTCCAAACCCAGTTACATTATATTCTAATCTCAGTTTGCTCTATATTCCAAACTCAGTTCAAATGGAGATGAACACTCCAGGGACCCCGCCCATCAGCAGATGTTGTACTCCAGCTCACTGAGAACAAGTCCCACGATGTTTCTTTCTGCAGCTCAAACAATGGAGTTAAAGGCACAGTGGTGAAGGTTATTATGTCGAGGTTTTACGTGCTGCATTTCTCCCACTTCGCACTTCACTGAATTCTGTCACTTGTACCCTGAGGCCCTTCCCCCCAGACCATGAAGCTAGACATGAGTCATCCTGCCTTAGGGAGAAAGTTGTTAAGGTATGGCTGAGAAACCAAAGGCAGCAAATTATTTACTTTTCAGTTCTGAAATCTTCTGCCTCTACCTTCCTCTCCAGCAGATCTCAAAAGCAGAGGTCCAAGCTCTGGGATGATAGGAAGTGTAGATAGAGAAGTAGATAAGCCCTCCTGTGCTCTGATTTGTTCCTCTGCTCTCTATAGCCAGTTAGCCCCACCTGTTACTTTTTCATCCAGAGAAGCCAAAACTCCTATGCCTATCCCCTCACAAAACACTTCTATCCCTAGAAGTGTCTCCAGCATACCAATTACAGAAAGAGGCCCAGTCACAATCTCAAACGAGCTATGCTGGGAGTATAAACCCAACGTTCAGCATGCTCTTAACAAACCCCTTTCCGGACCGAGGAATGCTGTTGCAGAGTGGTTCCCAAAGTCTCGTCCTCAGACCAGCAGCATCAGCATCCCCTGGGAACTTGCTAGAAATACAGATTCTCAGGCCCCACCCAACTTTCTAAATCAAAGATGGAGCCCAGCAATCTGTCTTTTAACACATCTTCCAAGTTATTCTGATGCACACTCAGCCATGAAAACGTATGCTTTTGAGTTGTGCTATCTGATAGAACTTTCTGGAATAGTGGAACTCTTTGCTGTTCAATATAGTAACCACTAGCCCCAGTTAGCTGTTGCATTTTTGAAAGGTGTTTGCTGTATCCAAAGAGCTGAGTTATTCCTTTTATTTAATTTTCATTAAATAGCCACTCATGGCTCGTGGCCGCCAGACTGCATGGAGCATCTGAACACTGCGTCAGCCTCCTGACAGGTCTCCCTCTCTGCACCCTTTGTTCATTCCAGGTCAGTCTGTGAGCTGCAGACAAATTAATCTTTCCTGAGCACAGATCTTATCATGTCATTCCTACTCTAAAACATCCTCAGTGACTCACCGTTGTGACTTTAAGTCCATGTTCTTCTTGTTCTATTTAGAAATCCAAAAATGATTATCCCAAAACGATAGGGGAAAAAAAGATTAAATAATAAGAGTTAATGGTGAATGAACTTGTACTATGAGCCAGTCACTCTTCTAAGTCCTATATACGCAGTATCTTATTTATTCTCACAAGAACAGTATGATGTGAGTAGTAGTGCTTTCTCCATTTTTCTTATATGGAAACTGAAAACTGAGGAGGTTGAATGACTTGCCCAAAGTCTCATAGCTGGTCACAGTAGAGCAGCATTTGAACCAAGCTCCTTTGGCTCCAAAGGCTGCACTCTTAACCATGTAATTGCACTGCTTCGGAAAAACTATCTGGGTCAGGATTTTTCCCACTGAGTATGTCTCTTATTTAATCTATACCAATGGCCATGTGTTCTATGACAGCAGCTTCTGTAGTGCTTGCTCTTCTATAGTGAACAAACAAAAGCCATTATCAGTTGTCTTGGACTCCTTCAGGAACAATATCAACATATTTATCCCCCAAATAGCATCTTTCCAACGTATTTATCCCCCAAATAGCATCTTTCCATCTCAGAAAGTATACTTGGCACATTATAGATAATGTCATCACATCATTCATCAAGGTATAAAAAGTATAATGGGCACAATTCTGGAGCCACATGGGAAGGCCTGGGGTTCTGACCTTGGTTCGACCATGCCAGGTGCACCTGTGATCTTGGTTAACTGAAGGCTGGGAGGGAGGGGAGCGGATCACAATGTGACAAGACCCCATTAGAAGTCCCTGTCTATCTCTGTCTGTTTAAGACAGAAGGAACCAAACAGGTGAGCAATAGAAGGCCATCTGTAGGTCAGACAAGGCTATTATAGCTAAAAGAATTCCATCCTAACCTGCATCATGGGGCTGAGAGTCAAAACAGTTAGCAAGTAGTTTATCCAACAGAATGGACTCAGAATGCCCTTGAGTCAACATGAAGGCTCCCACTGGACTAGACATTAACCTTTTCATTACCAGATCATGCCCAGGGGCTCTTGGGAAAGGCACTGACGAGGCCAAGAAGGCAGAGAGCACTTGCAGGTATTGATTATTTGCCAACTGGCATAAAAGTATTCTGACATTTTGACAGCTAGCCTTAACTGAGATGACTGAGCACTGCTCAAATCCTTCTTTACTGTAAAACATACCAAGGTATTGGATAGTTTTACTTTTAAAGAGCTTCTAAAAGAGAAGTTTAAAGAAAGCAGATTGATGGTTTCTAGGGGCTAGGAAGAGACAGGAATAGGGAGTAACTGCTTAATGGGTGTGGGTTATTTTTTCTGGCATGGTGGAAATGTTTTGGGACTAGATAGAGCTGATAGTTGCACAACAATGTGAATGTACCAAATGCCACTAAATTTTTCACTTTACAACCATCAACTTTGTTACATGAATTTTACTTCAATAAATTTTTTTAAAGAGCAAGAGAGAGGATTAAGATTGATTCAGATCACAGTCAGCTCATCTAAAGAGCAGCAAGCTGAACTGAGTACCCTTGAGATAACAGCATACTAGCTAAGCTCCTGGAGCAGGGTCCAGGATGCCTACAAACCCTCTAGAATATGTGCATTGTGATCATTGGTTCTAGGAAGTCTTAGTCATGGTCTCTGCAGTTCAATGCCTTCTTCTATTCCCATTGCAACTTCTACCTTTCTGCCTACTCACATGTATGTTCAACTTCAGGCATACCTGATTGCTTGCTGCAAGGTCCTGCCCCTAAAGAAAGAGACAGGCAGAATCTAGCATCCAGGATTGTGTCCCACAGCTACTGCCCAAGAAAAATGTGCAAAAGGGATACACAAGATAGATAGACACTTTATCTACTAGGATAGGACCTTTACCAAAAACCACAAGTAGAACCACTGGTCCTGTTTAGTTGGGCCAGATTGGAGCTCACGACTCCAGGTACACATTAGAATTTGTGGAAAGTAGAGGGGAACCTTTTGCTCTCTTTCCCCTAGCTGTTTGTTTTCATGGAAATTCAGAGTGTAGTGAGTCCCATGCAGGAGATAAGCTCAAGGTCTTCCTACATACCAGGCATATAGAATGGCAGAATAAGCCTCAAGAGAAACCCGAGAGAATACATAAGGGGACTCATGACAATGATGTATCAAGTCCTTCCCATCCCCCTGAATGCCCACATTTTCTTTTGCTAATACTCATGAGCCAAAAGCATCATCCAAGTCCTTCGTTATGACCTTCATGCCTGATCTGGAGTAGGGTAGCTTTGAGCGCCGTCTAGAGGTCAGATTGTGCACAATCCTTTGCCCAGAGGGTTCCCTCCCTACCTTGGCCCTTTGCTAAAAGCCAACTCATCCTTCTAGTTAGGTCTTTAATACCATCTTTCCCCTCAAGCCTTTCCTGGATTCATCTGCCCCCCACCCCCGCCACAGGATTTGTTCCTTTCTTAGTGGCACAATATATTTCAGAAATATATTTACTTCTCTTACTTGTTCTATTATATTTAATAGAGTTTCTTAAGGAAGGGGACTGTAGCCTTCTAATATTTAGGGAGAAGGCTTGTACAGTGACTAAGAACTGGTCTTCGGGGACCAGCAGGTGGCATGGTAGTTAAGGCACTGGACACTCCCACATGCTGGCTGTGGTTCTAATACCGGACCTGGTGGCTTGCTTTCTCACTTTTCCTCTCTCTCTCTGTGTGTATCTCTCTCTGGTCAAATTAAAATAAGTGAATGAATAAATAAAATTAAATAAATAATTAAAAAAAAGAGAACTTGTCTTCAAGATCAGGCAAATCTCAGTGTGAGTAAAAGTAATAGTCCCTTAAAACATTACTTAACCTCTTTGTGCCTCAGTTTCTTCATCTGTAATATGAGCATAGCAACAAGGTTTAGGAGCTATAATGCATGTTATTATATGCATTAAATGACTTCAACTTATTATACACTCCACAACTCCGAGCCATTATTGTTATTCTGTCCTATTAAGTACCCAAGAAACTATTTTGTATATAGTTTGTGGCTGTTCAAAAAATTATTATTAAGGGACCGACAGGTGGCACAATGGTTACGTCACTCGATTGTAGACTGTGGTGCAAGTCTCAAACCCGGCGGCATAAAACTCACCCAAAATCCAGAGAGAATAGAGGGGAAAGGACTGAGGTGTGGCCATCCCCCCTGGGGGTAACTTCTTGCTTTCTGTCTCTCTGTTTCTCTCTGTTTCTTGGGCGAGTGCACACACCCTATAGCAAAAATCTCTCTCTTAATAAAAAATGATCATTAAATATGAATCAATTCCCTGATTTCCAGGGATATAAAAATCTTTAAGAGAGCAGGATCTGTTTCCACGGTGCTCACCTTTGTATTCTTAGGCCTAGCGTTCTGTCTCACACATAGTAGGTGATAAATAAATGTTTGAGGACTGAATGGGTAAGTGGATGAATGAACTGCCCCCTCCCCACACTCCTGCTTTTAAACCACAACAGAGTCCCAATACCTGCATGAGTTGATGCTTCTCCTCAGATTCCCCAGGACTCTCGTGTCTGGCACAGCATTTATAACATGTTTTGTAATTACCCATTTGTCATACTAGCAGTGGTGATTCCACAGCCTGGGACAGCATAGGGCACATGCCGAAGGAAGGAATGAATGACTGACCATGAATCACTTCAGTGTGGGTGTGTCCTTTGGGAAAGGAGAATTTACAGGTTTTGTGTTTGTTCTGGCATCTGATGATGACAACAATGACAATGGCAGCATTTACTAAGCACATACTAAGTGCCAGGCCCTGTTTTACACACTTTATAGATATGGTGGTATTGCTTGTCCCCAGTTCCCAACTTCATAGCCACACTTTATGACCTCTTTTCGAGAGGCATGGATCAACCTCATTCAGAAAAAGTCATTCTCACAGAATACATGTAAACAAACAAATAGGTTATGGAATGGTATAACACAACAGAATATTTTTAAAAAGGGATATTGCCAATTTTCCAAATGTGTATATATATATATATATATATATATATATGTGTGTGTGTGTGTGTGTGTGTGTGTGTGTGTGTGTATGTATATAATATAAGGCTGTTGTAATAATTAAATAAATGAATAGAATGACTGGCATATGGTAAACAATTGACATGTGTTACACTGTTATTATTTGTTAAGTCCCTGAAGAGTACTTAGTGATGTTTAACTTGAGCATCTTCACTATCTAGTTTTCAGAATCCTCCCACCAGGTCATGAAACTAAAAAAGGGGGGGAGACATTCCTCCTCTATCACTGAAGCTCTCATTACCCCCCCCCTTTTTTTTTTTTCTTAATTGCTGATGTAACAGAATCCAAAACAAATATTGCCTTAGATCCTATCCCAAAATTACATAAATGCTTTAATTTGTACACTCACTTTCCAGTCCTCATAGACATTATCATTCAATTTTTACATAATTATAAAACTATGAATCTATTTTACATTTTTACTTATCTTCATACCACTTGATTCTATGAAGTAGCTTGTAGAAGCTCAACACTCCCACTGAGAACAGCTACGTAAGCCAGATAAGACAAAAAAAACATTTTCAAGAAATTAGAATTTTCAAGGAATTGGACTTGAGTTGAGCCCACCATTCTGTGTGCCACTTTTGCCTTTGGGGTATACGGCAATCAATTCCCAGCACAGGGCAAGAGACTAAGAAATGAGGCAGTGGCGGTTGCTAAGAAGTCGAGAAACCAAAAGCTTGGAAATATATTCTTAGGGCTAGGATTAAGAGTTTCCAGAAAATGCAGGACTTGAAGTGCCAAGGTCCTGGAGAGAAGGGAACAACAAGAAGTAAACCTGGCAGTAGGCACTAGTGTTTCCCCTGAGGCTTTCCAATTCATCTGCAGAGCTTGAGACAAAAAAAACAAAACAAAAAAAACAAAAAACAAAAAAAAAAAAAAACAAATCAGGTGAGAGTTTTAGGCAGTCTCACAGTATTGAAAAAACAGAAAGTAAAATCCAGATCCAAGTAATGAAGAGAACCCTAGGAAATCATCAGCCTCCTAGTTGGAAATCTCTAACAGGATACAGCTTAAGGGTGGGAATGAGCCAGAAACCAAACACACTTTCCAAAGACTGTAAAGCATCATAGAGTGAGTTCAGTCACTTCCAGAAGGGTGAATCCTCTCTGAAAGGAGATTAGGTCACTAACAGCTTTCTAAATAGGCATAAGGAAATACTTAAAATTCAAATGAAAGTTCCAAACGTACCATGAAAAGACTAGAAGAAAAAACAGACAATAGAATAGATCCATAGGTAATCCTGACAGTGGAATGAGTTTTAAAGTAACTGATTAAGATGTTAAAAAAAATGACATATGAAGAATTTCACCAGAGAACTATATGCTATCAAAAGAAGCAAATGGTGAGGTCTCAATAGGTGGTATGGTGGTAAAGGCACTGGACTCCCACAGGTCAACCATGATTTGAGTCCTTGACCTGACAGCTTACTTTCTCACTTTCCCTCTATCTCTCTCTCTCTGGTCAAATTTAAAAATAATAATAATAATAATAGCAATAACAAAACTTTTGAAAGAAATAAATAGAAACTTCAGAATTGAAACCAGTAACTCTTCAAATTGAGAGACATTCTAGAAAGTACCTGACCAGTACTTCTCCAAACTGTCAAAATCATGAAAAATGAGAAAATATTGAGAACATAATGTCATGTTAAATGTGGCAGAAGATGAATATGTGTATTTCCTTGATTTGATTACTACATACTGTATGCACGCTTTTAGTAAACCATGCTGTACCTCATAAAGATATATACTGAGTATATGTAAGCCAGAAATCATATTTTTTAATAAGTAAATAAATAAATAAATAAAAGTTAAAGTGGGGGGTGGGGAAGAAGACTGAGAAAGTGTCATCAACCAAAGGAGACTATGGAAATATAACAACTAAATGTATAATCTGGCATCCTGAACAAGAGCTAGGAATATATAAAGATATGAGTGAAAAAAAACTGGTAAAATCCAAGTGAAGTCTGGAGTTTAGTTAACAGAAAAGTGCTAATTAACATTAATTTCGTAGCTTTGACAAATGTACCATGAGAATATATCGTTTTAACAATAGGGAAAACTGGGTGGAGGGTATATAGGAACTCTGTACCCTTTGCAACTTTTCTGTCACTCTAAAAGCATTCTAAAATAAAGAGTTTATTAAAAATACAAAAATTGGGCTAGCCCCATCATGCAGTGGTAATGTATGGCTCAAGAGAAACCAGAACCCACATGGAATCTATGGTTTACATTCCCAGCTCAGTCAGTCTGAAAAACATTGGACATAAGTGCAAGTGCCCAAGACCTGATGGAATGAAGGCTGGAGGAAGGGGATCACTGTAGACCAGACCCTGTGGAAAATGCTTCTCCCTCTCTCTCTCACATACATATACATACACTCACTCACTCTTATGTGCACATTCACATGCTTTAACATGAATAAAGATGTAATAATTAAAATTAAGAACTGGGTTTTGTAGCAGATTAAAAACAGCTAGAAAGCAAATTAGCTTAAAAAAATAGGCAATTGAGAACAATCATACCAAAGCATGAAGAGCAAAAAAGATAAAAGTGTAGAAAAGAGTATCAGAGACAGAGGGATACAGTAAAAAGGTCTAACATATGTATAGTCAAAGCCTAAAACTTAAAATAATAATTAATAAAATTAAGTGAAATTTTTTTTAAAAAAAAAAGAAAGAAAGAGAGAAAAACATGTCAGGTACATGTGCATGCATGCCCAAAATTTCAAGAGGAGAGTGGAGCAGAAGGAATTGCAATGTGATCATCCCCATTTGGGGGTCCTTTATCACTTTCTCTCTCTCTCTGGTCAGCACATGTGCCCTATACCAAATTTAAAAATTAACAATAAATACAACGGGACTTAAAAAAAGTTTGTGGAAAAAAAAACAGAATTAAATATAAGTTTATCTTGGTGCAAAACAATTTTGAAATCCATGCATAGTTCTTTCATAATATGTATTTTTCATAAATTTTCGAAGCCCCTTTATACATATACACACACATCTAGAAAAGTCAGTCAAATTGGTGAAAAGCAAAGATAAACAGAAAATCTGAAAATCAACTTTATCACATAAGTGCATTACCTTTAAAGAAGCAACACTAATACTGATAGAATAACAAAAATTGTGGGAAAAGAACAATGAGATAATATTTTTAAAGTGCAGAAAGAAATAACTGCCAATTCTGAGTACTGTACAAAGTTAAAACATTCTTCAAAAATGATTGTGAAATAAAAATATTTTAAAATGTATTTCCAGCAGGTCTAAACTAAAGTAAATGCTAAAGGAAGTTCTTAGGCAGAAAGAAATATAATTCCAGATTGAAACATAAGAAGAAATGAAAAACAACAGGAAGAGTAAATATATTACTAAATGTAAATGATTGCTGATTATATAAAGCAATAATAGTAATGTATAGTTTAAATAGCATGTAAAATTAAAATAAGATTAGGTAAATGTAACTAAAATGCTTAAACACCTAAGATTATTTGTAAAATGATAAAAGTACTTATATTGGACTCAAAAAGGTCAAGGATGCATGCTAAAATCTCAATGAATACAAAAATAACAAAAACCATACATGACTAATTAATTAATAGAAGGATAAATAAAAGAGTATAATATACTTGAGGGATTCCAAAAGGGCAAAAATGACAGGAAAAAATATGTAAAATACATGGCACAATATAAAATAAATACAAAAATCATAGATAGGGGGCTGGTAGGTGGTATAGTGGTTAAGGGTGCAGAACTCCCACATGGCCAACCATGGTTTGAGTCCTGAACCTGGCAGCTTGCTTTCTCACTTTCCCTCTTTCTCTTTTTCTGTCCCTCTCTGGTCAAATTAAAATAAACAAAGTTAAATAAAATAATTCTTGAAAAATCATAGATAGAAACTCAAATGTATCAGCAATTACATTAAATGTAAATGGTCTAAAAGCTCAAATTAAAAATCAAGTATTGGCTCAGCCACAGCAGTGTGTGCTGATAAAATGCTGTGTTCCACAGGCTGGGACCATAAAGAAGGCCCAAGTTCAAATTCCTCATCCAATTTAAATGCAGGGCATGAAATTATAGGTGTGGGCAAACAGAACGTGTCTATAATCCTAGAAGTTTAGGAGGCCAAGGCAGAAGGATCAGAATCTCTAGACTTTCCTGAGCAACATAGTAAAACCTTATCTGAAAAAGAGCTAAGTATGGTGGCACATGACTACAATCCCAGCTGGGAGGTTGTGGTAGGAAGATTGTGACAGTAATAGCCTGTCTTTAAAAAATTAAGTATTATCAGACTAGGTTTAAAAAATGATACTATTTCCAGGGCCAGCAGGTGGTTTGGTGGTTAAGGGTGTTGGACTCCCACATGGACGACTATAGTTCGAGTTCCAGACCTAGCAGCTTTCTCTCTCTCTCTCTCTCTCTCTCATACATCTATCCTTCTCTGGTCAAATTGAAATAAATAAATGAATGAATAAATAAAATTAAAATAATTTAAAAATAAATTATACTATTTCTATAATAGACGCACCCTAAATACAAGGATTTATAAAGGCTAAAAGTGAAGGAAAAAATACACACACACACATACACATACACTATGACATTAACAAACAAACAAACAAACAAAAGAACTGGTATCTTTTGCATCCCCAATGAGGTCTTGACACTGGAATCCTACTTGCCTCAGGCAGCCAAGTTCACAAGCACAGGCACATATATTCAGTGTATATTATGGGAAGGTCTCAGGATGCAAGCCTGGGACCTTCCCATGTTGAGTTTAGCATTGCAGAGCACTGCATTCCACTGTGCCACCAGCTGGACCCAAAAAAACTGCATCTTTATAGTCAACAAATGGGTTAAGGCAAGGAGCATTATTTGAGATAAACAGATACATTTCAAAAATGATAAAAGGATTGGTCCAATAAGGAGCTATAACAATAATAATAATAACATAATATATCAAAATATACATTCAAAATATGTTAAGTAGAAATTAGAAAAACTAAAAGGAGAAAATCCATAATCACATAGGAGATTTGAATACAACTCTTTCAGTAACAGAACAAGAAAGTAAACTAAAAGTCAACAAAAATGTGGAAAATGAGAACACCATTAACAAACTTGACCAATTTCTACATATAGGTAGAATACTGTATGTAACATCAGAACATATATTCTTTACAAATACACATGGACTATTCACCAAAATTTCAAAGAAACAAAGTTATACATGATCTCAGACCATGGTGAAAATATGCTAGAAAGCAAAAAGATAACTAGAATATCCACAAATATGTGAAAAATTAAACCTACACTTTTATATAAACCAAAGAAGAAATCCTTTTTTTTTTTTTTTTTTTTTTTTTTTTTTTGAGAGAAGTTTTTGCTATAGGGCACATGCACTCACAAGAAAGACAAAAAGTGAGAAATCATCCCTCAGAGGGGATGGCCACACCGCAATTCCCTCTCCTACATTCTCCTCTTGGGATCTTAGGCACGCACGCACACATGCCCAGCATGAGTTTAAGCCACCAAGTCCAGAACTCGAACTGTGTTCGATCACATGGGAGTCCAGCAACACAGCCATTACACCATCTGCTAGTCCCAAGAAGAAATCTTAATGTAAATTCATAAATATTCAAAATTTGTGAGAGTCAACTAAAGCTGTGCTTAAAGAGAAATGTATAGCCTTAATGTATATTTTAGGAAAGAAGATAAGCTGAAAATCAATGAGCATAGGGGACTAGCAGTTAGTGTAATGGTTATGTCGCTGGACTCCCATGTAGTCGACCATGGTTCAAGTCCTGGACCTGGTGGCTTAAACTCACACAGGGCGCATGTGTGTGCGTGCCCAAGATCCTGAGAGGAGAATGGAGGAGAAGGGATTGAGGTGTGGCCATCCTCCCTGGGGGGTGATTTCTCGCTTTCTGTCTCTATGTCTCTCTCTGTCTTTCTGGCAAGCATGCATGCCCTATAGCAAAAAGAAAGCCTCTCCAAAAAAATAAAAATAAAAAAAAAATAAATCAATGAGCATAGTATCTAACTCAAAAAGTTAGAAAAAGAAGAGCAAATTAAAGCCATGCATACTTTTCCATTTTGCTATGGCTATTTTTCCCCCCAATTCCTCTTCCCCCATTCCTTTTCCAATGAACCTTTCACTTCCTCCCCTACTCCCAGCTAGAAAATATTGGCCCCTGGTGTTTACTTTTTTCCACCTTTTTCAATGCTGAGACAATCACCCAGAAATAAATGTTCTGGGAGAGTTATTCAACAAAAATGAAATCACACTATACATATTGCTCTACAAAATGCTTTTCCCACCTAAAAATGTATGGTGTGTATTTCTCTATGTCCGTTTGGAACTAACTCATTGTTAAAACCTGCATACTATACCATGGTAGGGATACATGACAATCATCCATTCTTCTAACAACAGACATTCAGGAGGTTATTAGATTTTTGCCAACACAAACAGTGATATCGTAAATACCTTTGTCCTCCCTAGAGTCTTCAGAATTCCCTAAACAGAGCCTAGACAATGGGAAATCTCACATTCTAGTGCTGAAGTTCTCAAACATTCTTGGAAGAATGTTGGCCACATACTGCCTTTTCACGGGTGTGCCCAATATGATACTTGTTCCCCAAGATGCATGCTGCAAACTTCATTCTTTCTCCCCTGATAAGAGAATACAGCCTAAGTAAAGTTTACCCGGATAGGCCCAAAAAAGAAACAAAATTCCATTCAGATGGTTGAAAAGATTAATTAAGGAACTACTCATGAATATGAGAAAAGGGTTAAAGAAATTAAGAACAGATACGGATTAGCGACATCAGGATGCCATTGCCACTTAAAGGAGAAGGGGCCTTCTGATACTTCAAGGACACACGAGACCAAAGAATTGAGAAATCTACTCTCTTACAATCCTATCATCTCTTCACAGTGTCTCTTACTGCATGAATTCAATCCAAAGCTAAAGAGTAAGAAAGCTCAGGTGATCAACTCCACAGGGCTCAGTCTCCTACGCAGAGAAGAGCAGAGAGTAGGTGGAGAGTAAGAGACGCAAGCAGAGAACAGTCAGCACAGCTGGAAAGTGTGAGACCTAACTGGGCAAAGAAGCACATCACGCCAGGTGAAGCATGATATTAATTAAATATATCATGGGCATATGTAGGCAATCCTACAGTGAGGTTTTTCGGGAACTTCAGTACCCCATTACTTCTGCACCTTCTGTTATCCTTGAGATACTATTTTTGGCACTGATTTTTTTCTTAAATGACATTAAAAAGTTTATGAAGATCATAAAACATACTGATTTTCCTGTCCAATGTTTTCTTAGTTATGAGTTATGTATATTCTTTTGTAAAAAGACGGATAGGCTATAAACCCAAGTGGTGGCATATAAAATAAAATTCATTTATACTGTGAAAAAAAAAAAAAAAGGCGATTTTATTTTGTTCTTTTTCCTAACGTGTATGTTAAACAGAATTGAGAGTACTTATTGAAACTCTGCCACAAAAACCAAAAAACAAAAGCAGAGAAGCCTCTTTGGATTTTATTGATCATGTTGCATGAGGTTTGTGTGTGTTTCCAGAATGAAATCTGTGTTCTGCCTCTTCCCATCCAGCCCGGTCTGGAGCTGGACAGTGCCAAGGACTCCTGACCACAGGAGGCCCAGCCACTCTGGCTGCTGCTTCCACTTTCCTGACAACTGAATGTTTCCAGAGAACTGCTGCCTCACTGGGAGGGAAGGGAAGGCAGCAGGCAGCCCTCTCCTGCTGCAGATGGTGCGGTGTGCAGAGGGGGACCTGCCCTTCCTCCCTCGTCCTCCCCTCCGGTGCCTCTGCACAAGGAGCTCTCTTCCTGGCAGCCACAGTGGTAGATGGAGTAGAGGAAGGTGATACAGGATGCAGGAGCACAGAATGACCTCACCCTCGATGATTTGGTTCCACAGTGGGTTCCTGGCTTGCTTTGTGACCTCAAATCAGTTCCTCAACCTCTCTGATTCCCAACTTGTTAGCTATAAAATGAGACTAACTGGCATCGTCTCTATTTAAGTACATCTTTTTATAGCTGAAAAAGAGGAATGCTCACGAAATCATGAGCATTTGATCATTTGATTTGCTTTGGCCACTAGGACATTAGCCAATGGGATGCAAATGGAGTCCTATGAAGTGAATTGGGGTTTGAATTGAATCGCTTTCACTTACTGCCCTTGAGACACTGATGACCAGAAACATGTCAGCCAGCTAGGGCTAGCCTGCTAGATAGTAGGAAGCAACAGTCCTAGTCATCCTTGTCACTCCAGCTTACATGGAGTCAACCAGCAGACCTGAAAGTGAGGACATCCTAGACCACCCAGCCCCAGACAAGCCTGCCCAAATTATAAGAACCTCCTAGCAGACCCATAAAATTAATAAAAAAGAATGCTGATTGTTCTGAGTCCACTACATTTTGGATGATTTATTACACAGCAAAAACTTACTTACACAATTAGCTATGAAATATCCACAGTACAACTCCTTGCTAATAGCAACACAGCAGGGGATTGAGATACCACAGGTACAACCATGGGGCAAAACTCCAAAGGAGTCCCCAGTGACTTGTCCCATGAAGTTGTCCCAAATGAGCTTTCTTAATAGTATGGGCGTATGGGTGCTTTCAAGGTCCAGTAAACCTTTAGTTAAAAGAGAGAGAGAGAGAAAGAGAAAGAGAGAAGGAAAAGAAAAAGAAAAAAAGAAATAAAATTGATAACAATCTAATGTTTAGATTACTTTACCACTCCAGGCTTCCTTTTCTTTACTTCTCTTTTTTAACAAATTGCCCAGTATAAAGAGTTCTTCTCTATTTTCCCTCCCGGGAAGTTATTTATTTTTATGGGCTTCTTTGGGGAAATAAAAATCAATTTTGGAATGCAAGTGATACATTTTACTCTCCCAATAATGAAAGCTAGAAAATTAAAGGCCCGGAGGAACAACCTCTCCATACTAAAATGATATAGAATGCAGCCTAAATGTTCTTGTGTGAACATTTTATAAATCGTGACTACTGTTTGTTGATGGAATCCTGGAAATAGCTCATGGGAAACACAGAACCATTACTGGGAATGGCTTTACACTGGAGTGGACCAGGAAGGCTCGCATGCTCACAGAAAGGCATTTCCGGATCACCTGTTCTTTACTTCACGACTCTGAAAAACATAATGATGAGTCTTCAAAAAGTTCATGGAAATGAGTATGATGAAGACACTATACATGGATTTCAAATTTGGGGCACTAAAATAAACTTACTCTTTAATTCCATTTTTCCACAAACTATTACAAGTGTCTTCACATATTTTAGGGCATTCTTCTATGTGTGTGTCAAGGAAGCCTGTTTATTCACTGACTCGACAAATGATTCATGAGTGCCTACTATGTGCCTAGACCTGGAGATACAACAATGAATAAAACAGACATAGTTGGTGCCTTCAAAATGCTTCCAGTTTAGAAAAAAGATACAGATCATCAAACAAGGGGTCTTAAGTCAGGTTCCCTGAAAACAGGTTCTGGTAAGGAGATTTGTGTGCAGGTGGCTTATCAGGGACAATTCTTAGGAACAACCCCTACAAGAAATCAGGAAAGCAAGATAAAACTGAGAAAAAAAAAATTGAACTGCAATACAGCTGATAAAACATCTCCTCTGATCCACTAGAGAGTGCTGCAGTTGGGATGGCCCTTCAGACTGTCTCTAGCTGAGATAGGGGAGACAGTTGTGACTACCCCAACCAGCAACCAGTCATGAGTATGGACTGTCCTAGAGAAGGAGCTTAACCTTGGGTACTGCAGCACTATCAAAGACATTTCCTGGAGAAGGACTAAGCTGGGAGTGGGTAGCAGCCAACACTCTCCACAGATTGGGACAGGAGTGGCCCAGTTCTGAAAAGGGGATATGGCTGCCACACCACAGCATCCACCATATAAGGAATCACTGTTTGTGTGCTATGTGCTATAAAAGTGATGTTCAGAGCTTAGGGTAGGGGAACCCAACTTAGACTAAGGATTAGCATGGACCCTGTGGTCTTTTCTAAATGGTATATATAAAGGCAGTTGGTAAGAATTCACTAACCAAAAACTCACTCTGCTTGCTCTAGGCACTGTGAAGGTTCTATACACATACTTATTTCATCCTTACCCTGATTCCATGAGGTATGGAGTCATTATTCTCTGATCAGCAGATGAGGACACTGAGACTCAAAAGGGTTAAGTAACTTGCCCATAATCCTGTAGCTAGTATGTGGCAGAGCTGGGACTTGAACACATACCTACCTGATGACCAAGCCTATGGCCCCTCCTGATTACTTCCTGTCCCTTTTTCCATGCATCGTGATCCCTTACTCCAGAATGTTTTCTTCCATTCACACCATAAAAATACTGTACAAATTCCCAGTGAATAATATCCTCTCAGCTGCCTCCAATGGTCCCTTTCTTTCACATCCTACATTATCTTAAGAGTTCTCTATATTCTCTTTCTACTTTCTGTCCTCCCCTCCCCTCCCTAACACCCAGCATCTTGGCTTTTAATCCCATCATGCTATTGAACAAACACTGTCCCTAAGTCAAATGACCAAATCCAGTGACTTCGTTCACAATTCTTGGCCTGTTCTCTATCATTACCAATTGGCAACACCAAACATGCTGGTCATATCCACTCTCTTGAGTTCTCTCTTTCCTTGGCTTCTGTGACTCTTAACTCTTCTGATGCTCCTTCATCCTCAGGAGCACTACTTTTTTACTCTCCACTGTTTCCTTTTCCTCTACTAAATCATTGAAGTGATTTCATTTCCCAGGGTCCTAACCACAGTGTTCTTCTAACTCTGTATTTCTAATGTCAACACACTCAGTGGCATCAGCCCCCACAGTTATGCTGGAGGCTCTTGAATCTATACTCTCAGCTCTACTAGAGGTCTTTTAAACATTCATAGAAAATATGTATGATGAATGAAACTATGCATGAATTTCAAAACTTTTCGCACCAAAGTAAACTCATATTTTAATTTCATTTTCCATTAATGAACTTTCTCTCAAAGTTCCCTCACATTTCCCCAGTCGGATCTTTGGATATACAGATCCATCTACCTGCCAGACATAGTCAGTCATGTAACCCAGAAACATCTCCAACTAAACCTATACAAAAGCAAGATCACCACCTGTCCTTCAAGTGAGCTTCTTTGACTTCTAACCCTGGTGCTAATCATGCTCATTATCCACACATTTCCCTGAACCAGAAATCTCCATTAATCCTTCCATCCTCTCTCCTATACGCCACATTAATGTATTCTCATCTTTCCAATTCTGTTGTCACTTCCTTAATGAAAGTATGCTTCATCTCATCCATCCTATTGGGATCAAAATCTTTCTAATTAGTCTCTGTAGCTCCAGACCATTGAATCTCTAATCCTTCTTTTTAATGGTCACCAGCGGTATCTAGATAAGGCTATAACCAAATTCAACAGCCCATCAGCTACTCAATACTGTCCAGAATCCTAGAATGCTTGAGTGAGTTCTTCCGTGATCTGGCATTTACCACATTTACCAAACTTCACAGCTATACTCTGTAGTCCAAACATACCAGAAACCCAATTGAACTTAATGCTCAGAGTATTCATTCTTGTGGTCACTTCAGTCTGCCAGCCCAACTCTTCTGCCCATTTTATCATTTAGTCAACAAATACTTGTGCACCTGCCCATGTCATTTGCGTGCAGCACTAGCATATAGTGGTGTGAAAAGTAAGGTAGATTCTTGCCTTCTGTGCCCGCACCCAGTGGAGGGAAATGGGCTAGAAGCAAATAAACAAACAACATAATGACAGATTGTGATACGGCCAGAGTGTGTTGACCAGAATAATGGGGTATGGAGTGACTGGGAGGTGTCTCTTTAGATAAGACTCAGCTTTGGCCTTTTTGAGAAGGTGACACATAGTGGACAACTAAAGGGTAATAAGAAGTGGGCAACATGTGGAGCCTAAGGGGAAGAGCAGGGGTAAGAAGGGAAAAAAAAAAAAAAAAAAACATTTAGTGACTCAGACATGAGGCTATCATAGCAAGAAGGAAAAAATGCTATAAGATTAGACTGAAGAGAGGCTGAGAGAACCCACTCCTGCAGACTCTCAGAACAGAGGTTGAGGCTCTGACTCTAAGAACAGAAGTTGACAGCTCTGAGAAGCCTTGGAGTCTTTTAGTAGGGGAGTAACATGGTCCGATTTACATTTAGAAAGATCCCTCTGGCTGGGTGTGAAGAGTGAATTTCAGAGGGCAAAAGCCCATGAAAGTTTCTATTCATCTTTCAAAGTATAAAATAGACAAAGTACCTAGCTGAGTCCTAGCAAGGGGCAGGCCTTCAATAAGTGTTAGTTCTCCTCCCCATCTAGAACTAAGCCTTTGACTTTGTAAAGCCTTTCCCGACCCCATCGTTTAGAATTAGTCTCTCATCCCTGAGCACCACCCACAGCACTTTGCTTCAAACTCCATTATCACTTCACCAATGTCCCTTTAGTAGTGAGTTCTCTCTTTTTCCTCCCTTAGGAGGATTGTGAAATATTCAGCATGTAAAGGGTCACTCTCATACCTAGGGCCCTCACAGTGTCTAGCAAATGGCCTCCCACATAGATAGGAGAAACTCAAAGACCAGTTGAATGAATCAATGAATGAAGAAAAGAACTTTGTGTTCCCCAGGAAAGCTATGCATTAACAGCCTAGGTTGAAAATCAATCATATGTACATTTTAATTCAAGCCCCACCACTCACTAGCGATGGGACTTTGGACAAGTGAATTCACCTCTCTGAGCTGTGTTTTCCTATTCTGTAGAACTGGAAAAATGGAAGGAGTGGAATATGTATTCCCTTGTAGGATTGCCATGAGTGTTTAATGAGACCAAAGAAGCAAAAATGTCCCTGCTCATTCCCAAATGATGACAAGATCAGCACATTCAAGACAAGAACTTGCAACTACGTAATACTTAGTGACAAAGTCCAACCCTTCATATTTAGATTTTTGTTTTCAACAAACATTAGTTGAATACTGGCCATAGACACCATTGCAATCACCACTCTCCATTCCATCCTCCACACTCTGAGGAAGACGAAATGAACCTGCTCCTGGGATCAAGACTGGATCTGGGCCCAGCCAATGCACCATGGGCCAAGACTCACTAACGGCAAGGCTATGGAAATAGGCCATGTGCATTCACTTTACAATGCACACCTCAACAATGCCATCCCTGGAGACCCAGCAAGCAGTGTCCCTGCTGAAGAATCCTGGAGACAAGGCATTTCAATCCTAGCATTTGCTTATCTATCATCTTCCTAAGGGGTCCTGTGTAACAGTTCCTTCAACTGTCTCTTGAACTCCTCATGGGCAGAAAGAATGAAAAGCTTAGTTCAGTCTGATGTAAGAAGCTTGGACAGGGAGGCTGAGGAAACCATAGCCAGCGCCAAAGGCCCAAGGGGGAAACTGACACCTTCAAAGAGGACAAGAGAAGAAAGCTGTGTATTTGCTGCAAGGCCTAAGGAACGCACACCCATTCTCAGTTGAAATCATTACTTCAATAGTTAAATCCTCAGTTTGGCACAGTGGCTAAGGGCCGGGCTCTGGATTCAAACTCCAGTTCTGCCACATTTAAGCTAGGAGACCTTGGGCAAATCATTAACTCCCCTGGGCCTCAGTCTCCCCACCTGTACATGGAGATACAATGCATTATCAGAGGAAGAGCTCAGCACTGTGCCTGGCACTTAGTAGACTTCTCTTACGCACACATTTTAGATGTAGAAAGACTAATGATTCCATCAAGGAAACTGCACTTGTACAGACCCCTTACAAAACAAGGGGAAATAAGCAGAAAGATGCCATGGGACAGTCTTTGGGTCTCTGGCTCTTTGTGAATATGCTACTTGTCTTTCTCCACTAGCCATTCCATAATTTTCTGCAGTTTGGTTCACTTTTCTTTCCTCCTTTTGAAAAGCTGCTTGGATTGGGATTTCTCAAACTACAGGTGAAGACAGTGGGTGAGGCTGAGTGAAGAAATAAAATCAAAGGATCATTGATTCTCAACCCGGAAACAGGATCTCAAGCTCTTATTCGAAGTCCCTGTGGAGACCCATCCTCTGAGCTGAGGCAGGCACCCAGCTGGAGCCAGAGAAGCCAGCGAGAGCCCCAGTCCAGCCATTCATGGCTGCCTCGCACAGATCGTGGGGAGGCGGCACAGACAATAGACGCTATCCAGCCAGTTCCCTGTCTTTCCTAGCATTTCTCAAAGCCCAGCAGGCAGCTGATAACTCAGTGGCGTCTGACAGCCCATCTAAACCTCACTGTCTCTCCGGCTTCCAATCACCAGGTGTCTAAAGGGGTTAGGAGAGCAGTCAGCCTCTGCCCTCATTAAGAGTCCTTTGGCGGGCAGAAAAGATGATTGTAAAAGGAACTGTCAGGTTCATCAGCTAACTGATGAGGAGGGGTGTAACAAAAGCTCCCAGAGCTCTGACCTCTTGACCCACGCCTATGTGGGGCTCCTCATTTGCATCTCATTTGCCTTGCATACTTAACAGGACTCCAGCTTACACTGGGGGAAATCATTGTCATGCACTGAAGAGAGACTCTGCAGTCCTGTTTGTGAAATGATCCTGAGGGAGGGGACCCACAAGGAAGATCTGGACGATGGTCTCTGCCCTCCAAGAAAACAAAACCTCAACCACACCACGATGATGCAGACAGAGGCAGACCACACTATTCCAGGACGATGACCAACTAAATAAAGCTGTGGTTACATCACACAGAGGCCAGACAGAGGGAAATTTCCAAATGTTTTCAAGAGACTGTGTTAGAACGATTCGGGCTAATTGCATGCAAGTCTTGTACTATGAATGTCAAACTGCACCAGCATCACATAAATGAGCTGTCAGCAGCCTGGTCAGAGTTCCCACGGAAAAGCGCCTCTCCCCGTTCTCAGAATAGTCCCCATTTTCTTTGATTGATACACACACACACACACCCCTCCTTGGCAAAGGGCTTTCAATTTTATGGTCCAAAAGCTGCAAGACACCTCCCACCTCCAAGTGTCTCTAAAGGATTTCAGCATCGTCTTCCAGCATAATATAAGTGTTAAATCCTTGGTATTAATACAAACCTGTGTTCAAATTCCACCCCAGCATTCATTAACTCTATGACCTTGGCCAAATCACTTAACCTTTTTCGGCTTCAGTTCCTCCCCCAATAAATGGGGACAATATTAGTCTATTTCACAGAGATTAAATGATAATCATGTTTTAAAAGTGCTCATGGGTGGGACCAGCAGTTAGTGTAATGGCTACGTCGCTGGACTCCCATATAGTCGACCGTGGTTCGAGTCCTGGACCCAGTAGCTTAAACTCACACGGGGCACATGTGCTTGTGTTACCAAGATCCCAAGAGGACAATGGAGGAGAAGGGATTGTTGTGTGGCCCTCCCCCCTGGGGGGGTGATTTCTGTCTCTCTGACTCTCTCTTTCTAGCAAGCACATGTGCCCTATAGCAAAAACCTCTCAAAAAAAAAAAAAAAAAAAAAGTGCTCCTGGGTGGTACTTCTTACAAAACAGAAGGCCAAGAGATACAGTGTGTTAATTGAGGAGGCAAGAAATTAAGTTGCAAATACATAAATTAAAGGAAATATCAGAACTATTAAAATGGATTCCCATTGTACTCAGAAAATACCAGATTCTCACAATGGATTGCAAAGGCTTCAGCCAATACCTCCCTGACCTCGCCGCCTGCTCCCCTCCCTTTGGCTCACTCCACTCAGACACGATATCCTCCTTGCTGTGTCCTCAGACATGCTGGACACAACGTGTCACAGGGCTCTTACACTAGCTGTTCCTCTGCCTGGAATGCTCTTCTACCAAGGAGCTGCCTGGCTCCTTTCTACATCTCCTTCGAAGGTCTTTACTCAACTGTCCCATCTCTGCACCCCCTTCTTTTCCATCCTACCTAAATTGACCAGTTCTCCCCTTCTCCACACTTCCCATCCTGCCTACCATTTGACGTATACTGTCCTCATTGTCTGTCTCATATGCTACAACAGAGGTCCTCAACTACAGGCAAATCCGGCACCCAACCTGTTTTTGTAAATAAAGTTTTATCAGAACACGACCACACCTGTTCCCTGCATACTGCCTGTGGTCATTTATGGAATACAATGGCAGAGTTGAGTTGTTTAAACAGCAACCAGATAGCTCCAAAGTCTAGAAAAACAAACAAACAAAAAAAAAACAAATCTGTCAAGTCCCGCACTAAAATAGAAGCTCCATGAGGGCAGGACTTGTCTTGAATGCTGACGAATCCTCAGTGACTGAGTCAGTGACTGACAAGTCAAAAATGCTCAGCAACAGTAACTTTAAGTTAAACAGGTAGACCCCAAATGGCAATACTCCTGTACTGCAGACGTGGGGAAGGAAGCCAGAGGGATGGATGGTTCCAGAGGGCTAAAGCCTCCTCAGAAAGTCAGAGTCGTGAAATAGTGACAGAACATGTCATTAAACCATGCCAAGTTCAAGAACTGGCAAAAGAGTTAAAAAAGTTGAAAATGATGCTTTCTAGGCTAGCCAGTGGTTAAGATCCCACCTATATAGCTCGGCCGTTGGAGTCCCAGACACAGTGGTTTGAGGAACACACCAAGTACATGTGCCCAAAATACCAAGAGGAAAATGGTGGAGCGGGATTGTGATGTGGCCAAACCCCCTGGGGGGTGATTTCTCACTTTCCCTCTCTCAGGCTCTCTCTCTAACTAGTACATGCACCCCATGGCAAAAATAATTTTAAAAAAATGTTTTTAAATGGTGTCAGGGTCAGCGGGTGGTGTCCTGGCTAAGGTGCTAGACTCCCACATGGCAGAGAGTGGTTGGAGTCTCAGATCCGGTGGTTTGAAACTCACGCAGGACACTTGTCTGTGTGTGCCCAAAATCTCAAGAGGACAGAGGAGAAGGGATTATGGTGTGGCCATCTATCTCCCCTGGAGGTGATTTCTCACTTTTCCTGTCTCTGTCTCTCTGGCAAGCACACGTGCCCTATGGCAAAAACTTTTTGAAAAGGACCAGTAGATGGTGTAGTGTTAGAGGTGCTGAACTCTCATGTGGCTGACCATAGTTCAACTCCCAGACAGGCAGCTTGAAACTCACGCATGTGTGCAGGCATGCCCAAAATCCCGATAGGAGAATAGAAGAGAAGGGATTGTGGCATGGCCATTTCCCCTGGGGCCAGGGGAGGGGTGATTTCTTGCTTTCTATCTCTCTGTCTCTATCTTTCCAGTGCACACACATGCCCTATAGCAAAAAATCTCCTTAAAAAAAAAAAAAAAAAAAAAAAAAAAACCTTAACAACAACAACAAAATAAGTGGTGTCCTCCATGGCAGTGGTTCTCAGAACATATTCCAGTGGGATGAAGACAAATTGGTATCTCCTGGGAGCTCGTCAGAAAATCCGATTTTCAGATGCACACAAAAGTGATGACTCAGAGACTCGCACTGCGGGACATACTCACGGGGGCTCTAATGCAGGCTCAAGTTCGAGAAGCACCAGTCTGAAGAGTGGAACTAGAGCTGGTGCAGGGGACACTCCTTTTTATCATAAGCTCTTTAATGCATATTGATTAGAGTTTATAAAACTCTATGCTTAGAGTAGTTTGATAAAATAATTAAATACAAATAGTTTAAAACTTACAAAGTGTCCTCAAACAGTTCACCCAAAAAAAAGTATATTATAAAAATATTAGGCATGAATTTCCAAGTTTTTGCACCAAAATGAATTTGTACTTTAATTCCATTTTCCAGGAAATGTTTCAAGTCCATTTGTATTAATCAGACCTTTTTATTGTCTTTACATCTGATGTTTTGACTTCTTGGGTCCTTGCTGACTCTGGGGAGACATCTCCCCCCAGGGCTAGCCAATTTCTGACACCAACACCACCAAAAAGGGTAAAGGACTTACTTGCAGGTGCATCTTTCATATGCAAACCAACCAATCCAAAGCCCTTACTCTACTAATCTCCTCTGTAAGGCTCTTACACTCCAGACTACTATCTTGCTGCCCTACTCACCCTAGGGTCAGGTTCCAAGCAACTAAAGAGACAGCCCTTACAGGCCAGACCCTGCTGAAATAACGCAGACTAACTGTCCTTAACCTGCTTACCCTGCCTAACCTGCTCTTCCTGCATAAACCACAATAAAGGCTCTTGCTCAGGGGTTCTCATTCTCTCTGTCTCCTGGCAGACCCCAGGGTGGCTCTGCATGGGGTGATGTGCTTCTTCCTTTTCAGGACTGTGAGTAATAAATTATTTTTTCAATAGCAGATCTTCTGATCTGTTGGTTTCACCATTCCCAAATAACAATAAAACCCACATTTTAAAACAAAAATGAAAGAAATAAGGAAGCTGGGGAGGACAGAAGTGGCGCACGCCTCCTACGAAGAACAGTGTCAGGGAAAACACAGGGCCCAAGAGCAAGAAGGGCCAAACAGCTCTCCAGATGGCCCTGAGAGCAAAGGGCCAAACCACCGGGATGAGATCTATCAGGGCCTGACGTTCAGTCTGAATAATAATAATAACAACTCGCACGAGGACGTGAGGATGCCGGCCAGCAGCGCCTGGAACGGTGGGCCTGAGAGGTTTAACTGGCTACCAGTCCAAGGACAGTCCACAGCACGATGTGGCAGGCCTTACCCTGAAGACCCCCCGAAAGAGCGATGTCATCTAGCATACAGAAAGAGAATTCCATTGTCTAGAGCAGTGTCTTTCAAATGGTAGGTCATGACACGTTTATCGATGATTAGTGGAATCAATTTACAGAGCAAGACTATTTTCCTTTCACATTTTCTTAGAGGAAATAGAACAGAACAGAATAGAAGGCTAGAGAGGGGAGGAGACTGTATCACAGTACATGGCCAGCAGAAGTACAGGTACCATCTCACGACAGGTGGGCGCAGTTGCGAGTGTGTGTTTGCGCCATGTGCACGTGTACATGCTTGTGTGCAACATGTACAATCTACTCCTCATGGTGGGCTGCATTTCTGAAAAGTCCAAAAGTCATTTATCTCCAATGAGAAAGGTAACCGTTCTCTCCTCAGCAACACGTGGAGACTTCTCTTTGGCTCTGGGCATCAGGCTTTAGAAGGAACCTTCTCCAACTGGAGTGTTGCTTGGAAGGAGGTTCAAATCAGTGTGGATGGCGGGATACTTGGCTATATCATGTTTTAGGTGTTTAAAGTTGTAGGTTAGGGATTCAATAGCAAATGGCTGAAGGGGTTGGGGAATTCAAAGATTCCAGGGTACCTAGTAAGTGGAAGCCTATGCTATAGGGATGACCAGAGGGATGGAACTAGTAGAGGCGTAATTAAATTAGTCAATATCCGCTTCAGCAATTCGATTTCTTGGCTTCCCTACCAATTCCAACATGTCCACCTGCTCTATTGCTCTTGCTCTGACCCTCTTGCCCCTCCAGACCTGGCATAAGGTCTGATTCCTACAATTAATCCCATAACCCAAGGCCCTCATAGCATCTCTGACTCCCTAATGATGTCTGGGCCTTGCCGGGTCCTGCATGCCTGATGCTGAGATGGGGAGTTGGCTCTGCCATGAAGACCTACTTCCTCCCCGCACTCCCAGCACTTTGTCTGCAGGTTTGCTGGTGTAACCTGAACACCCTGTGGGCATCTTTTTATTTGTAAGTGAGAACGCTTTCTCAGGACACTGCTGTGAACTTGATTTTCATTCCTCTCTCATTCTCTCACCTCTGGATGCCCTCAATTCTATCAGCTCGAGCTGCCCCAGAGCACCAGGGAGGCAGGACAGGGAATGGTTACGGCCATGAGTCCTGGAGTCACCCAGGGTTTGAGTCCTATCTGTGTCACTTGATAACTGTGACTCTGAATGACTTACTTAACCTCTCCAAGCTGCAGCCTCTTCAGCTGGAAAAAAAAAGGGGGGGGGGGGGCTGGATATGACTTCGAAGGTTTGAAGTGAGGATTGCATGTGATAGTCCACTTCAAGTACTGGTGTGTGCTTAGTAGTAAATGTTGGCTGAAGACAGAATTGGCCCAGTGTCTTCAAGTGACATGCTTAGAATCCAGGTCCCCTGCATACCTCAGCCGTGCAGATACCACCTCTCAGGTCACTTTAGGGAGAGCCGCATGGCCACCATGAGCAGTTCCAAATGCCTCCCTTCCTATAAGAGATTTAGCTCAGGTATTGTAAGCTTTCCAGGATAGAGAACACCATGCTTCTGTACAGAGAACAATACAGAAATAAGCAAGAGCAAACGTGCATTGGGAGTGGCTCCAACCAAGACTCTCTCTACCTGCCCATTACAGACAGGGCTCCAGGAAGCTGGACTTCTCTCCAGGAAACCATATCCTGACATGACCACTTTGGGAGGAAATAAAAGCAGTCACTAAACAGGAAACTCCAAATTTGGCTAACAGGAAAATCAGGTAGGAAAATGAGCAAGAGTTGGGTAAATGATGCCAGTCAAAATAATAGCAGATACCCTATATGTGTACTACCCACGGAATTCTTTCAACAGCTTTCTGAAGCGAGTACTCTCACTATCCTCACTTTGTTCTCCTGGTTATCCAGGTACACAGCACCTTCCAAGCAGAGATAACCCATCCCCTGGCTCTATAGCAGTGAGGTTTGGAGAGAAGACATTTTCCATCTGTCCATTTCTCACAATCTAGTAACTGAGCCCGACTCTTGGAAAGGTCTTAGCCAATTAATGTCTTTCTGCACAAAGACAGGTCTAATTGAGGAGGCAGATAGTCTGCAGCCTCACAGTGCTGCTAACATTAGCTCGTACATTCCCAAAGGAGCAAAATGGGCTGGTAAGGAGAAGGGGGGAAAATGGAGTCCTATAAAGCAAAGTCAAATACAAGGCAGTGGGTCCTCAGCCTCACTCTCCCCTTTTATAAAATGGGGAAGAAGACTCAGTAACAGCTAATGCTGTCAGGCGAATTAGGTAAGGGAAATGCTTATATCGTTCATAACAAGGCAGGTGCATAGAAAGGGTTTTGGGGAAGATCTCTTCCATGGATATCACATGCCATGATCACTCCTCTGATGGCTTTAGAGACGGATAGATGGGCTTCCAGGGCGTAATTAGCTGGAACTAAGTACTTTTAAGTTCAAGTCCCAGCTCTACCTTTTCCTGGCTGTGTGAGCAAGTGACTTAATCTCTCTGTGTCTCAGTTTCCCATCTGTAAAATGGAGATAAAAATTAGTAACTATCCCATAGAGTTGTTGACAGGATTACCTGAGATGAGTGGGAAAGTCAAAGTGCTTAGCCCAGGGCCTGAGCTGAGCTGTGCTATCAGCACGTGTTTTCTTGTTTTTTGTTGTTTTTTTGTTTTGTTTTGTTTTGTTTTTTTTTTTTTGGAAGTAGCAGAGTAGGACAATCCAAACCAGATTGAAAGGCTGCTCAAGAGCTAGACGCGCCTCTCACACAAGATGCTGACCCCACAACACTGAAGCAACAGGCAGAAGATGAGCAGGTCTTCTCCAAGACCTTCATGTTAAACTGCTCTGGACTCAGGCCTGAAAACCACTGCTCGATAAGACCCTGGGAATCACCACCATTAAACCACCTGCTACTTCTCTCTCCCTCGCATACTGGGTGTTTCTTATGCTTGAATACTTTTCACAGCCTTAAATCAAATCTTCCCAGCATCTTCCCTGATGTGCTAGGACCTGCCAGATAGGGGCCATATGATGACACGGCAGTAAACACAATGTTCTGTGAGACGGACCCATGTGAGAGGGTTCTAGGTTCATGTCCAAAGGCCTCCCTGAGTATGCCAGACACATGTGTGCCCACGGTCTGGGGCTGGCATAGGTTGGGAGTGGAGCACAGCATCAGGGCCCTGTTGAGGGGTGCCCGCCCCGTCTCTCTCACTCATGGAAGAAATAAATGATTAAACCGAAAAAAAAAAAAAATCAGAATCTGACAGATGGATCCTGGGTGCAAATCTTGTCTCCTCCACATGGTCCTTTGCTGACAGAGGCAGGTGCTAAGCTTCTTGAAGATTCAGTTCCCCTTTTATACAATGAGGAAAATAAAATGACTACCCTCATATGGTGGCTGGAGGGCCTAAATACATTGACCTGGGTTCTATCTCTTCAAATACTGCTGGGATCTGAATGGTCCTGCACTGGGAAAGAAACCAAATCCATCTCAGTGCTCACAAAACCTGCCTCAGCTCCCTCGCCCACCCTCTAGCCTCCTCTCCCCGTTCCCCATCACTGAGCTCTGGCCACGCCCACTCTGGCAGTTTCTATAACGCACAAGCCCACCTCGCTCTTCCCTCTGAGCAGCTGTGTCTGCTGTTCCTCTGCCCTGCATGCCCATCCCTGGAACTGTCAGCAAGGCAGCTCCCGTTGCTTATCATTCAGATCTCAACTAACTGCCACGTCTCTGTTAACGACACACAGGCCACTGGCCACCGTCTGCATAGCACTCTACTTCATCTCATTTCCTTTGTAGCCTTTATTGTCCTCTAGAAGTACTTTGTTTGCTTCCTGTTTACCTGCACCGTGCTGGGTACACAGACGGCATCCAGAAAATGCTTGAAGAAATAGAGGAGTCAAGGGACCAGCAGTTGTCATAATGGCCATGTCACTGGACTCCCATGTAGTTGATCATAGTTCAAGTCCCGGACCTGGTAGCTTAAACTCACGCTGGGCATGTGTGTATGCCCAAGATCCTGAGAGGAGAATGGAGGAGAGGGGGTTGCGGCATGGCCATGTCCCCTGGAAGGTGATTTCTCACTTTCTGTCTCTCTCTCTGTCTTTCTGGTGAGTGCACACGCCCTATAGCAAAAATCTCTCCAAAAAAAAAAAAAAAAAAGAAAGGAAGGAAGGAAAAAGAAAATAAAAAAATGGAGGAGTCAAAACTCGAACAAATGTGTGTCCTCAAAGTCCATGCTCAACCTCTGCAACCAGACACTCCCTGGCTGGTAACTATTAGACTTGTAGGAAGTCAATGGGAACAGCAGACTGGAGACTAGGACTGGAGAGCTCGCCTTGAGGCGTGCCTTCTCCCCTGGGTATCAGGACAAAAGGCAAGCAGGGAAGAAAGACTCTGGGTCATTTTACTCAAAAGGCTCAAGTCAGGCTACATGAGGCCCATGCCAACACAAGCTGCCAACAAAAGGGGATGCTGGCCCCCAGCAGCACTGACACCCAAGCTTCACGCCTGATACAATCCTTTCACCAAGGTGGGGCTAACCAACCTGTGGTGCCCGCGCAGTGACGCCCGCCATCTAGTGGACAAGATGCGTTCTTCCTGTTGCATTGTGATGGTCTACAGCAGGGCTGCTCAAATTCTAAAGTGCTTACCAGCCACCTGGGGACTTTCTTAAAAGGCAGAATCTGATTCCGCAGAACCTGTGATTCTGCATTGCTAACAAGCTCCCAGGTAATGTTGATGCAGCTGCTCCAGGGCCCACACCTACAGCAGCCAGGGCCTACCATGGTTTCTGAAGTGTGAACCACCCCCAGCTGAAACTCTGAGGCTTGGGAAGCTACATGATAAACAACGTTGCAAGAGAACAGAGTATCTGAAGGTTATTAAGATCGAATAACTTAGACCTAGAGGCGGGGCAGGGCTGGTGGAGTTATTTAGTGTGCATCTGCCAGTCAGAAACAGAGAAGTAGAGGTAGTTCCCAAGACATGAGAATCACTAAGAACACGTGAGCAGCAGGCCTCAAGAAGGCAACAAATGGCACACACAACAAAGCGCACAGAACAGGTTCATCACAAGACAGATTACTAGGGCCAGCAGGTGGAATGGTGGTTGCGGTGCTGGGCTCCCACATGACCGACCACGGTTCAAGTCCCAGATCTGGTGACTTGTTTGCTCACCTCTCACTCTCTCTTTCTCTGTGTCTCTCTCTGGTCAAATTAAAAGTAAATGAATAAATAAACATGATTAAATCTTTCCTTTTTTAAAGTACAGATTATACACAAGATGAGTAATAGTGACAACTAAAAAAAACTCAAAAATACCCATACAGGCCCTGGGCCCTACTTTGCTGATAATCACCTAATCATCCTCCTCAAAGCAACATCCTATCACTGGCATTATCCACTCCATTTTTACTGCTATCTTTATTGGAACTGTTTATTTATATTTGTTTTTTTTTTTTTCCTACTGAGAGATTTTTGTTTGTATTTACTTCTGCAAAATTTACAAAAGTAGTAAATGTTTATGGCAACCAGAAAAGCACTTACTAAGAGAGAAAAAGACAGGATACCAGTCCCCCTCTCAGCCCCAGCCTCTCTGCATTCCCAGTCCTTCTGGGATTCCAATGTTTACAACCTGGTTCGTATCTTTCCACACCTTTCTCCCTAGCCTTACAAAAATATACAAACATAACTTCACACATAGAAAGTGTCTGTGGCTGTTGCTATTGCTTCAAAATGAGATCATACTGAATATATTTTTATGCAACCTAATCTCCTCACTTAATGGTATACTATAGATGTTCTTTCAGGTCAGGGGTTGGCAAACATTTTCAGCAATGACCAGAAAGTAGATATTTTTGGTTTTGCAGACCATACGAGCTCTGTTGTAAATACTTAGTGCACTCCACCACTATCCCACAGAAGCAGCCATAGATAATACACGAACGAATGGGTGTGGTTGTGTGCCAGTAAAGCTTTATAAACACAGACCGTGAGCCAAATTTGGCTCGGAGGCCAAAGTTTATGAACCCCTACTCTCCAAAAAATAGCTTTTGCTCTAACCCACTGGTGTTTTATCTTATTTTTAATTATTTAGAATTCTTCTTACTTCAATTTTGTAAGTAATAAAAGATGAAGTATGATATACATATAGAAAAGCATACAAGTCATAATTGTACAGTTTGAGTTGTCACAAAGTCAGTTCATCTAACATGATCAGAACCCTCACATGCACCTTCGAATTCACTGTTTTAAACAACTGTGCATAACCTGTAAAATGCATATACCCTGGGGTCAGCAAGTGGCATAGTAGTCAAGGTGCTAGACTCCCATATGGTCAACCATGGTTCAAGCTCTGGACCTGAAAGCTTGAAACTCATGCCAGGCACATGTGCGTGCATGCCCCAAATCCCAAGAGGCAAACAGAGGAAAAGGAATTGTGGTGTGGCCATTCCTCATGGGGGTGATTTCTCACTTCTGTCTGTGTCTCTTTGGTGAGTGCATGCACCCTATAGTAAAAAAACAACAACAAAAAAAACTACCCTAATTAGGCTGATTCTGATTTTTGTCACTGCAAACAAAGCACCAAGAAACATGCTTATTCTGTGCTTCATTTCTTTGCATGCTGGCATTTTTTTTCAAGTGGATAGGTTCCCTAAAGGGGAACTTGAAAGTCAAAATGTTCACACGCGTGCATATTTCAATAGATACTGCTGAACCGCTTTCCCCAAAGGCAGTAACAAGTCAGAATCCTGCAGGTCCCAGCAACACTTCCTTAACACAACTCAGGCATTTAGGAGCAAGCTATGGGCCCAGCACATGCAGAGTACTGGGGGCCGTAGACAAGAACCTGGCCTTGATAGTTCTCATGAGACTTCAGTGTTCAAGGAGAAAGAGAAGGAACATCGAGTAAAGAAACATCAGTTTCTCTGCATCTCCTAAAGCCCAATCCCCAGACTTCAATGTCTGGAACATCCACCTACAACTTCACAAGCCAAGAGACTTCAAAGGAAGAGTGAGGAAGGAAACCCTGCCCCGGCTTCATGGGGTGTACAGATGATTATCTGGAACACACTGAGGAACACAGTCATGTCCCGTAGCTGAAGACACGGCTTAATTCAACTTCTTCATGACAACAATACTGAAGAAAAGTGAAGACCACAAGGCGTCTTGTTGAGTTTGCTTTAAAGAAATTTGCTCTCCACTAAGAACACAAAGAAGAGTTTTAACAAACCTAATTTACTGCATTATGCCTTCTTTTAAAAAAGAAAATGTAACAACTATTACGAATCACATAGTCAGTCCCAAGGACATCCTGAGTCTCAGGGCCATTGGGTCTGCCTGGGTATGTGGGGACACGCCTGTCTGCACACACAAGGACAGTGTCCATAGCTCTCATCCAATCCTCAGAGCCAGTTGTGACATAACTTGAAGGGTGACAGGATCATTTGTCAAACCAGCCATTATACACTTAAGCTGCGTGTGTATCGCTGAATGTGAATTTGACCTCAAAAGTAAACAAACGAATCGTAAATAAATCTTGAATTCTAGTTAAAGGTGCACATATTGCAGTGTTTACAGGGAACTGAATCGATGTCTATAATTTACTCTGAAATGTGTCAAAAAGAAGACGGAGTGATGAGTGGCTAGTGAGGGGACTGGGTAAGTGATTAAGCAAGTGTAGTAAATATTAATGATAGCATTTAGGTAGTAAGTAAATAAACATCCATTTTAAATTCTTTTGATTGTGCTGTATGTTGAATTTTTTGTATATATATATAATAAGATACTGGGAAAGAATTACAAACCAATTATGTAAAAGGGAGGGGAGAGCCACCAGAATTGAGCTCCATTCCTGCTCTGTTTGTGGCCTTAACAAAGAGAACCTGGGCCTCAGTGAGCCCTTGTGTTCCCTGCAGCAGAGACGACGATGGAGCTGTGGTTCTACAATTGGGGCCTCTCTAGAAAGAGCCGCTGGGGAGGAATGGATATGAAGGCAAAGACTGCCCTCTAGTGGTCACTGGCAGCGTAGTTTAGAATCATTTTCTAGCTCTGCAATGGATGTTTGTCTGGGTGATACAGTATTTTGAGATATTCATCTTTCAGGACTTTTTCTTGGTTATGTTTTATTTTCCCCTTCCCCTCTTCTATTTCCATTTTGAGTAGCTAGTCAGCTTAGGGGAAGTGTGTGGCGAGGCAAAAAGCTGAAATAGCCTTTGGTTCATTCTTCCTCTGTGTTCCAAATGCCTAAATCCTAGATGATTTAAAGAGGAGATCACACTGAAGAAAGGGAATTGTGGACACAGAGTGTCTTGGAAAAAAACCTTGAAGAGTAATGGAAACATTTTAACCGGACAGGAAAGAGATTCTCCACAGCTAATAAAAGAAAGAAAGATGAGAAACTGTTGCACGGGTCCCAGGGAACGAGCAAGACTCCAGGTCGTGACCTCCATCCAGGCAGAGGCTTGTATTGATTGTTCCCTGTCACAGCCCAAGAGTCTAGAATCCTGGCAAACAGTAGAAACTCAGTCTACATTGTTGAAGGAGTAAATTAACGAATGACCAGGAACACCGTGAATAAACACCGTAGGAGCTGACATCTCAGAACATGGGGGAGAGGAGAGCCACAGTCAACAAGTCACGGTCACCATGTTAGTGAGTCATCCCCTTGTCATTGCCGGTCTCCATAATGTATCCCCTCTGCCAGGAACACAGCATCTGGCAAGAGTGTGGGTTACAGAGCCAGACTGCCTGGGCTAAAATCTGAGACCCACCACTCACCACCTGGGACTTCTGGAGAGTTACCTAACTGGCTCTTTGTCTGCTTCCTTACATTTAAAAATAGGGATGGGGCCAAAAAGTGAGATAGCTAAGGCCAACTGGCCAACTGTGGTTTGAGACCCAGACCTGGTGACTTGACAATCACGCCAGGTGCATGTGTGCATGGGTGCCCAAAATCCCAGGAGAAGGGACTGTGGTGTGGCCATCCCTCCTGGGTGTGACTTCTCACTTTCCCTCTCACTGTCTCTGGTGAGTGCATGCACCCTGTGGCAAATTAAAAAAAAAATGGGGATAATAACACCTATGACAGAGGGTCTCTGTGAAGATTAATTAGTTGATCTATGTAAAACACCTGGCATCTAGTCAGTGCTCAATAAACAAAGCTGGTATTATTTTTTGCATTTACCCTGATAAGCTTGCTCTATCTGGGTATCTCTTACACTTCCTACAGGCACAACTTAGCTATCACTTCCTCCTGGACCCCTCGGGTGCTCCTCTGTGTTCCCATAGTGCCCTTACAGTATTTGCCACATTGCAATATAATTATCTATGTCTGTTCTCCCACTAGGCTGTGAGCTTCCTGAGAGCAGAGACTAGATTTTATTCATCCTTGGATATAATTCAGTTCTCAGGCCATTCCTAGATGAACAACTGAGTGAGCAAATGAACACCTGAAGAGCCCATCTCACCTTCCCACCTATAACATGCCACCTTCCTCAGACTGTAAGTACCCAACCATTCCAAACTACCCCATCTCAGGAATAGCACATATTCAGCACTGCACTGGTCTTCTGGTCTGGTTTTGTCCCACCATATTGGCTTTAGAAGAAGATACCCAAGTGGAATATCCAAGTGAAGGGCCCTTAAGGGTTTTCTTGTACTCTTCCCACTTGTTAGACTTCTCATGATGGCAAACACCTTCTCTACCTCACAACAGTTCTTTAAAGCAACTAAGTGGGTCTTCTCTGAGCTTCCCACATTAATTTCCTTTTTTCCCAAGAGTGCTTTGAAAACCTCTTTGAGATATATTGTAGGAAGATGTGGCCTCAACTTTCCCCAAGAGTCTGTCAAGGATTTCAGTCTCTCCGATGCTCTTGTTTTGATGTGTGAATGTTGGATCTTGGAAAGGACTTAAGCATACAATACGGAGAGTACCTAGAACTGTCTGGGAGATGTTTCTATCTGAGAAGGTTCTGCGACACAGTGTTCTCACCACGAATACTGTGTTTCTTCTTCTCAAAGGAGGAACATCAAACGTTTGTTGTAGGTTTTGTTTTTGTTTTGTAACAGCCCCAACTTTTGGGAGATAAGATCAGGGATACGAAGATGAACATGGCTAAGCATCTGAAGATGGCCATAATGTAGATGGGGGTGTAAGTAATGGGAGGTTGGTTGTTACACTGAAAGGGAGACAGTGAGTTGAAGGGGGCGAATGAGATATTGCTGCGTGCACAGAGACAGATGCATGAACTTCGGGACCCTTTTACTTCTGTGCTCTAGATTTGCATGGCCTGCTCTCACGATTCGTGAGGCATCATGATGTCATGGTTTCCCATGATTCCACAAGTCCCACTGCTCCGTGCCTTTTCTACATTGTCCAGGGAGGATAATCGTGGCACCAAAGGGCGCATCTCAGTCCCAGTAGTACTCTCTATTGACCTTGGGTCTGGTACTTAACATGTTCTCTGTGGTCTACTCCCTCTAAGAATAATGACATGATTTGGATTATCTGCAGACCTTCAACTCCTGACAGCAGAAGGCACTGGTGCGGAGACCACATGTGAAAGCCTTGTAGCCTCCTCCAGAAGTATTCTCACTCATACAAAGACCCATCGACTACACATTTAGTGGTGTTCACCTTGCTGGGCTCTGGAGACAGATGGATAAACCACAGCAGACACCATCCTGCCCTCAGGAAGTAAATGCCTTGTGGGAGATGCAGACACTACCCAAACCCGCTGACGCAAGTCCACATTCAGGAAGTCGTGAGCATCTCAGTGGGGGGAGGACGCATAAGGGGGATCACTGTCCATCTCCCTGATGGTGAGAATGAGCTGAGCTCTGGAGGGAGAGAAGCAGTGAATGACGGGAAGAAGAGAAGATGGCAAAGACCCATTCCAGCAAACGGAAAGAGCACGAGGCTGGCCTATGGCGTGTGGCAGTCTGGAGAGAATCAAAACAGGAAGGGGAGGCTCAGTCAGTGGCATGGTGATTAAGGCGGCTGGGTCCCACACGGTGGACTGCTATCTGAGTCCTGGACCCAGTGGCTTGAAAAATACCATGGGTGCATGCGCGTGAGTGCCCAAGATCCTGAGAGGAGAATGAAGAAAGGATTGGGGCATGGCTGTCCCCCCCCCCCCCCCCCCCGAGAGATTTCTCACTTTCTCTTTCTCTCTCTCTCTCTCTCTCTCTCTCTCTCTCTCTCTCTCTCCAGAGAGCACAAACTGAACTAAAAATTTTAAAAAGGCAAAACTAAAAAAAGGAAAAAAGAAAAAGAAGAGACAAAGAATGAGAATTAGACCACCCCATTAGATTTAGTCTGTTCTAAGACAATGGAAAATTATCGATGGACAGTTTTAAAAGACAACTGGTCAGATTTCCATTCTTAATATATTTTTTAATTGTTAAAGGGCATGGGCACTTGCCAGAGAGAGAAAGAGACAGCAGCCCCTCAATGGGGCATGGCCATACCATATTCTCCCGTCCTCCATTTCTCCATTTTATCAGGATTTGGTGTACACACACACACACACACACACACACACATAGAGTTTTCCAAGTCTCCAGGATTGGGATTTGAACCAATGGTGCCAATGCAGGACCTGGCTCCCTAAGCACAGGGTTAAACTGTTGTGCTAAGGCCAGTCCTCCATTCTGATTTTAACCTGGAAGAACCCTCTGAACAGATACACTACCTGGATTTCTGTTGACAAGGGAGCTAGGAAACTGTCCACCCCAGGAGATGCTGGGATTTTCCAGAGAGCATGTGGCGCTCAGGGCGGACAACAGCTTCAGGCAGAACATCTCAGCACGTCACATGCGCCTAGGGTCTGGATGAAGTTGGTGATTCAACCAGCACCACAAGGTACTTCTTTTATTTTAATTTATTTTTATTTTTATTTATTTATTTATATATTTATTTTGGAGAGGTTTTTGCTATAGGGCGCATGCGCTCACCAGAAAGACAGAGAGACAGAAAGCGAGAAATCACCCCTCAGGGAAGACGGCCATGCTGCAATCCCTTCTCCTCCATTCTCCTCTCAGGATCTTGGGCACGCACGTGCACACACACACACACACACACACACACCCAGCGTGAGTTTAAGCCACCAGGTCCAGGATTTGAACTGCAGTCGACTACATAGGAGTCCAGCAACATAGCCATTATGCCAACTGCTGGTCCCAAGGCACTTCTTGCCTGGCGCGGTTGGAAGGGCCCTGTGCAACCTTTAGGTCTCTCTCCTCTTGATCTGCCTGGCCAGGATCAAAGAGGAGGAGCCTCGAGTCTCAACCTAGGAGACTACAGGATACCCAGGTGTGCTGACGCTGTTGGGCCCTGCCCAGCTCCCCTGCCCACAGGTCAATGCACCGACCCCTGTGGCTGCTGTGAGAATGGGCTGTTAATGGCTCAGAGCTGCCACGAAGTCCAGAGACTGGCCCTCAGCCACACAAAGGCCACCAGGCCCTGGTCACGCCACTTTCTACCTCTGTCCACAGCAGCCGGCCTCGGTGACTGATGGTGTTAGTCTGCTCAGGCTGCGATAGCGAATATTCAACAACACGGACGGGGTGGGTTACACGACAGGCAGGTATTTCTCCCAGTGCTGGAGGCTGAAAGTGAGACCAGGGAGCTGATCATTGGCTTCCTGGTGAGGGCTCTGTTCCCACCTGACAAAGGCTGCCTTTTCTCCACGTCCTTCCTGGCAACGAGAACAAATGACAGCAGCACTACTGCCACCAGATGGGTATAGCCCGTACCAAAGTGCTATTAGAAGGCTGGTAGCTATTCAGTGAATGTGTCAGAGCCCTAAGCACACAGATATTCTGCCCTCAACTTAAAGGAGCCCCACATTTCTTCCCTTCTCCTCCCCGTTACAGGTTGAATTGTG
This sequence comes from Tupaia tana, assembly GCA_026018925.1. Taxonomy (NCBI): domain Eukaryota; kingdom Metazoa; phylum Chordata; class Mammalia; order Scandentia; family Tupaiidae; genus Tupaia; species Tupaia tana. The sequence continues at coordinate 65,711,882 of JAKSZU010000016.1, forward strand.
TCCCCACAAAAGATATGTTCAAGTCCAGTACCTATAAATGTGACCATCTCTGGACATGAGGTCTTTGCAAATGTAATCAAGTCACGATAAGGTTGTACTAGTTAGGGTGAGCCCTAATCCAGGGACTGGTGTCCTTATAGGAGGAAATTTGGGGGACCAGCAGATGGTGTCATGGTTATGGTGCTGGACTCATACAGAGTTGACCGTGGTTTGAGTCCCAGATCCAATGGCTTAAAACTCACACTGGGCGTATGTGCATGCGTGCCCAAGATCCAGAGGAGAAGGGATTGCAGCATGGCCATCCCTAACAGGGAGTGGTTGTGGTGGTGGTGGTGGGGGGGGGGGGGGGTGATTTCTCACTTTCTGTCTCTCTCTCTCACTCTCTGGCAAGCACATATGCCCTATAACAAAAATCTCTCTCTTAAAAAAATATAGAAGGAAATTTGGTCAGAGACACACAGGACGCTGCATGATGACGGAGGCAGAAATTGGGGTGGCATGTGAACAAGCCAAGGAACACTGTCAACCAGGAAAGGCTAGGAGAGAGGTGCAGGACACGCTCCCTCGGAGCCCTCCTGAAGGAACCAATCTTACCAGCACCTTGATTTCAGACTTCCAGCCCCCAGAACACCCAGAGAACAAACGGCTGACGTTTGAAGCCCTCGGTGTGTGGCTCTTTTTCGTGACAGTCCTAGGACACAAACACACCCCTTTCCATAGGTGTATGGCGGGACAGCCTGAGAATCACTGGCCTGTGATTAAGACCCTCAGAGACCAGAGCATATCTGCGGTTAAGGGGGAAGGCTTTGACCTTGAACTTGACAAGAGGTCATACCACATCAGAACAAAGGCTCCCCAACGAATGTCCGAATGTCCGTGAGGTCCAGAAGAGGTTCCCCAGCTAAATGACAAAGGAAACAATGTGATGGGAACCGGGGGAGGAGTACTAAACTAAACTAAACTGGTATACAGTACCTAAGAATCCAATAGGTCTTGGTGAGAAAGTGTGTGGCTCGCTAAGTCTGTTTCCTGATGGGCAGAATGATCGCTCACTTCGTTAGAGTTGTTGAGAAATGAACACGGAACTGCCCAAGAGTGCTCTGAACACTTCCCAATGACTGACACATGGAACAACTCACCAAGTGTTACCTACTGGTCTATTATTATTACTAATGGGGTAAGCTCTTGGAAGTATGATGACTTCTCTAAGCCTCATTTGTAAAATGAGTACAGTAGATACTTCACAGAGGACTGGCAGGACTTTTTTGTTTGTTTGTTTGTTTTTAGTAACTTTTTGAACTTTATTTCTTTCTTTATTTTAAGTTGATCAGAGAGGGACAGAGCAAGAGTGAGGGGGTGGGGAAGGATAGAGAGGAAAATGAGAAACCAAACCACCAGGCCCAGGACTCGAACCACGTTCAGCCAGGTGGAAGTCCAGCGCCCTTAACCACATGCCACCTACCAGCACCTCGGTAGGGGTTTGAGCACTACATATCTAGTGTGTTCCCTAAATTGTTTACAACCATTTGAAGTTCTTGAGCCAGTGTAGTTTCTAGAGAGTGACACTAGAGGGCAGCAGAACTTCAATTTTGCCGTTCCAGCACCAGCAGACACAGTCCATGGGGAACACGTGTTGTTCTTGAACCTGTGAAAGCAGGATTCCCCGCAGAGGCCCCCAAGCAACCCTCTGGAGGCAAGCAACTGCCTGCCTTCCTCTCCGAGGAAAAAGTAATGCAACAAAATGCATGTTTTCTAAAAACGCCCTGGGCTTCACAAACTTCAGTTTAAAAGAGGAATTCCATTTTACAGGGGTATTTTTCAACTTCTACATGGTTATGTGGTTTAGATGAAGCCCTTTCCAGCACCTCAGAGCTACTGCACCATCTTGGGGCCTCAGAAACAGCGCAATATTTGCAAAATCGATCCATTACATGGTCAGTTTCTGAAGTCACCAATTCATAAACCTTGTGTGTATTAATTAGTTCTGAAGTCTATAGCCATTGCGTCACCTTTGAGAGAGCACTCCTCCCAAGTCCCAGTTTCACATGTGGCCAGTTCAGAACAGACTACCACGGCCTGGGCTGAGTGCTCACCAGTCCAGCACGGCTGACCACCCGTGTTCTTGAGCTTCACACGTCACAGCCGAGTCTCTTAAACAGATGGTACCTGAGCAAAAGATGCCACCGTCTTCTCTTCCCCTCAACTCATTACACATTAGCTATATTTCTTATTACGGAATATTTCCGACATGCAAAAAGTATAAAGAATGATAGGACAAGAACCAGCATAGTCATTGCCAGGTTAAAAAGATACCTGGAAAGCCGGGGGTGGGGGGTCCCCTGGATTGCACACCCATCCCACCTCCTCCTCTTCGAAACATAATACTCTCCCAAAAGTGGTGTTTGATCATTTTTCCCACTGGAAAAGCTTTGGACAGAACCAAGCTGCCTTTCTCTGCTGTTTGAATAAGAGAAAAAGAACTGCATGCTCCAAAATAAACGGAGAGTAAGAAAGGGAGAGGAAGGGAAGGGGAGAGTGAATCCCTGGAAGTCAGAAGCCCGGGAGAAGCAGATCTCAAGCCAGCCTGAGGTGCCGAGTGCAGTTTCCGAGGACGTCCACTGCAGGGAGGGCTGCCATGATGGGGACGAAGGCAGTGTCACGTCCACTCGCCGCCCCTGTGGCTGCCCACCCCTCCACCACCCTCCCCACCTCAGACATACGAGATATGAGTCGAGCAAGGTCAGGAACCAGCGGAGCCAGGGCAGGATTCCCAGGCCACCTACCGACAACGATGAGGACCTCTCTGTCGATGTGGGCCTGGATGTAGATGCGGCCGCGGCGCTCCGTGTGGTCTGTGCCACAGAGGCTGGGGACGTTCATCACGCAGCGCTTGTGGACGTTCATCATGCACGCTGCGAGGGCAGAGAGGGGGCGGCACGGGTTGGCTCAGGTCGGGGCTGCGAGCATCTGCCCCTCCCAGGCCAGCTGGGCCCTTCCCAGCTGCCCCCCACCCCCCTTTGAGGCAGCAGAGACCTGTGAGCTTGGACAAGACCAACTTGCCCTGCCAGGGTCTCACCAGAGAGCTTCTCCAGTTCTCCCCATTCCCTGATAAACAAGGGCGTGTAAAATTATCTGTCCCCCACCAAAGGCCAAGGGTGGACCTCCTACCTCAGTAGGAGTCCCAGGCCACCGACTGACAACAGAAACTCTCCTGTTGCTTCTGTTCGTGGGCAGAGGCCATAGAGAGAACACATGCTCACTGCCACATTTCAGGTACTTACTGTCACATTTCATCCCCTGGTGGATGAGTCCGTACAGCAGTGACCCACAGTGGTCACAAAACGTGGGGCTGGAGTATGTGTGGATCTTAAACTTGTGTTTGCTCCGGGGATCCTAAGGCCAAGAGAAGCAAACGAGAGAAGTCAGCATCAGTGTGGCATGCCAAGGAGTCACGCTGCATTGCATGTCACTGGAGAACCCACCAGGAGACAAACTTGGGCCCCAGAGCTCATCATACTTTATTAGGCCCATCACTGGGACCCAGTGCTCAGGCATGGTGCTGGGCAAATGGTTATTGAGTGAATGAAGGACTAAGCCAATGGTTCCCATTCCAGACCCAGCACATACTCTGCCTGCAAGTCCTTCCTCAGGGCCCACTCGGAAGCCTAACCTACTGGCTCCTGCCTGTAGCAAAGACTCCAGAGTTGACAAAATACAGTGACAGATACATCAGTTAAATGGGTCTCATTCTCCTCTGCTCCTCCCCTTGCTTTGTTCTCCAGGCAAGGTCTGGAGTGATCTAAAGCTCAAGTCTAAGCACGAAACTTAGAAGCTATTCTCGCTTAGAAGCCATTTGCCAGTTCTTCTTTGCCAACAAAATAAGGTTCAAAGCCCAATGGATATTCCATAAGTTGTTGCAGAGATGGCTAGTTTTCCACCAATGTCCTTCTTCCCTTAAACGATAAAACCCCTGAGTTTTAGCCAAGAGCATGGTCACCCAACTAAAGACTACATTTCCCAGCCTTCCTTGCAGCTTAACATGACCATGTGACCGAGTTCTGGCCAAAGTGGTGCATGCTCTAAAATATGTATGAGCCTCGCTGTTCTCTTCTCTCCTTCCCATTGGCTGAAAGATGGTGAGAACTGGAAGTGATCACCTTAGGCTCAAACTTGGAGCTGTGTGTGCAAATGTCAAGCCATCCTATCGCCTTGAACTGACACCTGACAGAAAATCTAACTTCTTATCTTTTTTAAGTCAGTATTTTTGTTTTTGTCCCAAAGTATATTTCTTCCATGAGACAGAGAGATGGGAGACCTCCCACAGAGTCTTAATGCCAAAATCCACCCCCCAGTTCCAGTCAGCTCAAAGCATAGGGATACACGAGGAGGTCCCAGAACATGAACCCAATCATGAGCTCAACAAATGGTTATCAGGCCAGCAGGTGGTGTCGTGATCAAGCTGCTGGATCTCACATGGCTGACTACGTGTTTAAAGTCCTCGATCTGAGATTGAAAACACTGGGTACATGTGCATGCATGCCCGAAATCCTGAAAGAAGGAGGGAGAGGTGGTGGAGAAGGGATTGCAGTGTGACTCTGCCCCATGGGGGATGTTTTTTTGTTCTCCTCTCTCTTTCTCCCCAATGATGCCCCATGGCAAAATTTTTTTAATGGTTATCATTTTGAGCCACTGTGTTATAAAGCTGAAGAACTGTTATGCAGTAAAGGGTATAACTGGTACACCAGCCACCCAGGACTTGGGAGAATGTGCTGCAGACTCAGACCTCAAACCATGGCAGAGCTGCCCCTCATGCTATGGGTCCAGTTGCAATATGGATTTTGCTGCCCACGTGACATCTATTAATACATCATGGTATTCTGGTATTCTGAGGCCTGTTTCTTAGCATGGCTTACATGTTTCCCTAGCTAATCAACACACTCTTTATAACCTGGCCGTGTAGTGTAGTAGTTAAAGGTACAGACTCTGGAGCATGACCTGCCTAGGTTCTTCCTAGTCAAATGACTTTGGGCAAGGCTTTTTATCTGTTTGAGCTTCTGTTTCCTTGTCTGTAGATGGAAATACAGATAGTGCAAAGACTATTCTTATAAGGCGGGTGAGAATCATCCTGTGTAGAAATCTTAGAACCACCTAGCCCAGAGTAAGCAGGAGCAGATATTTGCATTGATCACTTCCCTAGAGTGATACACACACACTGTATTCTCAATACCAGATGTCATTTCCACTCCCAGACAAGCCTCACTCTCCAGAACCCTCTGGCTCTGCATGTTGTCTTCTTAGTCAGAAAAATACTTGCACATCCATGTTTATTGCAGCATTATTCACAATTGCTAAGGCATGGAATCAACCCAAATGTCCAAGTGCAGACGAATGGATTGAAAAAATGTGGCACATATATACTATGGAATACTAGTTAGTCATAAAATAATAAGACCCTGGAAACTGATACAATGTGCATGAATATGGAAGATTTAATGCTGAGTGAAGCAAGTCAGACTATGAAAGAGAGGCATGGTATGTCCCCATTTAATATATACCAAATGTCTGCACTCTATGACAGAAACTGAAAGGTTGGAAAGTATAAAAGCAGGGAGAGCAACTGTGGATACTGGAGACAGTGTGGGAGGGGACAGGCAATGAGAGGGAGTGAAGGAAATAATTGGGAGGTAAAAAAGCAAAACATTTAATGAACACAAAAATTGAAAGTTATCTGTTGATGATAATGTATATAGTACTGTCTTTAACTGGACTAATATACAATGCACTCATGAGGGGAATTTTTTAAATTAATTAGTTCATTAATTAAACAAATGCATGAGCCAAAAAAAGAAGGGGGGGAAAAAGGTATTCTTTCCTCACTGTTCTAACTAATTTTATTCCTTCTTCTCTTTCTCAATCTAGTCTGAAAGTGGCTTTCTCTGTGAAATAGTACATTGTCGAAGTCAGTAACAGGAGCCTTCAGTACTAACCTATAGCTGATTTAACACCTAAGACTTTGCTCTAAGCATTCTCTCTTTCCTCATTCGGCCATTCATTCATATGCATTTATTAATGCAGGTGCCTTCTTGAAACTTAAATCCCAGTAACAAAGTCAGATAATGAACAAGTTGGCAAATAAATAGACACAATAACTGGATATTATTTTATGTGCTTTAAAGTGATGAATGTTTCCAGGAAACTGGTACTTTCAAATTTTTAAAATAATCCTAAAACTGCAAGAATTACTACAATCAAAATATTAAAACTGACAATACCAAGAGTTGGTGAAGAAAGAACACAACTGCAATTTTTATTTGATGCTTAGGTGGATCAGGGGAGGGGTGTGCAATATGCGAAAAATAATTAATTATTTAAAAAATAACAGTTTGGCAGTGTCTGACCCAGTAATCACACTCAGGTGAAATGAAAACATATGTCCATACAACAACCTACATGTGAAAGCTTATCACCTATAATAGCCCAAACCTAGAAATAACAAAAATACCCGTCAACGGCAAATGGACAAAGTGTGGCACATTTGAAGCAATAAGAAGAAACCAGAGGCCAGACTGTAGCACAGCATAGGTCCTGATTTTCCAGGGAACTGAGAGAAAGAAACAAAGATAAAAGTCGCATGGCCCCAGGGATGGAGCTCCCTGTTCCAGTCCCTGGGGGACCTGGCATGCTGCCCTCCACTTCCATCTGCCTCCTGTGTCCTCTAAAAGTTCTCTGTGCTCAGCCAGCCCAAGTGGGCATGTTACCTGCGAGCATCAGCCAGAGCCAAGATACTTACCATCCCTTTGGCTCAGGCACTGCCCACCCACCAATCAGAACTGACAGCAGGGCAGAGCTGCCCTGGGAGTTAACTCCTTAATTGCAGGTCAGGGAGAGGAAGGATGGGAAAGAGCTGGTGGAGGCAGCTGGTGGTAGAAGGTGGGAGGAGGAAGATCAGGGTGCTCAGTGGCTATTTGCCAACTGACTTAAAAGTATTTCAATATTTTCACAACTGGTTACAACAGTGCCAATGCATAAAGGCTAAACATCAGTTCCCTTAACCACAGAGCTATGGTTAGGGACCTCTGGGTTCCACATAAACTCCAAGTCATTATTCTCCATGGTCTGATTCTGATGCCATTCAAGATGAGCTTCCATCTCTGCCCCAGTTTCTGACGTACCCCCTCCCATGCCATTTTAGATCAGATCCCCCTCATCCTAGGCCACATTGGCTGAACCCCTCCAGGCCACCTGGGGCCTGCCCCATCTCCTGCCTGCATCCTCCTTCATACTCAGAAGTCAACATCTGGAGCTCTTGGGCTTTATGAAGGCTACAAACAAGCTATACTTGGCCCTTATATTGCTTTTTAAAAATCTGTATTAATTGACTAAAAATCTGTATTAATTGACTATATCTCAGGTCATGAAATGTCAGATTAAAAGTGTACATTTCTGGGACAGCAGGTGGCGTAATGGCTATGTCACTGGACTTCCATGTAGTTGACCGCAGTTTGAGTCCCAGACCTGGTGGCTTAAACTCATGCCAGGCACGTTTGTATGCATGCCCAAGATCCCAAGAGGAGAATGGAGGAGAAGAGATTGTGGCATGGCCATCACCCCTGAGGGGTGATTTCTCACTTTCTGTCTCTCTGTCTCTGTCTTTCTGGCGAGCACACATGCCCTATAGGAAAAATCTCTCTAAATATAAATATAAATACACACACACACACACACACACACACACATATATTTTTTTTTTCTTTAAGTATACATTTCTAGCCCCTCTAGAAAAATCTCAAATTGAGACAATACTGGACATGTATTTCTGCAGGCTAAGCAAGGGTTGCACCTTTAGATAAGGGATAAATTTTCCAGTTCTCCCTAGTCCCCACCATTCCCTGCTGTCTATACCATGCCTGCTTCCCTCTTTTCTCTTCCCCACTGGCCCCTGCAGGCATTCAGGTATGTGACCTCTGCCAAGCGCCCTATCCTCTTTTCAACAGTCCTTTGGCTGGAATCCAACCATATGGAACACATCCCTCGAAGTCCCTAATGAGTTCATCTGGCTCAGTGTCAAATGCCTTCAGAAATAAACCAGGAACTACTGCATCCCTACCCCAGCATCGCCCTTGATAGCCAGTGTTTCCAGTCATCTCTCCCAGCGCTAGCAGGCAGGTTTCCACAAGATCCTGGCAGGACCTCTCTCCCCGCTGTTTCATGTTGTTGAGACTCCATCTCTACCCACTACTTAGGATACTTAGGATTTCCTAGTTTCTTTTCATTTCTGATCCTGATTCAACAAATTGCTGAACAACAACAAAATAATCAATGACTAGGACATTTACTACCTCCATGACGTGAGTACATACAATCTGCCAAACGTCAAGTATTCTGTAGCACGTCATTACGTTCTCATAATAGCTCGATGAGGAAAAATTATGATCATCCTGGTATTGCAGAGGAGCAGACTGAGGCTTGGAGAAATAGCCTGTCCAAGGTCAAAAGCAGGAGAGTCAGACAGTCAGGATTAAAATCCCAATTTGCCAGACTCAGAGATGCGACTGGTTGAGCAGGATCCCTGAGTGTCACCCGGCTGCCTCTCTGCTCCTTGTTCATCCTAGAAGGTCTCCCACCTCACAGGGGGTTACAGACGATGAAACTCTGTCTCACACAGCAGCCCCAGCCAGCGACAGACCACTCAGGACCCCCTACCCCAAAACTAGAGTTTTTGCAATGAACATGAGCCCCGAACACCAGAGGACAGGCAGATCCCAGCTCAGCATCTTCGGTTCATCACCTGACTCCAGATTCAGGCAGTGAAGGAGGAAGGAAGCACAGGTCAGAGACCAAAAAAAAAAAAAAAAAAAAATCTTTAAACCTCTAAGTCAAAACCTAAAATAGCCTCTCTCAGTCTGAAAGGGCTATGTGGCTTTGTTCACCTGGGGGGGTTGAAATCTGGCTCAGCCGAAGCAAAGCTACAGGAATAAGGGAGCTGAAGTGAGGCACAAAGGCAAAGAAAGCAGACCGCGAAGCAGACTGCAACCGCGTCAGCTGGGGGAAGAAGTCAAAGCAAACTGCAAATTTAGACTGTCATCCCTGGACGCTTACAGGCCACACCAGCCCCCAGAGGCACAATTTCCAGAGGGTAAGGGGGTGAGGTTACAATGAAGACTCCAGTTGGAAATACCTCCAAACAGAAAGAAACGAACAAGCACAGGCTCTGGAGTTAGCAGTGTGACCTCAGGCAAAGACTTAACCTTTCTGAGTCTTTGGCTCCTCGTCTGTAAAATAGGGATACCAATACTCACTTCATAGCTAGGTTGTAATAACAAAGCTCCCAGCACATGACAAATACGAGCCCTCAATTTTATGATTCCAAAGAGAAAAATTAATCATGGTGACACTTCCAATCCTTAGTTACGAGACTTCACAATGTTGCATATCTAACACTCACCTGTAACATTATTTCCATAGCACTTGTAACTCTGCATGCCATTTTTACTTACACCTGTTTTTTATTATTATTTTAAATTATTATTCATACATTCAACCACTGTACATCATTTAGATTGTGAAGAGACTTTACCCAGCATGATATACCCCTCAGTCCAGCCCAGTTGAGACTATTATACACATCCTCGTCAACAGATAATAAACCTTATCTGTGTCCCACAAGTGTCTTACCTCTCCATTTACCTCTCCATTTCCCCCCCAAATTTCCTTTCCTATGCTCTTCCCCTCCCACACTCTCTTTCCACTTTGTTTCTAGTGTCCATTACAACTTTTAATGTTTTTATGTTCTCCAGTTTTTCAGTCTCTACCATAGAGTGTGGACAGTCAGTATATGTTAAGTGGAGACATACAGTGTCTCTCTTTCATAGCCCAACTTCTTTCACTCAGCAACAAATCTTCCATATTCATCTACTTTCTATCAAATTCCAGGGCCTCATTGTTATGGCTGAATAATAATCCATGGAGTATATGTACCATGCGTTTTCAATCCATTCATCTGGTTGTGGACATTTGGGTTGGTTCCATGTCTTAGCAATTGTGAATAATGCTGCAATAAATATAGCTGTGCTAGCACTTTTCTGACAGTGTTCTCCTGTCCTTTGGGTAGATACCCAGGAGTTGAATGGATCATATGGTAGTTCTATTTGAAGGTCTTTGAGGAACCTCCATATTGTTCTCCACAGTGGCTGGACCAATTTACATTCCCACCAACAGTGTAGGAGCTTACATCTGTTTTTAAAATGAAACTCTTTACAAGCATGAACTAGTGGTATTCAAATGCCAAGTATGTTTTTTCTTTTCTTTTCTTTTCTTTTCTTTTCTTTTCTTCTCTTTTCTTTTTTTGGAAAGGATTTTGCTATAGGACGCATGCACCTGCCAGAAAGAGATGGAGAGACAGAAAGCAAGAAATCACCCCCCAGGGGGATGGCCATGCCACAATCCCTTCTCCTCCATTCTCCTCTCGGGATCTTGGGAACGCACGCACACATGCCCGGCATGAGTTTAAGCCACCGATTCCGGGACTTGAACCACGGTCTACTACATGGGAGTCCAACAACACAGCCATTACACCAACTGCTGGTCTCCCAAGTATGGTTTTTCTAATCAGCTTAAAATGAAATAGATAATTCTTTTTTTATTTCTTTAGGGTGTATGTGCTTGCGGCAGACAGAGAGAGACAAAAAGAAAGTAAAAAATCAGCCACTAGGGAAGAATGGCCATGCCACAATCCCCTCCTCTCCATTCTCCTTTCAGGATTTTGGGCACACACACATACACACCCAGTGTGTTTTTTAAACCACTGGGTCTGGGACTAGAACAGAGCAGCCCTAGCTATGTGGAACTCGGCCACTTTAATCTCCATGCCACCTGCTAGCCCAGAAAGAGATGACTCTTAAAATGAAATTTTTATACTATCCATTTCAACCATCTCGGTTGAGAAACTAGAGAGACAGATACATATGTACAATCCTGGTGGGTGGGTCAATTGTGTTTCCTTCTGGGGACAATTTGGCACTATCAAAATGTCAAGTATTTTAGAAAATTGCAAATGCTCTTCCCCTTTGACCCAATCATCTTACTTCTGAGAATTTATCTTGGAGATAAACCTGCATACACAGGAAATAACATATGTACATGGTTATTTATGAAGTACTACTTATAATAGCAAAAGATGCTATTTTTTATAAACATATAATGGTTGTATGTATGTGGGGTAAAATGTGATTTTCAATACATAAATACAATGTAGAATGATTAAGCCAGGATAATTAGTATATCCATGATCTCAATTTATCATGATGTTAGGAACATAAAATAATCTTTTTGAGTTACTCCGAGACATACAGTAAATTATTGTTAACCGTATTCACCTTACTGTGTTTAATAAAACACTAGAAATTGTTCCTCTTATCTATCTGTAATTGTGTTTCTGTTCACCTACATCACCCTCACCTCCAACCTTTCCAGAATCCAGTAGACATTTTTTCACTGTCTCCTTCTAAGAAGTCTTTTTTGTTTCCAGTTTTCACATATGGGTGAAAAGGTATTTATCTTTTTGTGCATGGCTTATTTCACTTAACATAATGGTCTCCCATTTCACTCAAATGACAGCATTCCACTTATTTTAATGGAGAAACTGTGTGTGTGTGTATATATACACATATATATATATATATATATATATATATATATATTTATTTATATATATATATATATTTATTTAAATATATATATATATTTCCTTTATCCACTCATTTGTTGATGGACACTGAGGTCGATTCCATACCTGGGCTATCAGGAACAGCGCGGCAATTCACACTGGGGTGCAGACACATTTACGGCATACGACTTCTTTGCCTTTGGATATATGCCCAGTAGTGGGGTGGCTGGATCACAGGATAGGTCTATTTTTAGTTTTTAAGCAACCTCCATAGTGTTCTTCATAATAGCTGTACTAATTTACATTCCCACCAGCGGGCTAAGAGCTCCCCGTTCTCTGCATCCTTGCTTGCAGCCAAAGATGTTAAGCAAGTCGAGTGTCACCGGTGGGGAGCTGCTTAAATAAATCACAGTGCCATCACATAAAGGAAGGCTACTCAAGTATAAAGAAGGACGAAGGGACCAGCTGGTGGCATGGTGGTTAAGGTGGCTGAATTCCACATGGCTGACTGTGAGGTTTGAGTCCTGGATCTGGCAGCTTGAAAAACACACGGGGAACATGTACATGTGTGCCTAAAGTCCTGAGAAGAGAATGGAGAAGAAGGGGTTGTGGTGTGGCCATCCTCCCAGGGCAGGGGTTGGGTGGATTTTTCACCTCTTTCTCTCCGTCTTTCTCTTTCTCTGGCAAGTGCACACACCCTATATAGGGCAAATTAAAAAAAAAAAAACTTAAAAATGAGTAAGTTTTCTGTTAAAATATGAAAAAAAATCTCAAGGTTTTTGCTTTTTTTCGAGCAGGCAATAAGAATTAACATAAGTTTATTCTAAAAGACCTCATCTGAAGGAAATAAAGGATGAATTGGGCTCTCAAGAGTTTACAACAGGCACGAAGGGTCCAAACTCAAGGATATATTTTTAAGTGAAACTAGACTAAAAAAAAAAAAATAGAAGAATCAACTTACTGAAGAGTGTATGTTCTATGCCACCTTTTGTGTGAGAAAGTGGTGAGATAAGAAAGTACATTTCTATTTACTCACACCTGCATAAAGAGATACTACTTTGAAGGGAACTGGCCCTATAGCCTAGTGGTTAAGAGGGATGAAACCCACATGACTGACGGTTCTTCAAATTCCAGTCCCAGCCACTTGAAAAGCGTGCCAGACATATGTGCACGTGTGCCCAGAATCAGACAGAGAAGGGAGGAGAAGGGATTATGGCATGACTACTCCCCATTGGCAAGTGCTTTCTCCCTCCCTCTCTCACTCTCTGTCTCTGGTGAGTACACACACCCTCTGGTGAAGAAAGAAAAAAGAAAAAGAAGGAAAGAGAGGAAAGAAAGAAAGAGAGAAAGAGAGAAAAGAAAAGAAGAAGAGAGGAGAGGAGAGGAGAGGAGAGGAGAGGAGAGGAGAGGAGAGGAGAGAGAAGAAAAGAAAAAAAAAGAAAAGGAAAAGACAAGACAAGACAAGACAAGAAAAGAAAAGAAAAAGAGGAAGGGAAAGGGAGGGAGGGGAGGAGGGAGGAAGGAAGGAAGGAGAAAGAAAAAGACGGAAAGGATACACACACGAATACCTAGAAAAATATTTCTTTATCAGGGCAGGAGAGAACCAAGAGGACAGTGTTAGACTTCTCAGTGTATACCTTTCCACAGTTTTGATGTAAAGTAGAATATATTAGGGTATGTCGGGGTACCACAAAATTCTCATACCAGTACCCGCCATGCCCCCGACTTCAAACAAAAGGCCAGAAATTCCCAAGAGCCAAAAAAGCAGGGAAACCTTAATTGAAACTGGGTGGACTGAGATTTTGTCAACACAAAGTGTGTATAATGTTAGAAGCTGTAATTATACACGCACGCCACAGCTGAAAGGGGGACACTATAATTTAGTGAAGATCTTTCATTTTGTTCCTGAAGAAAAGAATGAATAGAACTGATAACGCTGTGTACATGTTCATGGGGCTGTGATAAGCGGCTTGAAACGCCACGCCTTCTTCCAATCTCCATCCCTTTAGCAAATAAGCAATTGTTCAACTTGAAGGACACATTTCTATTATGTAAATTCAATAGAATTTTAAATATGATTTCCTGGGTTAAAACTGGCACTGTAGTCAATGTCGATATGAGGGCTTAATTAATAGCCAAGTTCAATCTTAAACTCCTAGGGGTTCTGGCAGTTTTTAGCTTTTTGACTCTGGTGCAAGTTGTTTAACCCTTCTAAGTTTTCATTTCCTCATTTGAAAATGAGATAATAGTATCTAAGTCTTAGGTTAACAAGAGAGTTCAGTGGGATACTGCATGGAAACTCATGGTCTCTGGTGAAAACAAACATTCAGTAAATGTTCATTACTATCATTATTACTATCATTAACTTTTATTTCATGCGTTTGCCATAGGGTACATGTATTCACCAGAGAAAGACAGAGAGAGGGAAAATAAGAAATCAACCCCCCCCCCCCCAGTGATTCTCCATTCTCCTAGGATTTTAGGCATCTACACACATGTATGTACCCAGCGTGATTTTCAAGCTGCCAGGTCCAGAACTCAAACCACGGTCAGTCATGTGGAAATCCAGTGCCTTAACCACCATGCCACCTGCTATCATTTTTCTGTCCATATCTTTTGCCCATTTTAACATTCAAGTCTGTTTCTTTCTTAGTTATCTGTAACAAATATTTCTATGTAGGAATTAAGGATGTTAACCATTCACATGATATGTATGGTAAATGTTGTCTCCGTTTTTCATTTGCTCCTTAATTTTATTGATGTTCTTTTCCAACATATAATGTGAGTGTGTGGAAGCATGCATTTGCGTTTATGTGTGCTTATGTTTAAATAACGTATATGTTCTTTTCTTCGTCCTGTATGGGCCTGGGCTCTATCGTCACTTTTAGAGAAAGTTCCTCCCAATGTTTTTTCTAGTTCTTTATGGTTTTACTTTTTAAATTGAAATAATTATTTCTTTTGGAATTCATTTTAGTGTGAGCTCTAAGAAAATACCTTTATTCTTTTCTTAACGTTTAGTCAGTTGTAACGACAAGTGCATGAATGTATCTTTTCCCACTGGTTTGAATGCCTTTTTTCTCATGCACTAATTTCACCTGTATCCTTTGTTCATGTTTAAATTCCTTCTTAGACTCCACTGATCTGTCTCCCTAGTTCTGACTCCGTAACATACTATTTTAATATATCATATGCCAGAGAGACAGAGAGAGACAATGAAAGGGAAAGTGAGAAATCGCCCCTCGGGAGATGACCACACCGCAATCCCTTCTCCTCCATTCTCCTCTTGGGATTTTGAGCACACATGCACACATGCCTGCTTGAGTTTCAAGCCACCAGGTTTGGGACTTGAATTGGATTCGTCATGTGGGAGTCTGTGGCCTTAACCACTACACCACCTGCTGGCCACCATTTTTTTTAAAGAATTATTTAATTGTATTCATCATCGTTATTATTTCATCAATTTGACCACAGAGAAACAGAGAGAGGGAAAACAAGAAAGCAAGCCACCAAATCCAGGACTTGAACCGTGGTGGGCCATGTGGGAGTCTGGTGCCTTAACCACTACTCCACCTGCTGGCCTCAGATTTTAATATCTTAGTATCTAGAAACATGAGTATTATACCCTCTGGCTCCTCCTCAACCCTAATTCCTTTCCAATTTTAAATTTTCCTGGCTTTTCTCATCCACGTGTAGTAATTCTCCCCTTATCTGAGGTTTCACTTTCCATTGTTTTAGTTTCTCAGGGCTGACCATGGTCCAAAAAAAGATGAACACAGCACAAAATTTTGAGAGAAAAAAGACCAGATTCATATAGCTTTTATTATAGTATATTGGTATAATTGTTCTATGTTATAATTAGTCATTGTTAATCTCTTATTGTGCACAATTTATAAAGTAAACGTTATCGGGGAACAGCAGGTGGTATGGTGGTTAAGGCGCCGGACATTCCCACATGACCAACCACGGTTTAAGTCCTGAACCTGGTGGCTTGCTTTCACTTTCTCACTTTCCTTCTCTGTGTGTGTGTGTGTGTGTGTGTGTGTGTCTGTTCAAATTAAAATAAATGAATAAGTAAAATAAAATAAATAACTCTTTAAAAAATTAATTAATGAATTAAACATTATCCTAGGTATGTACCTATAGGTAAAAGCCATGGAGTACATTAGGGTTCAGAACTCTCACGGGTTTCAGGCACCCACCAGAGGTCTTGAAATGTATCTCCTGCAGATAAAATGAAGACTACCATATTCTTTCAGATTGTACTGGAAATGCCAGTCTTCATCTGCTGCCCCCTCTAGAAAAATCCCAACCTACAGCACCAGCTCAGCGAGCAGCAGAGCATTTGACTTCCTGCTTCCAGCCAGGCCAGTGCTGAGAAGACTGATGTCTGGTTGACAATGGGCAGTCTATGAAGGAAGAACTGGGCCAATCAGAATTTACAATAGAACAAGACTGTGCAGACCCAGGTGCTACAACTGAGCTAAGGGGGATGAAGAAGACATAGAACCAGGGCTGTCAGGGAAAGAGAGGAAAGAGCAGATGGCATGGTGGCTAAGGCCCTGGATTCCCACATGGTCGACCATGGGTCAAGTCCCTGATGCAGAGGCTTGAAAATCACAACAAATATTAGGTAGTCGGGAAAGTGATACGTATTTTTCTATATATATATATTTTTTTTTTGGAGAGGTTTTTTTTTTTTTTTTTTTTTTCGCTATAGGGCACGTGCGCTCGCCAGACAGACAGAGGGAAACATAGAGACAGAAAGCGAGAAATCACCCCCCAGGGGGGATGGTCACGCCGCAATCCCTTCTCCTCCATTCTCCTCTCGGGATCTTGGGCACGCACGCACACGCGCCCAGCGTGAGTTGTAAGCCACCGGGTCCGAGACGCGAACCGCGGTCGACTACGTGGGAGTCCAGCGACATAGCCATTACGCTAACTGCTGGTTCCCTCTATATTTTTCATGCAAAAACGCATCATGACTTTCCTGATGACCCAATAAGTAGATAAATAAATGTTAACGAAGAAAAAGAGGGAGGAGAGGAAAGGAAATCTCATGTAACTTGAGCCTTTCTCTATGTCTTCCTAGAAAGGTTTTTGTTCCCCTAAACTCTTCTTAATTGGGTCTTAGGTATTTTTGTTTTTTAATTATTGCCAGAAGGCACATGAACTCACCAGAGACAGAGAGAGAGGGGGACAGTGAGACAGTATCTCTCCCAGTGGGGCGTGGTCATGCAACACTCCCTTCTCCATTTCTCAGTCCTGTCTGGATACTGGGCATGTGTGCTTATGTGCCTGTGATTTTCAAGCTGCTGGAGCTGGGACTTAAACCTGTGGTCAGCCATGTGGGACTTGGTTCTCTTAACCCTTAGGCCACTGAGCCAGCCCACTCTTCAGTACTTATTCTTGTATATTTTTACTGTTTTATTACTATTTACACTTTAAGAATCTTTTCATTTTATTTTAACTTGGTATTGCCAAAATATAGAAAATTTATTGTCAGTCTATTTATTTCATAACCAGACATTAGTTAAAATACTTGGGAAGGGATGTTCATGATTTTCTTAGGTTTCCCTGGTAGACAACATTGCCACTAATGTTAAGCTGGTCTTTTCTGCTCCAGCAGGTATGCCTTTATTTCCATGTGTGATCTCAATTCATTAGCAAGACCGGCAGTTCCTAACCTGGCTCTGCCACGCTCCATGGCATACATGAAAGTCTCTTCCAGAGATGTATTTCCAGCCCACCACCGCCATTTTGAGCCACAATGTGGATGAGGAACATTGTATTCTCAGAACATCGGTTAAGAGTTGTAAAGGGGGCCAGACAGCGATGCACCAGTAAAAAACATGACATTCTGAGAGGCTGATTCACATGGGAAGGTTCAGAGTTCACATCGGAGACCTCTCTGAGTACCCTGGGTGTGTGCACAGCCATGATCCAAGGCTGGCTAGAGTTGAGGGAGGATTGGGGCCCCAAGACCTGTTGGGGGTATCTGTCTATCTCTCTCTTCCTCTTCCTGTCTCTCTCACTTTGGGATAAAATACATAAATAAACTTAAAATAATGTTTAAATAAAAAGGAAGGAGAGGAGTGAGGAAAGGAAGGACAAAAGGACAAGAGCCACTCGTTACAGCCCAGCCCCTGCCAGCACTGGAGTTTGGAACTCCTGCCTGATCCAAATCTGACAAGTGGAACCGAGGGTAGCCAAAGAAACCTCAGGGGCATCCATTCATTGAGCCTCAGAGGAAAGTGCAGCCCTGCTCTCTGGTCAAAGTGGACTCTTCCTTCTCCGCAGCACACAAAGAGATCATCTTTCTTCTGGAAGGTTGTGCAGGTATAAGCCAGCTCCGCTCTAAGTGACTTCAAAGCTTCATGAAGCTTTTTTTATTTATTTTTTTTGGGGGGAGAGGTTTTTGCTATAGGGCGCATGCGCTCACCAGACAGAGAGAGACAGAGAGACAGAAAGCAAGAAATCACCCCCCAGGGGGGATGGTCACACCGCAATCCCTTCTCCTCCATTCTTCTCTCGGGATCTTGGGCACGCACGCACACATGCCCGGCGTGAGTTTTAAGCCACCGGGTCCAGGATGCGAACCGCGGTCGACTACGTGGGAGTCCAGTGACATAGCCATTACGCTAACTGCTGGTTCCTTCACGAACCATTTGACCTGCAGATTCAGCTCCAACGTGTGCCCTGGTTGGCAGGAATGAGAAAGCACATCCTTTCCACCAGGTGAGTCTCAGAACTGGTCAGGTACCCCTTAGCCTGTGCAGGATTCCACACACCACAGAGGTGGTTCAGGAGGGTTCTTAAAAGACTAGGCCGTAGATCAGGCTGCCTGAATTTACAAGTCAACTACACCTTACTAGCTATGCCCCCTGGTCATGTTGCTTAATCTCTTGATTTCCTTATCTGTTGATAAGGGATAACAACATTTAATAGGATTTTTATGGGGAACGAATGACTTACAACCTTTAAAATAGTTACTTGACACAGCGCAGACACTTGATAAATAACAGCTGTTAATATCAATTATTAATTACCACTGCCCTGGGCACCCCCTGTACTGAGTTATATAAGTTCTCACTTCTTGGACTTCAGTCTCGGTTTCTTAGACCAATTCTCTCCACTGAAGCTGCAAACCATTCATTTATTTATTCACAGAATATTTACTGAGCACCTCGCATGTGTCAGGTGCTGATGAGCAGAATCAGACATAAGGTCTGCCCTCCTGGGCACCTAGGCTAGTTGGAGAGAGAGTATAAAAGCATAAACCAGGGCCAGATGATGGTGCAGTGTCAACACGGTGCTCTGCAAGACTGGCCCACATGGGAAAGCTCAGGGTTCATATTCAGAGAGCACCCTAAAGATGCTGGCCATGTGCATGCCCACAGTGCGGCGCTGGCTGAAGTGAGGGGTGAATCATAGCATGAGGACTGTTGGGGTGCTGTATCTGTCTCTCCATCTCTCTCTGCCTCTCCCTTGCTCATAAAAGAAAGAAATAAATTAACTATTTTTTAAAAAAGGACTCCTGGGACCAGCAGATGGCATAGTGGTTGCATGGCTGGACTCCCACGGTTCAAGTCCCGGACCCAGTGACTTAAAAATCATGCCAGGTGTGTGTGTGCGTGTGTGCCCAAGATCCCAGGAGGAGAATGGAGGAAAAAGGATTGTGGCATGGCCATCTCCCCTGGCAGGTTAGTTCTCACTTTCCCTCTCACTGTCTCTGGCTCTCTCACCAGCAAGCACACATGCCCTCAGGTAAAAACCTCTAAAAACAAAAAAGGATTCCAACATGGCTGACCCTTGTGCACATCCCAGACCCAGAGGCTTGAAAATCACACCCGGCACGTGTAAACAAGTGCCCAAAATCCTGAGAGGAGAATGGAGGAGGATTGTGGGGTGACCATCTCCCCCCCCAGGGATGATTTCTCACATTCCCTCTCTCTGTCTCTGTCTCTCTCTCTCCAACAAATGCATGAAACTTATGACAAAAAATCTTTTAAAAAAATGAGTAAGTAAAATTTTAAGAAAGGTCAAAGCTACACTTTCAACTGCTACAAAAGAGAAGCTCAGGGTACTTAGAAAGTTTTTAAGGAGGCATTTAGCTGGTCAGAGAGGGTGGGGTCTTTCCTGAGGAAGTAGAGTTTGAGCTGAGAACTGAAGAATGAGAAGGTACAACCTGGGTGACAACCACCTGATTGGGGCTCTGCTCCCCTGGGAGGAGGACAACTATCCAGCTGCATGAGGCCTTGCTTCAAGCCAGGCAGACCTGGCTGACACCACCCTACTGCCACCTACCTGGCTTCAGCCTCTCCCTCAGCCTCCATGCCCTGTTCCCAGCTTGATCCCCTCATCCAGGAGACCCCCGCCTCCACCAGAGGGAGATTAGCCTGGAGATGGTGACTCAGAATGTAAAGCTACAGTCCCAACGCCACCCCAGCTCTGTTACTCCCAAGTCATGCAGCCTGGAACAAGTGACATAAGCTGTCGGAGCCTCGATTGTTCTCACCTGTAACATGGAGGAGGCACCGTCCTGTGGGGAGACTACAGCACAGCGGCATGCACTGCACGGCCAGACTGTCTGAGATTGGCTCCCAACTCCACAACTTCCTAGCTGTGTGACCTTGGGCAGATTACCTAGCCTCTCTGTGCTTCAATGTTCTCATCTTGAGAACAGAAAGAATGATCTTAATAGCTATAAATCCTCCCAGGATTATGAGAATTCGATGGGTTAATGTTTGTAAAGGGTTCAGCACACAGTCCTCTGTAAGTGATTGCTAAATATAATAAGGATGTGTTCCTGCTTTCTAGACTTGTGAAGATTAATGAAATCATAGTTTATGGGCTTCACACAGTGACTGGCATGTAGTATACACTGGCAATGTGTTCGCTTAAAATAAAACAACACCTGTGATCTTGAGCAAGTCACTTCCATGGTCTGGTCTCAGTTCCCCTTCAAAAAACAAAGGAGTTAAGCTGGGTATTCCCCCAGGGAGCTCTCAAGTTCTGACAGCCTGGGTGGTCGAGGCTGTTCAGTGTGTGGCCCGCCTCTTCCTGTGGAGGCCGCATTGCGCATTGATGGCTCAGAGTGTGCAGTTGTCGTTTTAGGGAACAGTCACACTGCAACAGATCACACCCTCATGTTATAAATAAATCCTCCATCACCCACAAAGCACACACCCATTGCCACCCCTCCTCCCCCAGCAAGGCTATAAGCCAACCAAGGAACGTGGTCTGAGCACCCCTCTCTCCCTGCTAAGTGTGGGTCTCCCAAATGCAAGACCATGACACGAGGTTACCCAACTTGCAAAGACACTGTCGGCTGGATTTCTGAGTGCAGTGCAGGGTGCCCCACTTCCTGACAGAAGCACTCAGACACCCAAGTCTGCATTTCAGAAGAGGAGAAAGCTCCTCTGTGTAGGACACATACGTTTGTGAATTGGAAAGGAACCTCCTGTTCCTGCAAAGGACGCTGCAGAAGGAAATACCTGCCGGGCCGCCATCTGGGCCTGGGACTCTGGTCACAACAAGCCCAGACAGGTCCCTGTCCTCATGGTCCTGACCACTAAACAATGATCCTAAACGGTTATGTCCACAGAAACGCGGGCTCTGACTGAGGAAGACAAGCTCTGTACGCCCACTCTGATGTCTATGCTTTCTGGCAAGCTCGCATCCCACCCCTCCCCTTACCAAGAACACCTCAAGGGCGACACTGTTCAAACTTACTGGAGAACCTTTATGTGCCATGAACTGTCCTAGGTGTGGGGTGACCAAAGAGCGGACACTGACCCCACCTTCAGGGATTTACGGAGGACAATGGGAATCAGAATTACTATTATGGTAACAGCTAACACAGCTTACCATGTGCTAGACACCATTCTCAGGGCTTTGCGTATTAACTCATTGAACTTTACCAACCAAGAGAAACAGGTTTATTACTATCTCCATTTTATAAGGCAGAAAACCGAGGCCCAGAGAAGTAACTGGCAAAGTTACAGCTAGTGACTTAGGCCCAGAATCGGAGCCCTTTCCGTCACCATATGAGTAAAGGGAACATCTCCCCTATGATGTGTGAGAGCAGGGAAAGGTATGTGGAGCTATGAGCACAGCCTATCAGAGAGGCACCAGGGCAGGGAGGTGAGGGAGGGCTTCCCTGAGGAGGTGATGCTTAAACTGTGATCCAAAGGGTCAGTAGGAGTAGGAGTCAACTAGGGCTCCTAACTACGGATACACATTAAAACCCTTTGGGGGAGGGCCAGCAGGTGGCGTGGTGGTTAAGGTGCTGGACTCCCACATGGTCAACTACAGTTCAATTCCTGGTCTGAGCGGCTTGCTTTCTCACTTTCTCTCTCATTCTCTCTCCCCGTCTTTCTCTCTCTGTGTGTCTCTTCCTCTCTCATGAAATCACATGCTCTATAGCAAAATTTTTAAATAATAAAAATTATGTAATGAATTAATTCTATTTTTTTTTTTGGGGGGGGGAAAGGTTTTTGCTATAGGGCACGTGCACTCTCCAGAAAGACAGAGAGAGATAGAGAGATAGAAAGCAAGAAATCACCTCCCAGGGGGATGGCCATGCTGCAATCCCTTCTCCTCCATTCTCCTCTTGGGATCTTGGGCATGCAGGCACACGTGCCCGGTGTGAGTTTAAGCCACCAGGTCCGGGACTTGAACCGTGGTTGGCTACATGGGAGTTCAACGACATAGCCATTACACTAACTGCTGGTCCTAGAATTAATTCTATTTTTAAAAATCACTTGGAGGCTTTGACTCAGTGATCTTTTCTAACTTGGCTGGCAAAAAAATATTCTGCAGCTGATTCTAATATGCAAGCAGTACTGAAACTCGCTGAGCTCCTAAGGCAGAAGGGAGAGATGAGTGTCCTGGCAGGTCCTGGCACATGCAAATGCCTAGTGGTGGGAGAAGAGACTGAGTCTTCTCATCGAGGAAGATGATATGATCACACCTGACTTTTGGAAGGACATAGAAACGAGAGGCCAGTGGAACAGGGAGGACACAGAGAGAGGGGACAAGAAACTACTGGTCCAGGGAGGTTCAGGAGGATAAGGGTCCTCCGAGTGAGGATGGGGAAAGGTGGGCAGCAGCATATCGTGGTGGCTAAGAACAGACTTTAGGACAAAGCCAAGTTTGAATTCAGACTCTGCTTCTTATTAGTCATGTAACATGGTAGGTCAACTAACTTTTATGGACCTCAGTTTCCTCTTTATGAACTGGAAATAAAAAGAGCATCTTTCTCATTGGGTGAGGATCAAATGGTTACCATGTGTAAGTCACTTTGCATAGTAATGGTACATGATGGGTGCAACATGTTAGCTGTAATTATTACAATATTCAGGAGGTACAATAGGATTGGACAATGGAGGGAAGATAAGCGTGAGTGAGAATCTGGGAACATGGAGGAAGAGGTCTCAAAAATGGACCACAGCTCAAAGAGATTTGGGAAGTTCCCAGTGAAGGGGCAAAAAGAATCAAAGACAGGAAGTTGCATGAGGAAGGACTGAGATGCAAAAGAAAGAAGTGGAGTCAAACCCCAAAGGCCGACAGCAACGGCAAAAGCAAGTCTGTGCTTCTGGGTCAAGCGAACACTTAAATATTGGGTCATTGGAAAAGTCATGATGCATTTTCACATAAAGAACATGGAAAAAATACGTCACGACTTTTCCGACGACCCAATAATATGCCAGGCACTGCTTTAAGCTCTTTGCATATATTATTTAATAATCAGAATATTCCTAAGAAGTAGATACATTATTATCCTCATTTTATAAATGGGAAAAACAAAAACAAAAAACCAGGAACAGAAAGGTTAGAGACTTATCCAAAGCACACAGCTAGTACATAGCAGACCCCACTTTTGAACCCATGAAGGTTGGCTCCAGAGTTCATGCTCTTAATGAGCATGCAAAAGCACAGACCTGGGCCTGTACATCTCACTCTGCCCTCTTCCCCAAACTACCACTGAAAATACCAGAAGGAATTGTTTAAAAATAGGAGAAAATCTATTTCAGCTCAGAAATCAGGGAAAGGTGCCAAGTATATGCCAGAAACACTTAAAAGTTTTTTTCAATATATAGAAACGGTGAGACTGGGATGGAAAGAAAGCAGCCTGGCCTGGTTCTCCTCACCCCACCTCCGATTTTTAAAGAATTAGAGTGGCTAGGACTGATTAGAGGACTAGAAAATGAACCCACCATGGGGAGAGAAGGTAGTCCTAACAGGTGTCTACGCAGTCCCTGCGGCTCAGGCACTCGGTAAATATTTAGAATGACGAAGGAGCCCCTCCCAAAGCCTTCATGAAAAGCAAGTGGCTGCTCGAACTACTTGCAGGTCCCACTGGGAGTGAATGGGAATGAAGAGGATGCGAATTATAGGACAGGGCGCTGTAGCAGCTGGTTCCCAACCAGGGCCATGTGAGAACCGCATGCCAGGGAAATAGGTGTGCCACCGTCATTTTAAGCCACACCCATGCCAAGAAAGCAAAAAGACCTCTACATGCTTTTAAAGTTTCCTCACTTGGACTGCTGCTCACTCTCTACCCCTGAAGAAGGCTGATTTGTCTAAATTTACATGTTCCCTTCTCCCCTGACACGGGGAGAGACCTTTTATTAACAGTCCCCACGTACAAATGCAGAAGTTAGAAACCAGGGGCGTACAGAATGAACCCAGTCCAAAAATGTTTTCATAATACTCCACAGATGTAATTCTCAAGTTACCCATCAACATCTAAACTCAGGGAATTTCAAACTTCTCAGGGAAAATTGGAAATTGCCTTGTGACCTTGGGCAATTCACTGGATCTTTTTTTTTTTCTTTTTTTTTTTGGCGAGGTTTTTGCTATAGGACACGTGCGCTCATCAGACAGACAGAGAGAAACAGAGAGACAGAAAGCGAGAAATCACCCCCCAGAGGGGATGGTCATGCCGCAATCCCTTCTCCTCCATTCTCCTCTCGGGATCTTAGGCACACATGCACACGTGCCCGGCGTGAGTTTAAGCCACTGGGTCCGGGACTCGAACCGTGGTCGACTATGTGGGAGTCCAGCGACATAGCCATTACGCCAACTGCTGGTCCCAATTCACTGGATCTTGATTTTTTAAAGAATGGGATTAAAAAAAAAAAAATGGAGCTGAGACCCAGCTGCCCTTCTCACACAGGATGAGCCTGGGCCATTGGACACTCCTGTTATCAGACACTTGCCCCATTTCCTTACCTGCCTGGCCCCTGCTGGCTTTGAAGTTGGCCATCCTCCTAATGAAAGGAATGCTATGCATCATTTTGAAGTCATGTGGCCACACCCAAAATTTAAGAAAGCAGCTGGACACAGACAGCGTCTACTGTGTAACTCTACTTTTTTAATATATTTTTCTCTATTTAGATAGAGCTGGTGCACATGCACGTGTGTGTGTGTGTGTGTGTGTGTGTGTGTGTGTGTGTGTAGAGAAAGAGAGCGAGAAAGAGAGAGAGATGAGCACCCTCCACAGAGTCTGGTCACACCACGATTTCCTTCCTCCTGTCTCCAACTTATTAGATCCCGAACACACACACATATGCCTGGTGTGTTCCATGCAGACACATAAAAGTAAATTGTAAAAGTTTATTTCTTTCATGAGAGAGACAGACAGACAGACAAGTACTCTTGATAGATTCTCACATGCTCAATTCCCCCACTCCCATCCCCTCCCTCCACTCCCATCCACGCCTTCTCCCCAACCTTCCAGCCAGACAAGATCACACATAGTGTATTCAGGTCAACTCGGGGTCCGAACTTGGGCCTCTGTGTGACTTCAATATCGCGAAGCAGTGCCCTGCCAGCTGGGCTACTGCAGCTGGGCATGGATAATTGTAGAACTCAAAAACAGCAAACTTTTTCTAGAGCAGCTTCACCATATCGTATCCGACCAAGAATGTGCAAGGGTTTCAGTTTTTACATCCTTGCCAACGTTCTTTGTCTTTTGTTTTTGTTTTACTCATATAGAATAACCATCCTAACAGGTGTGAAGTGATATCTCATTGTGGTTTTAATTTGCACTTCCCTGATAATTAGTGACGTGGAGATGTTTCTCACATATCTATTGGTCATTTGGATGTCTTCTTTGAAGAAATGTCTATTCAAGTTCTTGGCCCATAAAACACAAAATATTAAAAATATAACTACCATATGATCCAGTAATCTCATTTCTGAGTATTTATCTAAAAATAATTGAAATTGGGATTTTGAAGGGCTATTAGCACCCTCATTTTCATTGCTGCATTATTTATAATAGCTAAGATGCAGAGACAATCTAATGACAAATAAATGGATTAGCAAATAAGTGAATTTAAAAATATATATATATATGGTACACACATCAATGGAACAATATTTGACCTTGAAAGAATTCTGCAATATGCAACCAATGAGGACATTATGCTAAATGAAAAAAAAAAATCACAGAAAGACAAATACTGTATGATTCAACCTGCATGAAGTATAAAAAATAGTCAAATTCATAGAACCAAAGAGTGGAATGGTGGTGGCAAGGACCTGGAGGTGAGCAGGGAATGGGGAGATACTAATCAATAGGAATAAAGTTTCAGTAAAGCAGGACCAGCAGATGGCGTGATGGCGTTATGGTTATGTCACTGGACTCCCACATGCCCGACTGCAGTTCAAGTCCCGGCAGCCTGAAACTCACTGGGTGTGTGTATGTGCACGCCCAAAATCCCAAGACGACAATGGAAGAAGAGGGACTGTGTTGTGGCCATTCCTCCTGGGAGGTGATTCTCACAGTCCAACTTTGTCTCTCCAGCAAGTGCATGCACACTATGGCAAAAATCTCTCTTACAAAAAAAAAAAAAGTTTCAGTAAAGCAAGATAAATAAGATCTAAAGTACAACACTATAGTACCTACAGACAATGATTATATATTTTACACTTTAAAAATCAAAGTGGAAGATGTTTAATATTCTTTCCAAAATAAAATAAAATAATTCATACTGGAGAAAAAAAACAGGCAAACTCCTGCTAACCTGGCTTTGGTTATCCTGATGGATGAGGTGGGAGATGTAGGGATGAGAAGAGAGCACACAAGGACTTCTGGAATTCTGGTTACAAAGAAAAGCTCATTGTGTGGAAATACATCAAGCTAGACACTTTCCATGTATCATGAGCAGTTTTCAAATCCTGAGCATCCAGCTCCAGACTAAAAGCCAGCACCTTGGATTCCAAATTCTAGATTCCTAGAAAAAGCGATCCAGTAGATCCAATTTGAGAGAGAGTCCACATACATCTGGACGAAATGAGGCTGAGATTGCAGGATCACAGAGCTTTGGGGCTTCATATCTGGAAAGGTAGTTCTCAGAGAAAAGAATTACCTGCGTCAGTCCGGATGCAGAGGGCTACAGTTACCAGGCAGTTTGAGGTCCTAGGTAAGAACACACACCTGGAGCAAGAATGTCTGGATTTGAACATTGGTTCTACCGATCACAGGTCAAGTGACCTTGGGCATTCACTTAGTCAAGCCTCTCAGTTTCTCGATCTGTGAGATAAAGATGGTTAACAACGATAACCTATCTCACAGGGTGTAATGAAGAATAAAGTTGTTAGCCTATATTAAGTGTTTAGAACAGAGCTGCACCTAATTCTATTTCTAGATATTATTTAAAAAATTATTCTTGGAAATCTGAGAACCCCAGACCACTAAAACAGGGAAGCTTTGGGAAATATAAAAAGTCAGAGACAGAAAGAAAACTAGAAATGAGGCCTCTTGATTCCAGAACTAGGTCTTTTCACATCCCTGTAGGCTGTTTTTCTCCAGAATTATCTGCCTTTTGAGTCACCATTTCTCCCCAGGCCTGCAGGTTCCAAAGGCTAGGGTCTTCTGGGATACCGTCTTTATCAGGCTGTGAGGCTGGTCCTGCCCCAACCAGGAGAAGCTGAAATAATTAATAAGATAGAAGGTCTCTGCTTCATTCAAGTCTTAGCAGCTCTCCTCTTGTGTACAGGAAAAGCAATTGGTTTCATTGCCTGGACTTCTAGCATCATGAATTTGCTTCTTCCTTCACAGCATGAAAGTCTGTGTGCCTTAGTGACAGTGAGGAATAAACGGCTGTTTAGAAACAATTGGTTTTGACCATTACAGGCTAGTTCTGCATTGCAGAAGCCATTGGCCCACGGCAAATGGGAGCAGAAGAATTATGTGGGATTTACTTGACTGTCCCAAGAATTTCATTTCATCACATTACCATCATTTTATTAGATCCTTCCCTCAACCAGCCCATGAAAGATGCCTTTATATTCATTTTGTGGAAGACTGGATGGATGCATGTCATACCAAAAACAAGGCTTGACTTTGAAATTCACAATCTAAGTCTTAAGAAGACCATTATCCTTAATAATATTACTTAGCATGCACTTACTATGTGCCAGGCATGGCATGAAGCCCGTAGCATGGATTAACTCATTTAATCTGCACCTGGACTCCCTGAGGTGGACACTATCTTATCTTTTGTTTAACAGATGACTAAACTGAGGCAGAGAGGTAAGCTAACTAACCCAAGGTCATTCAGCTAGTTAGTGACAAAGGTGGAATTCAGACTCAACCATTCTGGCTTCAGGGCCACTATATTAGTCCCTGATAATGTTGCTAAACAGAATACCTGAGACTGGGTGATTTATAAAAAATAGAGGTTTACTTGGTTCATGATTCTGGTGACTCCAAGAGCATAAGGCCAGCATCTGACAAGACTCTGGTACTATGTCACAACATGGCCGAGAGAAGCAGGCAAGCCATCAGTCGCATAGAGAGAGAGAAAGGAAACAGACTTTTCCACTTCCTCAGTTTGTCTATCCCACCATCCCAGCTGATTGGATGATGTCCACTCACATCGAAAGCTGGTTTTTCTCTTTCAGCCCACTGACTCACATGACAATCTTGTCTAGCAAGGTGCCTGCCCACAATGAAGGCAGGTCTTCTTAAAGTCCTCATCATCTCCTGGGGCCATTATATTAGGGACTAAATTACAATACGTGAATCCTTGAGGGACAGAACCATTATCTGAACCATAGCACCTGCTATGATACTGCTCTATGTTGGTTTCCAAACCAGCTATTCATCAAAACTACCCGAAAAATATTTTAAAACACAGAATCCCAGAGCCTTATCTCAATCTCTTCAGGTGAGGCCTGTTTTTAGCAGGCTACCCAAGGAATACTCGGGCATCCAATCTGTTAGTAATCTGCAAATTAGCATGTATAAATTGTAAATTTATAAGTGTAAATGTATAAATTGGCACATGTTGTTTTGATCTTCCAAACATCTGTGCTTTCATTTTTCCATAGCAGTGCTTCAGTTCTTTGTAAAGCTATCCCATCCTTCCTGTGTTTCCTCTGGGAGGGAACACCTTAAAAGCCTAACCAAAGGTGGGTTAGGTAACTTAAGCTTGACCAAATCATCACTTTACTTTGTGAATTTGAATTGAGGGCCAAGTGACACAAGAACCATAAACAAATAGGTCTGGTTGTTCAGGTTTCCTTTCAGTTCTCTGAAATGCACCATATCCTTTCCAACTAATTCCTTTACAACTTAAGTTAACCAATGGTGATTTCTGTTGCAAGCAAGCTAACAATACTAACGGCATAAGAACTGCCAATGCGATAGAAACTACCCACATCTACTGCAGATATCCCCTCTAGAGCATGCCTGACAATTGATCTTTGCTGTACTGCTGTAAGGAGTTTAATACCATTATACAGCAACCAGTGGTCAGTTTGGGACATTTTTTTCCTTACCCCTTATCTGCACAGATGATCTTCAATCTTAATTTTATCTTCCGGAGGTAAACAAACAAACAATGAATGTGTGTATATATATATATATATATATATATATATATATATATATATATATACACACACACACAAACACATTTATATGTATTAAATATATATACATACACACACTCATATGTATATACCCACACACATATGTACACACATATGTCTTGGATATTTGATGATGGCATAAACCCTTCTAAGTCATCTTTTTGGCATTTGGTAATACACATTGTGGTTACTGATACTTTTATATATCTGTAGACGCTACAGACTGCAGTGTCATATGTAAATAGAATGTAATTTCAGCGTGATGGTGCACTTTCAGATTGAGATAAATAATGGATAATGAAGGTGGGGTCAGGGGGAGAGAAACACTGTACTGTTTGGATTGAATTGCCTCTGACATAATTAATCCTTGAGAGATGCAGATGGGTCTTCTGGTCCAGAAGATGGTAATCCCAAGAAAGGAGTTCAGCCCTCATTGTTGTTTTACCTCCTGAAAGGAGTTAGGCAGGAATGGACCCTTATAATTGGGAGTAAACGATGGGAGTCCCCACATGGTATTGTATACTCCTGAACACCCTGGGCTTTGAGAAGCATGCCCAGGTTGCTTTATGCGGCTTTATCTGAGCCAAGATGACGATACCATGTAGGAGAGCAGAGGAGGCTTTTCCCTGAAGATAGAGATGGTCTTACGGCCATTCATGCTGAGGCAGTTGATGGGCACAACCTTGACCTGCCAGAGCCAGGGTTTCCTCTCCCTCACGGAGCCCAAAGGTGAGTTGAAGTTGAGACTAACCAGGGGCCTCATCAAGGTTTCCTGAAGATTCTCATCTGGGGAACTAAGCTGGATCCCAACTAATGGAGGACCTCAAGAGGAACCACATCTAAAAGCAACTGTAAGTAACTCTTTGTAGCACTTACATTATTACCCCCAAACCTGAGCCTTCACCCAAGACTGGTTTTCACTGAATTAAGTGGGAAACCTGAGTCTGTACTAGAGGTGAAGTGGCACTCAAAGCAAACAAAATTAGAGAAACAAGCTACAGGGCATCCCAATCTTTAGAGTTCTGCAGGCAATTGTCTGTGATAGACTGGGAACAGAATTAATAAGCAGCCACCAAAATGAGTTTAGAAATACGACCTTTGGTTTTTGCATGTGTGTGTGTAGTGTTATATTTATTGATCTATCATACCATACCTAATGTTTCATTGTCTGCTTTTCTTTCATTTAGCAATGTATAATGACTATAATCCTAAGTCAATAACATTATAATCACCATGATTTTCTATTAAAGCACAATTTGTGTACAGCAATGTACAGATTTTAAGTATACAGTTTTTAAAATGTATGTACGTTTTTAGGCACCATCCAAAACAAGACAGAACATTTCCATCACCCCAGACACTGATATTCAATCCCTACATGGCATTCCATCATGTAGATATAATACATTTTACTTACATACACCTTACTTCATTGGTAGTCACTTGAGACATTTCCAAAATTTTTATACTATAAATACTGATGCAATGAATATCATTCTAGCTAAATATATGCACATGTCCTTAAATAATTCCTTACAAAAAAATCCTAGAATTATCATTTTGGGTCAATAAATATTAGGCTTAGTAATTCGTAGATCAAAAAGGTCAGTAAGGCTTTTGATACATATTGATAATTTGTACTTTGGAAAACTTACACTGTAGCCAACAGGTGGCATTGTGGTTTAGGTGGTGGACTCCCACATGACCGACCATAGTTTGAGTCCCAGATCCAGCAGCTTGAAACTCATGCCAGGTATGCATGTACGCATGCCCAAAATCCCAGGAGGTAGATGGAGGAGAAGGGATTGCAGCGTGGCCATCCTCCTGGGAGTTGATTTCTCACTTTCCCTCTCTCTGGTTCTCTCTGTCTCTCTGGCAAGTGCATGTGTCCTATGGTTAAAAAAAAAAAAAGTAAAAAAAAAAGTATACTAATTTATCACTCACTAGTAACATATTAGAATGTATGTATTCTCCTTTTCCTCCTGTGTATGCATTTTGTTTTGAGTCCTCCTTCTTTTGACATTGTCACTAAAACCAAGTTTTATTTTTATGTCTGTTTTCACCTTTGCCCTTTTTGCTCTTATCCTGTGTTTTAAATTTTTTTTATACATTGCCTGAAGTTGAAAATTACTCATTCATTCTGATAGTCTTTGCCTAGTAGAGAATTTACAATCCATTTCCATTGGTTGGGTAACTGATACTCTACTAACTTCTTACTATCTTATGTTTCCAGATTTCATAGTTCCTGCTGGCTTATTTTTTAACTTTATTCCTATATTTTGTAATATTGATCACAATTTTCTTCACTATTTTTATCTCTATGTAATTTCCTTCCTATTAAAATAGATCTATTTGAATCAATTTGCTCATGACAACAACTAAATAACACTAAATACTTTATTTAGGATTTGTTAATCTAGTCTCATGAGTGACACTGCCCAGAGTTGACTATTTTTTTTATGTCAACTTCATCAGGCAATGTGGGTTACCATGGTTAAGCTAGTTTATAATAAAAAAAAAACAGTGGTAGCTATTGATTTTGTCAGCTCACCAAAATTTTCGATCACTTCTTCTGCTCCCAAGTCAAAGAAATGCTACATGATCTGGGTCTGACAAACTATAAGAGCTGATTCTCCTAACCACAGAGGACCAAACGATCAGTACAATTCACTGAAGACTATGAATGCAGAGAGAAAGAAGGCCACTTCTTCCACTAGGATTTCCATTTCCCATGGGATTGATGGTAACTGGGTCCACAAACAGGTTTATAGACACATTCTGTCAAGAGTAGAAGCAAATGACAAAGGACAAAGCAGATGTGTCAGTCAGGGTTCCAGAAGGAAACAGATGGTGTTCTAGTCTGTTCTGCTGCTAATAACAGAAAATGTCTAAAACTGGATGATTTATAAAAATAGGGGCTTATTCCGTTCATGGTTTGGAGGTCCAAGAGCCAAGGGCCATATCCGATGAGGGTCTTCTGGCTGCATCACAATATGGTGGAGGGCAGGAGCACATATATCTGTGTTCATGTGTCTCTGTATCAATCTCTCTACTGATAAACTCACCAGGAGTCAATCACAGGAGCCCTACCCTGATGACCTTAATCCTAATCTCCTCCCTACTTTTCAACATGATAGTTAGATTAAGTTTTCATTCTCTTAATCCTGTCACAACCAAATCTGAACACACAAATTTGGAGAGATACATTCAAATGAGAGCAGATGGCATACTTTTAAAAAGTCTAAGGAAGATTTAATGAAAGGACTATTTATAAAGATGTGAGTGTGTTGGGAAACCACAGGAATACTACAGTAACTGGAGTCTTCTAGAAGCAAACAGACATGGGAAAGGAGCAGCTTCTAAGAACCCAAAAGAAGAGAGTTGTGTTGAGAAAATGACCTTCAGGGGAACAGTGAACTTCATTCAAAGGGGAGAGCCAAGATGACGCCATTGTAAATATCCTTAGCTTACACTTCCTCCACCCCTTGGAACCAACGAGAAATCAGAGGACTACGGAGCCCCAATTGATGCAGTCCTTATAGGTCAGTGTCTGGGGGAGAGAGCAGATCAAATGAAGAAGGGCAAATGAGGGCCAGTGTGGCAGATTACAAAATGGCCAAAATTCCTCCCAACCTTGTATGCTCTTTTGCTTTGTGACTTCACTGCCCGTCTCATCCACAAGTGAAGTTGATTTCTCCACTCCCAAATATGGTCTTGGCCATAACCAGGATGATACAAGAACTTGAAAAACACCTATGCTCTGGGCATTTCACTCTCTTGCTGTGCTTGGCACCCTGAAACCAGCCTGCAGATGAGCCAAAACTAGCTGTCTGGGAGAAAAGCCAGCATGGAGGAGAAATGAAATGCCAACCATCAGTCACATTAGCAATGATGTCTTATGTAACCCAGTCTCAGCCAAGTCACTAGCTGACCAAGACATGTGAGAGAGCTCAGCAGAGATCAGTTGAATAAACTCAGACCAGAAGAATCACCCAAGTAAATCATGAGAAAAAAAATAGTTGTTTGTTTTTTGAAAACCACTAAATCTGGGAATGGTTTTGTTACACAGCAAAAACTAACTGACACAGAAGAAAATGAGAAAACATCTGATAAGTATTATAATTTCAGTTCTAGTCTTTGAGAGGCTTTGCTTCTCAAGCTCTTATTCTATTTCCAATGTCCTTCCCATAAGCCAATTGACTCCTTTTTCTATTGCTAATTTGAGTAGAGTTTTTCTTATTTTCAATTTTAAAAAAGTAATTGTGAATCTTTACTTTTTCTCTGTAATTTTCTACCATTTAAAATAAACAGAAGCCATTCATTGTTCTGAATTTTGAAATAATTCAACCTTGAAGCCTATTAGTCTGGGACTTTTGGAGAAGAAAAGTTCTTGAAGAATCATTTCATTTATTTTTTGGATATTTGTCTATGTGTTTGAGTTTCTTCTTGAGACAAAATTGACAATTTAAAATTAAGATAATTATCTATTTCAACCAGATTCTCAAATACATTAGCACTTATAATAAACATTTTAATGTATAAATACAATATATTCTTTCTAATTTTAATACTGTTTTATTTAATCTAGTATATAAAAAATTATAATTTTTTCTTTTCTTATTTTTTTATTTACATTTAATTACTACACATCCTTACAGTGTACAAAATGGCTTTTCCCAGCATGAATACAGTGCATATCAATCAAGACAAAGACATTACCATATACATTATCATCAAAAAATAACTTTAATTTTTCATTTTTATGTCAATTAAGCATACGGTTTTTCCCTTTATTTTTTATTTCAGTTTCTTTTATATATAGACATGTTACTTAGTTTGCAAAGTGAATATACCTCCAGTCCAGTTGAGAATATTATACACATTATCTTCAACAGATAATAACCCATTTCTTTGTCCCATAAATGCCTTGCATCTCTATTTTTCTCCTTAATGTCCTTCGTCAGACTCTACTACTTCACCCACCATCTTCCCACACTGTATTTGGTATTTATAGTCATTTACTACGTTTCTATATCCTCTAGTCATTCAGTTTCGGCTATAGAGTGCAGACACTAGGTATATATTAAGGCGAGACGTACAATGTCTCTCCTTCATAGCCTGGCTTGCTTCACTCAGCAGTAAATCTTCCATATTCATCCACTTTCTGTCAAAAGCCAGGGTCTTTTTTTTTATAGAAATTATTTATTTTGCATTCATTCACTGAACATCATCACAGCATACAAGATGCAGTTTCCCATCCAGAATACACTATATAGTGGCTTAGTCATACATGTTATCATCACAAATAATTTTCCATTTCTTGTATATATGTATGTATGTGTATGTATCTCTGTGTGTGTGTGTGTGTGTGTATACACATCATGTATATATATCCCATTTTTCACCCTCTGCCATATCCTACCCTCCTATCACTCTATCATTATCATCTCTGGTATTTTGCAGTTACTTTCATTCCTTTTTTTTTTTTCTCCCACATTTTATTGGTTAGCAAAACATCTTAATTTATCTAACTACTTTCAATATCAAGTTCAGCTGATATATAAATATCTGTGAACCAATGTTTGACTTTAGAGGCATGAATCTCTGAGTAGAATGAAAATATTATAAAATAGCACCTAGCTGAGGCTATATAGCTTACTGTGGTCATTAATTAGGTATTTTTAATATTTTTTTATTTCAAGAAGGGCAGTTTTAGCTTTAATAAATCAAATTTTAAAATGTTAAGAGAACTTTTCTTAAGACTTAAAGCCAGGAAGCAGGTTAGGATTCTGTTCAAATAGTAGTTAACTGGATCTGTCAACAATTCAAGAGAAGGGAAAAATCCTTATCTCGACTACAAAGCATAGAAAAAGATCAGTATTGTTTTAGTCAAAAGCCATAATATTCTATTACATCAGCTCAGTCTCATGTTGTGGTACAAGCTTTCCACTTAAATTCTGGAAGATAATATTCTACTTTGGACTTGTCTCTACCATTTGGGGCGTGGTAGCGCCCGCCCTATGGACTTGTCTCTACCATTAAACTGGCCCTTTTCTTAGATTTTTTTTAAACTTTTATTTCTGTGTGTCTGACTTTAGTTTTCCTGATATAACACTCCCTTCAGAACTTCTTGGAGAATTGGTCTGGTGCTGGTAAATTCTTTCAGGTTTTGTTTATCTGAGAATGTTCTTGCCTTTTCTTCCCATACGAAGGATAATCTTGCTAGGTATAGTATTCTTGGTTGAAATTGTTTTTCACTCAACATTTTGAATATATTTTCCCTTTCTTTATTTGCTTGCATTAATTCCAATTAGAGGTATGCTGTTAGCCTGATGGGATATCCTTTGTAGGTAAGTTGTTGTTTCTCTCTTACCAGTCTGAGTACCTTGTCTTTGTCTGTGGTTTTGGTCAATCTGGCTATAATGTGTCTTGGAGAAGATCTTTTGGGGTTGATTCTATTTGGGGTCCTATGTATTTCTTGGGTGTGGATCTTGGAATGCCTCTCTAGGTTTGAAGAGTTTTTTTCCAGGATTTCATGGAATAGATTATCAATGCCCTTATTAGTCTCTTCACCTTCTGGAATACCAATTATCCGGATGTTTGGAGGTTGATGGTATCTATTATTTCTCGTATATTATTCTCATTTTTTTGGACTATTTCCTCAGTCTTTGTGGTGGATTTTTTTAGGCCAGCGATTCTGCTCTCTACATCTGAGATTATATCTTCTGTATGATCTAGTCTGCTTTTAATACTTTCAAGGGAGGTTTTGATTTCTTGTATTACGGCCTTTATCTCCAACAGTTCTGTTTGATTCTTTTTCATGATGTGTATTTCCTAGTTTTTGTGGTTTTTTTTTTTTTTTTTTGATGTGTATTTCCATAGTTTGCAAATATGTTCTCCCCATTCTAAGGGTTGTTGATCTCTCTAATTATTGTTTCTTTTGCTGTGCAGAAGCTTTTTAACCCGATGTGATCCCACTTGTCTATTTTTTAAATGATTTCCTGTGATTTGGGGGGCTTATTTAAGAAGTCTTTGGGGAGGCAAAGGGAAGAGGCCTTTTTGGAAACACAGCCTCATGGATTCTGAAAACTAGCCATTTTGGGGAAACAGAAATGAAGACTTCCCACTGATAATTTGGCCTCCGGCACACAAAACTCACATGATTGAACTTGCAAGTTTGGAAAGAAACTGATCATCAACCAGATGACTAGAAATTGCTGCAGGACCAGAAGAAATATGGGAAAGCAGGAAAATACCTCTCCTCCAAAGGAAAAGGATAACTCCTCTTCATCCACACACAGTTCAAGGGAATTCATGGAAATGTCTGATAAAGAATTCAGAAGATTCATAATGGCAAAACTAACAGAGATGGAAAAGAAGAGAGACAATGAACTGCTGAAGAGGAAGGAGAAAGAAGTTGTTGAGTTCCAGGAGTTGAGGAAATTCATGCAAGATCTAAAAGAGGAATTTCACACTTTACAAAAGAATCAGATGGAACTGTTAGAGATGAAGGCTATAATACAGGAAGTCAAAATCTCCCTTGAAAATATCAAAAGCAGACTAAATTGTACAGAAAATAGAATCTCAGACATAGAAGAGAAAATTGCTAGCCTAGAAAAATCCACCACGAAGACTGAGAAAATGGCCCAAAAATTTGAGACCAATATACGAGAAATACTAGATACCATCAAACGTCCAAACATCCGCATAATAGGCATCCCAGAAGGCGAAGAGACTCATAAGGGCATTGATAATCTATTCCATGAGATCCTGCAAGAAAACGTTCCAAACCTAGAGAGGCACTCAAAGATTCAGTCCCAAGAAATACAGAGGACCCCAGATAGAGTCAACCCAGGAAGATCTTCTCCAAGACACATTATAGCCAGATGGACCAAAACAGCAGACAAAGACAAGATACTAAGATTGGCAAGAGAAAAACGGCAGGTTACCTACAAGGGGTATCCCATCAGACTAACAGCAGATCTCTCATCGGAGACAATGCGAGCGAGGAAAGAATGGGAAAATATATTCAACGTGTTAAGGGAAAAGCAATTTCAACCGAGAATACTGTACCCAGCAAGATTATCATTCATTTGGGAAGAAAAGACATGAACATTCCCAGATAAACAAAATCTGAAAGAATTTGCCAGCACCAGACCAGATCTCCAAGAAGTTCTTAAGGGAGTGCTATGTCAGTAAAATTAAATGCAGACACACAGAAATAAAAGTTCAAAAATTAGGAAAATGGGCAACTTAAATGTAGGGACAATGTCTGGAGATGCATATTATATCCCAGAATTCAATCTGGAAGATCGAGGCTTAACAGAAGAAAGATTAAGTGCTTGAGACTGAACTGATGAAACAACATTCTGTGACTGGACTAAAATATTGCTGCTTTTCTTCTAAGCTTTGTTGTCTGGTTTTAAAGGATTTTTGTCCTGTCTTGAGCAGTCGATAGGTGCATGTACCTACTATTTGAACAGAATACTAACCTGTCTTAGGCTTTAAATTTCAAGGAAATTTCATTACCATTTCAAAACTGCTCTTCTTGAAATTACCAGCTGGACTTGCTATTGAAAGTAGTTAGATTACTTATGATATTGTGTGATCAACAAAATATTGGGGGAAAAGGAATGGAAGACAACTGTATATAGCAGAAATAGTGTAATAAGAGAGTGGGAAAGGGCAGAGGGTCAAACATGGGGTAAAAAACATATATATATACATATGTATGAAAGTAGAAATGGAATATTATTGATGATAACATGCATGATTAAGCAACTATGGAGTTTATTCTAGATGGGAAACCACATTTAATATGTTGTGATGATGCTCAGGGAATGAATGTTAAATAATTTTTAAAAAAAGTTGCAGGAGAAAAAAAAAACAGTAAAACTGTTCATATCGAAATTTTTTAAAAAATGCATATTTGATGACTGTAGTAAGCTATATAGCCCCAGCTGGGTACTACTTTATAATATGTTCATTCTATTCACTGAGGTTTATGCCTAAAGTCAGACTTAGGTTCATGTATAGGTATATATCAGCTGTGCTAGCTATTGGACATATTTAGACTAATTAAGTTCATCAGCAATTCAATTAAATGGGGGGGGGGGGCATAGAGAGCAACCATGGATACCAGAGACAATGAGGAAGGAGGGTGGGACATGGCACCAAGGAATAGGGAATAGGGAATAGGGAATCAAGGATGGCAAAACAAAAAACAAAGTATACAAGACATAAGAATTGGAAAATTATTTGCTGATAACATGTATGTTGATGTGCTTGATTGAGCCAATACACAGTGTATTTTGGATGGAAAAAATTAAAAAATAAAAATAAATAAAAATTTAAAAAAAGAAGTCTTTGGGACCAGCAGATAGCATGGTAGTTAAGGCACTGGACTCCCACATGGCCAATCGTGGTTCAAGTCCCAAATCCAGCAGCTTGAAAATCATGCCAAGTGCATGTGCATGCATGCCCAAAATCCTAAGAAGAGATTGGAGAAGATGGGATTGTGGTCTCTCCTCTCTCTCTCTCCAGCGGGTACATGTGCCCTATATAAAAATCTGTAATAAAAGCATTTTTAAAAATTTTAAAAAGTCTTTGCCTACTCCAATGTGTCCAAGAGTTTCCCCTGGAATATCCACCAGTAGTTTTATAATTTGAGGTTTTAGGTTTAAATCTTTCACCCATTTTGAGTTTATTTTTGTTGATGGTGAGAGATAGGGGTACAGTTTCATTTTTCTACAGGTGGATACCCAGTTTGTCAAGCACCATTTCCTGAAGAGATTTTCTTTTCCCCACTGGCTTGTCTGGTGCCCTTTGCAAAAATTAGTTGGCTGTATGTCTTGGAGTTTATTTCTGGGGTCTCGATTCTGTTCCATTGGTCTAGTTGATGATAATGTATACAGTAATATCTTTGACTGGACTAATATACAGTGCATTCATGCTGGGAAAATTCATTGTGTATGCTGGAATGATATAGAGTGGTTGAATGTAAAATAACAATAATAAAAGAAAAAAGTTTATGGAAAATGCATATTATGAAAAAAACTATGGATAGATTTCCAAATCTTTTGCATCAAGATAAACTACTCATACTTAATTAAAATAGAGAGAGGGAGAAGCTGTATCTCAGATTGCCAGCACAATTCAAAATACCAGTCTCATCAGCCTGAGTAACACAGGCACACACGTCAGTGCCCAAGATCCAGTGGGTGGAGGACTGACTGAAAGGTATCATGGCATGACTGGATATTGTGGAGCATGCTCATTTCTCTTTCTCTCTCTCTCTCTTTCTCTCTCTCTCTCTCCTCTCATCCATATATGCATATTCTCTATCATGAGTAAAGAGATAACAATTTTGTAAATAAATGCACAAAGATATACTCAACATTAGTGCCCACCATCTTTGTTTTTAATTTTATTATTTCTGGGACCAGCAGATGCTGTAATGTTTACGCTGCTGGACTCCCAGGTAGTTGATCATGGTTTGAGTCCAGTACCTGGCAGCTTAAAACTCATACTGGGTGTGTGTGCATATGTGCCCCAAATCCCAAGGAGAATGAAGGAGAAGGAACTGTGGCATGGCCATCCCCCCAGGGGGTGATTTCTTGCTTTCTGTCTCTCTGTGTGTCTCTGGCAAGCACATATGCCCTATAGCAAAAAGTTTATTATTTCTTCCACCAGAGAGACAGACAGAGATAGAGTCAGCACCCCAACATGGTCTTGACACTGTGACCCACCCCCAGCCTCAGCCAGCCCCAGAAGATGAGTATGTGCCCATGCCCAGCATACTCAGGTAGGTGTCCAGACATGAATCCCAAATTTCCCATCTAGGTCAGCCTTGCACAGCACTGTGTTTTAAGCTGTACGATTGTCTTTAATCGACCTGATTTAGTGATGGGATCAGGAGGACACAGGGTATAACAATGGGTTTTATTCAATACCTGACTATAAATTATAAGAAATGATTTGTAAAACCACAAAATTGTGAATAAAGTGTCTTAGAAACCAGCTAAAAGCTTCTTTAGTGCTTTTGTGCTGCCTGGAACAGAATCCCTGTTCAACAAAGTTAGCTATTATTTTTAGCTACTATTCTTTGCCAGGTCAGAGGTAACCTACATCCCTTCTTGAGTAGGAGCAACTTCTCCAGATATTAATAATAATTTAAAGATCATTTGTTGAATGATTTCTTTGACCAGACACTATTCTAAGTGTGGTTTAAACAGTCTATCATTGAATACTCTCTCACGTACATACATCCAAGAAAAAGTATGATTTAGGTATTAGTTTCCTCATTTTGAAGATATAAAGTAAAGGTTACAGACAACTTTTTTCCCAAGGTTACTGGAGCAATAAATACCAGAGCTGGAATTTGACACCAAGGTTTTCTGACTCTAAAGTCCTCATTCTTTTCTCAGCATTACATCACAGAATTTGATCTTTTGTATAAAGTAATAGAAATTGCAATTATCTCATAAGAGCATATTCTGGGTGGAGGAGAGTAGAAAAGAATCAGTACTTTCATGATTAGGGACATAGATGAAGCAATGAAATGCTCTTAGTTACAGGTATTAAGGGCTTACTATGCACTGTGCCAACCACTTTCAAGCAAGAATTTCATAATTCTTCTGCTGTTAAACTGTTGTCTTTTGTTTAACTCGTTTTCATTTCAAATATATTTTTAAAGTCACTATAAATCTATGTGGTCAATATTAAAATCCTTTTTCATAGATAAGGAAATAAAAGCATAGAGAAGTAAAATGGCAAGTTCAAGTTCCTTTCCTGAGTATCTGTGCAGAATCATGCCCCTAATCAGATACAGCTGATTTCAGAGTCCATACTCTTAACCACCCTTGGCATGATCAATAATCTGCCAACTATCTATTCGTAGTAAGAGGTAGCTAAGTCAGCTGAGACCTGGGTCAGGGAATAAATGCAATACATTCTTTTGATGAGGCCATCTATGACTCTAAACCAAACTAAGATCTGCAGATTTCCTAAGATGTTTAGTGTGATGGTCTCCAGGAGCTTTTTTCCACAGTGGCTTAACAGATTCTGCAGTAGATTAATCATAGATTCTTCCTCTCCAATGAGACAGTGGAGTCCACTTCTCTACCACTTGACCTAGACTTGGCCATGAGCCTAGTTTTGTCCACTGGGACATTAACAAACATGATATATTGGCTTAAATAGCACTGGGGGATGCTCTCTTGCTGTTCTCAGAGCCCTGAAACCACAATATGAATAAGCCAGAGCCAGTGCACTATGTGATAAAGCCATGCAAAGGAGAACAAAGGCACCAGGCTGGTAACCTGCTCACTGCCAGTCACCCTAGATCATCTGGCCACCAACAACCCACTAGATATCCACACATAAGAACCCCTTAAACTCTGTTCCCAGAGAAAGCACCTCACTCGACTCACCCTAGCCTGAGCCCTCAGAGACAATGCCTCACTTTTTCCTGAGATCTCACAGGAAGTTGTGTATGTAGTTAGTATTCTGAATACTGGGTAACCAATAATATGCATATGTAATGCTTATGGTAATACCAGAGACCTGGTCTCTCCAAGAAGACCAAGAGGTAACCTAGTGAGAAAAAGAACCAAGAAAATGCCTATAGATGACCAGAAGTATCATCTACAAACTCTGCCGTGTTTTGAAGTCCTCCAATTGTTAGTACTCACATATAGAGCTAAGTCCCATTGGTAGGGTCCGTAGCTAGGAACAGTGACTAGTTCCTAAAGCTCTCTCAATATTCTGTGATATAGACTTATCTGTAGAATGAGGCCAACTTCACAAAGCTATACTAATATCCAGAAATGCATGGCTTGGAATGGGCTTGGGATAGCAGACACTAGAGGGTGGAACTCAGCGCATTTCTTTTTCAGGGATGAAACCAGTGCTTTTCTGTTTCATGGGCTTGCTGCAAACCAGCTCCTTCAAGGTCACTTGAAAAAAGAGGGCACCCCTCCATACCTGCATGAGTATCAGGGGCAGCCAAGAGAGAGCCTGGCCAGGTGGTCAAGCAGGTGTGGCCAGGTCTTAAATCATGCCTTCAACCACAGGTAGTAAAAGATCAATGAACCGAATCATGCCAGTTCAGGAGTCTGGACCAATTCATCATTGTTGGTGCCAACCAACCTTGGAACTGCATCCAGAGATAGAGTTATTTCAGGTAGGCAGCCAAATCCTATGGATGCCGGCTGTAGGGAGCACTTCCTGCTCTCACCATGCTCAAGGCAATGAATGGTTACACTCCTCCATTCATACAGAGAGGGGTTTCATATCACTTATGGAGCCTACGCACTCCTAGGAAGAGCTGCCAGGTGGCAGGCAGAGAATCTGTTCATTCTTCAGACTTCCATGATCTGTCTGACAGTGCATCTGCCCCTGCACCTGCCCAGCACATAGTCACCGTTACTTACATCACTGTCATTATCTTCATCTGTACATACCTTACATACAGGTACTGTCCAAAGTGCTTTTACAGATATTTAAGGATTTGATACTCGTAACAATGCTATAATCTAAGAACTATTATTTTATCCATTTTTCAGCTGAGGAATTTAAGCTACAAAGAGATTTAAGTAACTTACCCAAGATCACATGGATCTTCACCCAGGAAAGCTAAATCTATTTCCTGTGATTTTTAACAAGTACACAATACTGCTTCTCTAGTTTCCTTCCTCTGAGGGAACACCTCTTCCTCACTCTCAAACCATGGAGTGGGCACACAGACCTTCGTCTCCAGAAGCAGGCACATTTATTAGTTAGAATTCTCCAGAGAAAAATAACTAATAGGAAACTACACATATAAAAGATAGGTAGACAGATGTTATGTGAATTAAATCAGATGATTATGGAGGCCAAAAATTCCCACAATCTGCATGTGTAAGCTAGAGAATAAAGAAAGGTAGCGGTATAATTCAGTCCAAAGTCTGAAATCTGAGTCCAAACCAGGGAGTCAGTAACATAAGTCTTGATCTGAGTCCGAAGGCCTGAGAACTGGGAGCAAAATGTCCGAGGGCAGAAAAAATAAATTTACCCTTCCTCTGTCTTTGTGTTCTATTTTGGGCTTCAACAGATTAAGTGAGGGCAATCTTCTTTACGTAATATATTAACTCAAATGCTAATCTTTTCTGGAAACCCCCTCACAGACATTCCAAGAAATAACATTTTATGAGTGAGCTGGTTATCCTCTATATATGTATAAAATATATACACACACACATATACACACCCACTCACATAAAATGTATATAGTGTGTATATAAAAAACAAACATACAAATACTCATACATATACTCAAAAATGTATTACTATCAAAATAAGGTGAAAATATTCATGATAATTATAGTCCTCATTTCTGTACTGGTCACATGGTCACAGCTGGTACTTTATAACTACCTTCATCTACTATCTATTCTGTGTTCCCTTTGTCTTCAGCAAGTACTTCGGCTGGTGGTGGTTGGTC
Source organism: Tupaia tana (assembly GCA_026018925.1). Taxonomy (NCBI): domain Eukaryota; kingdom Metazoa; phylum Chordata; class Mammalia; order Scandentia; family Tupaiidae; genus Tupaia; species Tupaia tana. Next base: position 65,755,918 of record JAKSZU010000016.1, read on the forward strand.
ACCTGGCAGGGTGACCCAACCTTCATTCCTGGAGCATCTGGGCCATTCAGCCATTCATAGTCCTGCCTGGATTGGATTGTTGATGTTTTCCATGGACTTTAATCAGAGGTCACGGTAATACTCAGAGGAGCCCTAAGGGACCTCCTATAATCCAGATACACTCTTCTTATTCTCCACTGTGGAGTAGTAGTCTAATTTCCCCCTTGGTAATCTGGATCAATAAATCCAACGAGTTCTTTAAGTCCCTTCTGGGCTGTTGACTCAGAGGCCTGAGGAGCCAATAGAATCATTGTTATGTGACCTTGCGGAATCATTCCTCCCTTGGAAGTAAGACCTTTAGGCAAGCAGAGTATAAGTCATAGGGAAAAGAAGCAAAAATTTTGCTCGTGGTATCACTCCAATTTCCATCCTCTGATTCCTGAACCTGAGAATCATGGTTATCAGAGAAATAGCATCATATATTTGATGATGACTCAGAGAATACAGACAACCTTCTGGAGAACCTTGCCCAAGCCCTGCATTGCTACCTAGTTGCTGTTGTAACTGAGTCTTCAAAAGGCCATGTCACCATTCTGTCAAGTCAGCGGCTTTAGGATGGTGGATAATATGGCTAGACCAGTGAATTCCATGAGCATGGCCCACTACTGCACTTCTTTGACTGTGAGACTGAGTTCCTTAATCAGAAGTAATGTTATATGTAATACTATGATGGAGGATAATGCATTCTGTGAGGCCACGGATGGTCATTTTGACAGAAGTATCGTGTAGAGGGAAGGCAAATTTGTATCCCACGTAAGTGTCTTTCCAATAAAGACAAAATGCTGCCTTTTCCAAGATGGAAGTGATCCAATGTAGTCAAGCTGCTGCCAAAAGCTGGCTGATCACTGGAAATGGTGTCATATCAGGAACCCAGTATTGGTCTCTGCTGCTGGCAGACTGGGCATTCAGAGGAGGCTGTAGCCAGACCTATTTTGGTGAGTAGAAGTCCATATTGCTGAGCCCATACATAATCTCCAACCGTGGTCGGCCACATGGGAGTCCAGCACCTTAACAACTACGTCACCTGCTGGCCCCAGTAGGTCTTAAATGACGAATCACTCTAACGTTTCAATCTAACCTAAACCTTTGAGTCCCTCTACATTAAACCAGGGGAGATCAGGCATTTTCAATTCAACCATGGTGGGCCATCTTTTGATCCATGTTTCAGCCCACCAACCAAATAGTTAGAACCTTTTCTAACTCCTTAAACTGAAATATTAAATTCAGAATCTTGGCTTAGTGAACTCATGTCAATAAATTCAGCCTGATCCAACCTTATTTCCTTTCACTATTATTCCATCCTCTCAATAGCCATTCCTATACATGTTTCCTGGATTTGTTTGTATAAACTACAAAACTTAATAGTTCATTTGGAGTGTGGCACATATTCTCATATCTTTGTAGGTCACATTTTGTCCCTGCCTCTAGGAGGCCTGCTGGGACTTGAGTTTAGTTATACCTCTAGAAACAAAGGGTCATGGGGATGAGTCCTAAAGAGAATCAGCATTGTCTTGCTTGGCAACTGCCTGGGGGAGATCTTCGCTGTTTCCTAGGGCAATTCAGGGTTAATCCCTTCAGACAAGGAGATAAAACCATTTTTTTGCTGGAGGTAAAGAGTAGGGAGGCCATTTTCCACTAGCAAAGCATACTTATCAGAATTAGGTGTTCAATGTCCCCAGGTCCATAAGAGTCTTCATCAGGGTCTTTCCAACTTACAGGATCACATTCTTAGTCCCTGCTTTACCAATAGATACCCTACAAGGCTGGAAGTCAACCTACATTGTAATTCAGCCAATCACAGGATGAAGTTGTACATTTGATTTTCAGAAATTTAAGTCCTGTAGCTACAGGCTATAAGGCTTTGCTTCAGGGTGCACCTTGAAGCTCTTAGATCATTTATGCAGAGCTTGAGCTGGGAATCAAATCCCTAAGCTCATCCTCTTTCACTGCTTTCTCCAGAGATATAAGGAGCAACTAGCCAACCTTAGTTTTCCTAGAATGCTTGAAAATATCATGAAAAGAGTCACTTAGACCCTTGCTTCTTATAAGTGGTCGATTAAGAATATCCAGTACGGATATTTTGTGTATCTCTGTATAAAAATAGTTCATGCCGTGGACTACCAGTGCACTCTCTACTACGAGGAATAGACTCATTAGCATCTTTACCTCTAATCACATTAGAGAGCTAACCAGAAAACCTAGAACCAATTCAGAAAACTCATCCTTAAAATTCTGCTCCTCTGTTAGTACTAAAATGTTCTATCTTAGTCCATTCGGGCTGCTATAACAAAGTCATCCAAAAACTAGATGGCTTTTATATAACATACATTTATTTTCCACAGTTACGGAGTCTGGGAAGTCACGATCAAAGTGTGGGCAGATTCAGTGTCTGGTGAAAGCCTATTTCCTCATAGATAGCTGTCCTCTCACTGTAACTTCCCATGCTAGAAAGGCGATGGACCCCTCCAGAGTCTTTTTCCTAAGAACACTAACCCCATGCATGATGGCTCCTCCCTGATGACCTGACCACCCTCCAAAAGATCCACCTCCCAATACCATCACCTTGAATCTTAGGATTTCAACACGTGAATTTGAGGAGTACAACACATTCAGACCATAGCAGCGTATAGCCAGGACCGAACAATTAGCATAACCCATCCTTCCTGTTACATGTGACATAGGGTCCTAAGAGATTTGAGGTCCTGCCACTAGGTAGTTACCATGCTCCCATAGGAGAAAAGCTTTCCTGAAAAATAAAACCAACACAGAGGAAGGCTAAGCCAAGAAATGGAAACAGATGCTCCCAAGAACCTTATTTAAGCACTTTGATCACTGTGCCCAAAGCCAGATGTACTCTTGGGCTTTGCCGTTTCAGGGGCCGAAAATGTTCCTTTTAATATAAGCCAGTTTGAGCTGTGTTTCTGCTTAGGCAACAGAAAAATTCAACAGATACAGATAGAATATAGGAAATACCATCCACTTGGCTGCAACTTCTATACCAAGTCTCAGTCTGCATGAACATTTAGAGTTACATAATAGACTCTAGCAATCTCTCCAAACTTCCCTGCCTGTTTTCCTAGAGATGAGAGAAGGAATTGCTCTAAAAGGGCCAGGGAATGGAATCTGAGAGAACCTAAAAGCTGGTCCCAACCTTCAGCTCTGCAAATAGACCTGCAAGGATTTTGGTTGTTCCATGTTGCTTAACCTCGAGTACCACATTTTTAAGCACAAGCTATAGAGCATTCATATTTCCATGGCAACAGATATCCCCCCCCATTTGCAGCAAAATGGCACATGACACTCGTAGAAGGCTAGCAGAAGTTGAAGAAATTCAATGACAAAAGGTATTTATTACTCACTAATTATGATAGCTCAGGTCATCATTAATAAGAACAGTCGTAGAAACAAAGCCAATGTGGAAAATTCCAGAGGTGAACCAACACAGGAACAAAATAAGAGAATTAGGAGTGATGGCTGCTGCATATGGGGGGTGCTGTACACAGCTCATTACTGGACAATTTCAGCTGTATGTAAAATAATATCCCAACAATGAGATTTTATCAAAAGGAGCTTCTAACCTCACATATCCAGTCTGGGGACAAGAAGGCCCAGAATAAGCTCAACAGCTCATCAATACTATCAACGACTCAGGTTCCTCCAACCCTTCCACTCTGACACACTCAGGACTCCAGCAATGTGTCTCCACAACTCCAAGTATCATATCATATCTTCACACACACACACACACACACACACACACAGTCTAAAAGGACAAAGAAAGAGATGCTCCCGGGACCAGCAGGTGGCGTGGTGGTTAAGGCGCTAGACACTCCCACATGGCCGACCAGGGTTCAAGTCCTGAATCTGGTGGCTTGCTTCCTCATTTCCTCTCTCTCATTCTCACCCTCTGTGTCTCTCTGATCAAATTAAAAAAATAAATGAATGAATAAATAAAAAATAAAATAAATAATTATTTAAAAAAAAAAAAGAAAGAGATGCTCCCTTTTCAGAAAGGAAAAATCTTTCTAGAAGCCCTCTCTGGCCTTCCTCTGAGGTTCCACTAGCAAGACTGGGTCGTATGCTCATTTGCTAGCTAGGGAGCATGAGAATGTATTACATTTTCAGCTTCTGCCAGAAGAAAGAAGATGAGAGCTGTGAATGGCGATTGGGTAGGCAATCCACTATGTACCCCAAACATTAGATAAACTTATACCAAAACTTTTGCCATATATATCACCCATCCTGTCATTCACTTAGTATTTTCCTTAAATCAATTTATCTTCTCTTTAACCTAACTATCTTTATTTAGGTAGGAAATTGTATATCCCTACCATAAATGCACTGCCTCTGCTAGATACATTTTCTAATCCACATTAAGATAAATACATAATGGTTAAAACAAAAACTGTCTGTCCATTTCATCTACAAGCATCTCTTGCTGAAGTGACAATATCCATACTTTGGGATGCACGGTAACAGGGTAAACTCATTTCCTCCTAATCCCTAGGCCCTGATATTAAGAACTCCCTAGCACAGAACATTGTAAATATGTTGTAAAATACATTGCAAAGTCCCATCAAAACTACCTGTGTACAGAAGCACTGATAAGTAGGCCCCTACCCATCACCGTGTGCTTCAGCTATAAAGGTGAAGGCATTCAGCAAAATCCCAGAGGGGAACTAACTGATTTCCTATCCAGTCACTTCTCCTCTCAAAATGTTTGTTTTGGTTTTCCCACTACAAGGAAGACTGTCTCCAGGGTGGCAGAGTCTACCACCTGTCTTGAAAGGAGAACATCCCCACTTATTTGTCTAAACATGATCACTCACACTTACCCAAAAGGAGGCATTGACTGTGGACAGAGAAAAGTGGCTACTGCCCATTACTTACATCAGAGGCTGGGCCCTTGTCAGCGCCAGGGCAGGAGAACGTGACAAACTCATGGCACCGCTTGTGCACAACAAAGCAGCAAACTGCAAGAGAAAAATAAGGGTGGGAGGAAAGGGAGAGGGAAAGTGGAGGGGAGGAAGAGACAGGGAGGAAGAGGCCATTACATCTGGACTTTATTGACAAGTAAAAGGCTCACACCAAAATAAACAATAACGTCAGCATCTGCATATTGTCCTTTCTGAAGTCAAACGCAGGGGTACGCAGTGGTTGCATCTTGCCCAGGAATGAAACTTCCAAAGTTATCTAAGATTCAAAAGACCACATATACTCAACGTTGCACTCTCTTGAAGGTTTCTTTAAATACCTCATCTTTTATTAGTTTTGGAACGGAATGTTGTATCTTAGATCAGGCAGCAGATGAGTAGTTGGCTTGTCTTTAGATCCACAATGCAGAAAAAATATAGACCTGTAAACACTAGTTACACTTAGACAGGTATTGATAATATGAGGGACATTAATGACTGAGTGAGCAGGGGCCAGTAGATGGCATGATGTTTGAGGGGCTGGACTCCCACGTGGCCAACCAGGGTTTCAGTCCCAGGCCTGGCAGCTTGCTTTCTCACTGTCCCTCTCTCTCTCTCTCTCTCTCTCTCTCTCTCTCTGGTGAGCATACAGGCCCTATAGCAAATTTAAATAATAATATTAATAATTAATTTCATTTCATTTTATAATTCTTAAAAAGAAAGAAAGAAATTGAATGAATAGGAATGGCAGTTGCACGCCTCATTTCACCAAGAGTAATGTTGAAGCAGAAGAGTGAAAGAAAAAGGCGATAAAGTTCACACCGTAGTTAACAACCGAATACAAGCAGTCATTTGCCGTAACGTTTCCGTCAAGGACAGACCACACATCCAACAAAGGTCCCGTACAATTATAATGTTAGAACGGAGCTGGAGACATCCTTGTTTCTACTCTAACTTTTTTAACCTAATCATAATTTCTTGGCATCTGATGTGAAATGGAAGTCTAATTTGCCATTTTTTCTTGAATAGGTAACCCATTGTACCAGCATCCTTTATTGAATAATCCATCCCTTCCCCACTGTACAAATGCCACCTTTATTATATGTTCAATAATTACATACACTGGGGTCTGTCTTAAGGCCTTCTGTTCCACTGATCTGCCTTGTAGTACAGCAATACAGGTTTTAATTATAGTCGCTTTATAATATGTTAAATTTTGGCAGGGCAAGTCCGCCCTCATTATCCTATTTTCAACATTTTCTTGGCTATCACTAGATGTTTATTCTTCCAAGGAAACTTTTTTAGAATCAATTTATCATGATTTTTAAAATACCAATGGAATTTTTATTGGAATTGTTATTTAGTCTTTCATTGCCTTCCAACAAATGATTAGGACTTTAAAATGGTGTTAAATTAATAATAATTGACACGTTTACAACAATGGGTCTTTCCACTAGGAATTGATTGTCCCCTTGTCAAAATCTTATGTCTTCCAATAGTGTCTTTAATTTTCACCACAGATGTCTACCACATTCTCATTTACTATCACCTGAGAGATTCCCTTTTTAATCCTTTGGTGAATCTGACTTTTTTGTGACATTTAGTTTCCCAACTGGTCATTTCTTACAAATAAGAAAGCAATCGATTTTTAGTGTATTTATTTTATAAACTTTTTAAAAATCTGATTTATTTCCTTTTTTTTTTTGGAGAGGTTTTTGCTATAGAGTGTGTGCGCTCTCCAGAAAGACAGAGAGAGACAGAGAGACAGGAAGCGAGAAATCACCCACCAGGGGGATGGCCACACCGCAATCCCTTCTCCTCCATTCTCCTCTCGGGATACTGGGCACGCACGCACATGCACCTGGCGTGAGTTTAAGCCACCAGGTCCGGAACTCGAACTGCGGTCGACTACATGGGAGTCCAGCAACATGGCCATTATGCCAACTGCTGGTCCCCCTAAATTGATTTCTTTCTTCAGAGGGAAAGAGGCACCCCCAATAAGGTCTTCATGCTACAATCCATCCTCAGCCTTGGACAGTCAGGATCATGGCATGTGTGCACCCACTGTGCTCAGGAAGGTCCCTGGACATGAACTCAAGTCCTTTCCCAGGTGAGTCTTGTTGCTGCTACTGTGCCACCACTTGACTTTTTTTCTTTAAACTCATAATAGTATTTGTGCATTTTCAGTTGCTTGTTCTGAGTTTTCCAGGTGTCAAAACATATTATTCCAAATAATAACATATTTCTTTTCTCCTTTCTGGTAGATATGCCTCTTCTCCCCTCCACCTTATTTTCCCAAATTTGAAACTTTTAGAACAATGTGAAATAGAGGTGCTGAGAGCAGAGTTCTGTCCCATCCTGAGGTTTCGCCAGCGTCACCCTTCCCCCACTCCCTACATTTCAACCACATAGGAAACTTTCTCACTTTTTTTTCAAATTAACTTTTGGAATTTGTATTTTCTTTAGAAATTTTTTTCTGGACCTATGTATTTGTATTAGTTATTGCTTAGGAATATGAATTCTGGAGTCAGATGGCCAGTTTGAATCCTGCATCCATCATTGGCAAACTATAAGGGTAGGGTACGCTATCTTATCTCCCTGTGCTTCAGTTTTGTCTCTGAAAAATGACAATGGTAATACAAGTACTCATAGCATTGTCCGAATGAAATGAGTTAGTCTATGCCTAGAACTAGGCCTACCATTCATGACTGTTCAACAAATGTCTGCTCCTATGTGCCTATAATTTACTGTCCTTTCTAAAGCTCCTTTCAGTTCATTTATTTCTATTCCTCTTCATTCAAAATTTAGAGATTTTTAAGATAAAAATCTTTCTTTCAAGTACAGTTTTGGCAGCATCCTATGTTTTTATATTTAATGCCATTATCATTTTAAGTTTCCAAGTGGTCCGTTCATACAGTGTTAATTTCTTCTTTGACCCCAAACTATTTAGGTAAGTGCCCCCCCCCATTTCCAAGTAACTGGTTTATTTTAGAAACTTTCTTCAAGGGGCTGGCAGGAGGCATGGTGGTTAAGGATGCTGGACTCCCACATGGTTGACCGTGGTTCGAGTCCTGGACCTGGCAGCTTGCTTTCTCACTTTCCCTTTCTCTCTCTTGCTCTGTTCCTTTCTGGTCAAATTATAAATAAATAAATAAATAAATAAATAAATGAATAAATAAAGTTAAATAAAATAATTCTTTATAAAAGAAAAAGAAACATTTTTCAAAACATCCAAAATATCAATTATGATCTTATTTATCCTCATCCCCTTTGTGGGAGGCAAGGAAGTTCATGTATAGTTTCCTAGTATCTACCATAATTCCTATTACATAATTGATATTTAGTAAATAAATGTTCGATGAATGAATAAACAAAAGAATGCACATCAGCATTCATAGAAAAGGGAGAAAACACAGTCAGCTTGATGGAAGATGTAGCTCCTGATTGGTCCTTTCACATTCCACCTCTACAGGCCGTGGTGTTAACACATCAGTCATTGACAAGGTCTTTTTAGATGGCCTTCCAATTACCCACAGAAATAAATACTTATCAAGAATCCCTAATTCAAACTCTGACACTTTTTGAACACCGACATAATGCCACAAGTGGAAAATTCCACACCTGATCTCATGCGATGTGTCATAGTCAATACTGTATGCAAAAGTATTATACAAAGTTACCTGCATGTGGATATGGTATATATAAAACATAAATGAATTTCATGTTTAGACTTGAGTCCCATCCTTAAGAAGCTTTGTTATGTATATGCAAAATATTCCAAAATCTGAGAAAATTTGAAACCCAAACTACTTCTGGCCCAAACATTTCAGATACACTACAGAATATTACTCAGTCATAAAAAAAAATAAAATAAAACCTTGGCATTTGATAGAAAGTAGACAAATATGGAAGATATACTGCTAAGTGAAGCAAGCCAGTCAATGAAAGAAAAGTATTGTATGTCCCCACTCAATATATACCAAATGTCAGCACTCTATAGCAAAAACTGAATGATTGCCCTATAGCAAAAGAATCTCTCTCAAAAAAAAAATAAATAAATGATTGGAAGGGATAAAAGCATGGAAAGCAATGATGATACTGGAGACAGTGGGAGGTGAGGGGGAGTAGGGGAGGGTGAGTAGGAGGGAATCAAGGGAAAGAAGAAAGAAGCAAAATGTTTAAGGGACCCAAGATGGAAAGAAATCTGTTGATTATAATGTTTATGGTAATGTCTTTTACTGGAACAATATGCAGCATATTCATGATGGGAAAATTCATTTGGTATGCTATAATGATACACAGTGATTAAATGTATAAAATTTTTTTAAATTAAAAAAAAAATTCTTAACCTGTTATCCATCCCCACTGAGGAGCAATCGATATGCCAAGTGGCTTGACTATACCCAACATTGTCTACAGAGAAGCTGGAAGCAGACTTTGGAAGGCTGATGAGATTCTGGTGCAGGTACTTCCTTTACGCAATGTGTTTCTGAAAAGTTGTGCAAATTGAATTTCCCATTAACTAAAACACTTTAAAGAAAGTAGTAAGACTTGCTATTTAAAGAAACAAACTAAATCCTTTTGTGATACAAATAAACACCCCCTCATTTCTGTTTGGCAAATTCAGGGTAAGACCAGCTTTTCTTAAAGAAGAGGCTTAGTTTACTGAGCTGCTGAAAAATGTACTAGGTTCCACTTTCAACCAGGTATCTGGTGAGAGCCAAGAATCCCTAGATGCTTCATGGTTTATTCAATAACACCTTGTTCTACAAAGGTTGAACACCTGTAGTCTACAACCCTCTGAATCTAGGATATAACCAAACTTTATCAGGATGACACAATGAAGTCTCAAACTCAAAAACGTGTAGGAGCCAGTGAGTAATGAGAAGGTCTGAAGGCCAGGGATGGGAATGTGCACATGACCTGTTTAAAAGGTGAAGCTATAGGCTGGCTCTATAATTCAGCAATTAAAGGAGCTGGATCCCAGATGGGCTGTTGTAGTTCTTACCCTGGCCCTAGTAGTTTGAAAAATCACAGTGGTGCATGTGCATGAGTGTCTGAAATCCTAATGGGAAGGAGGAATGGAAGAAAACAGATTACAACATGACTATGCCTCACTGAGAGATGTTCTATTATTCTCTCTTTCTCTCCTTGGTGAGCATACATGCCCTCTAAATATAGATATACATATGTGTGTGTGTATGTGATAGGATAGGATACATATATACATACATAGGATATATATATGGGATTGCTACTCAGCTATCACTGAGAATAAAAAGGAAGTCCCAGGGGCCTGCAGATGGTGTAATGGTTACGTCACTGGACTTCCACTTGGCTGACTGTGGTTCCAGTCCCAGACCCAGAGGCTTGACACTCATACTGGGCACATGTGCATGTATGCCCCAAATCCCAAGAGAACAGAGAAGGGATTGTGGTGTGGCCATCCCACTGGGGGGTGATATCTCACTTTCTGTCTGTCAGTCTGTCTCTGTCTCTCCAGAGACTGCACTGCATGTGCCCTATAGAAAAAGAACAAACAAACAAAAACTCTCTGAAATAAATGAATACAATAAAATAAAGAAAAAATAGTCCCATCCCTCCCTTATCACATGCAAGATCATAAGGACACATGCTGTCTGTGTAGGTGAAAAAATGCGCCCCCACCTGCCGAAAGATGCCCATACTCTAATCCCTGGAATCTGTGAATATCCTACTTTATATAGCAAAATGGACTTTGTAGATATGACTAAATCATCTCAGTGCACTCAATCTGACTGCAAAGGTCCTTACAATAGGGAGGCAAGAGGGTCAGAGTCAGAGAGAAGAATGTGATGATAAAGCAGAGGTCCTAGCGATGCCACAGTCAGCAGTAAGAAAAGGAGCCAAGGAATGTGGGTGGCCTCTAGAAGCCAGGAAAGGCAAGGATTGGCTTCCTAGAGATTCTGTAAGAAATGCAGTACTGCTGACACCTTGATTTTAACCCCCAGAAGGCCCATTTTCAGACTTCTGACCTCTAGAACTATAAGACAATAAACCTGTGTCATTCTAGGTCACTGTATTTATGGCAATTTGTTATAACTGCAATAGGAAACTACTGGGTTATTGGAAAAATCACGACATGCTTTTCTATGCAAAAATGCATTATAACTTTTCCAACAACCCAATAATATGCCAACCAAGGATTAGAAATACCTGATTGATCCCAGAAGTAGTAGCATCTAGTCAAAAGGCCAAAAGACACTTCAAGGGACCGCTCTAGAGACTATACTTCAAAAAAACACTGAGACCTCAGGTCTGCATCACACTACTCCCAAACTAACCACTAAACTCTAACCACTCACCTTCATTCATTGCATTCAGAATAGGACTTAACTGAGTCATCAGATTCCACCCCCTCCCGCCTTAGGAGTTGACCCTCCTTATCAACCCAATTCTCACTGAAGTCTTTAGGAAGCAATCCTTACCACTAAATTCATATCAGCCTGAGAGAGAAATTCAAGTACTAGTTGAAGATATTCGTGGTGAGAGAAGAAAAAGAAGGGCCCTCAACACTTCCCTAGATTCTCCTCTCTCTCAGGATACCCCAAACCAGCAAGCCTAAGAGAGAAGCCCACCATCATTCTCTGGAATCAGACCTCAGTTTGAATCTTTTTACCACCTAGAAACTGAAGGGCATTAATCCAATTCCTATGCCCCCCTGAGCCTCACTTTCCTTCTACAAAATAGGAATCATAATAGTACCTACTCTTCTAAGCCTGTTATGAGGCTCAAATAAGCTTAGTGGAAAGGAACATTTGCAAAGTGTTTAGTGGGAAGGGACATTTGGACCACCACAACACACAGGTTTTGCTTTGTAATGTCTAGGGAGGATCGCTCTCTCCTCCAGGATCAAAACTGACCCACAGGCTTATCTGTATTAATGTCTACCTAGTATTCGAAAGAAAGCAGGGTTCCCTTAGGCTCCTTACAGACCGTCTCCATGATCAAAGTCAGAAAGACCTGGTCACCATGTCTACCCTTTATCTGCCTTCACTGATATTAAGAAGAATGATTAGTAAATCAATTAAATGGGGGGAAAGGCATAGAAAGCAATCATGGATACCAGAGACAATGGGAGGAGGGTTGGACAGGGCAGAGGGTTAGGGATAGGGAATCAAGGATGGCAAAAAAAAAAAAAAACACGCAAAATATACAAGACATAAGAAATGAAAAATTGTTGATAACATGTATGTTGATGTGCTTGATTGAGCCAACAAACAGTGTATTTTGGATGAAAAATTCATTTTGTATACTATAATGATGTATAGCATATTAATGTTTAAAAAAGAAAAATTAATAAATTAAAAAATAAAATTAAAAAAAAAGAATGATTAACATGGCCACATTTCTTCAGTGAACAAAGGGCTTTCATATCTGTGACTTAACCTGAGCCTCATCACAATCCTGTGAAGAAGGTGTTATGATCTTCATTACATCAACACTAATCCTGACGCTCAGAGAGAAGCGATTTGCCCGAGATCATTCAGCTAACCAGTGACGAAGCTTATATCTGAAACCAGGTTCGTCTTCCTCTAGAACCCACACTCTCCACTTATATGGTGCAGTTGCGTCTGTGTTTGTCATTCATCTTACTGTTCCAGGAGAAATCCTCCCCCACTTTCCTCACCCCCGTCATTCAGTCAGTTGCTAAATCCCACTGATTCTTCCTTCGCAACATCTTTTACACCATATCCTCCTTACATTCCCCACTGACTCCACCTTAACTGCCCTCTGCAACTCAGAGATGGAATTTTGCAATAAAGCCTTAACTGGTCTCCCCAGAGATTGATCATTCTGCTGATATCTCATCTTATGAGTCAAAGTTTCCATAACCATAAAGGAGATAAGGCCAGTGATGCCATGTGATTGTTACAAAATCAAAATGAGCTGCCACGTGTGAATGCACAGCAGCAGGGGATGGTGCAGGGGAAGCTCTCAATGAAGGTTCATTTACTTCCTTCCAGGATAGAGAGTTCATGATACAAGATCTGCAGCCAACCTGCCTGAATTCGGCACCATATGCCACTATTCATTAGCTATGTGACCTTGAATAAGTCCACTGACCTTGCTGTGTCTCAGCATCCTAGCCTAGAAAATAGGGGCAGGAACAGTACTTTCCTCGCAGAGTAGTTAAAAGGATTAAATGAGTTTATCTTAGCACAGTCTGTTAGTGTCTAATAGATACTAAGTATTGTCAAGATCATTCCTACTTACTTCCTCTGATCCCATGCAGCCTACTCTCCTGGAAAATTCATCGTCCAGAAATCCAGCTTTTGATATTATTTCCCTGCTCCAACACACTCAATGGCTGTCTATTGCCTAAATCTGCACTGTTCAATATGGTAGTTGCTAGCCACATGGGTTATCTAAGTCAAAATTAATTAAATTAAATTAAATATAGTTCTTAATTCACACTAGCTCCATTTCAAGGGCTTAACATGTACACATGTGAGTACAGACTACAGGTTGGAGAGCACAAATGTAAGACTTGTCAATCAACATAGACAGTCTTACTGGATAACTAGTCGAAAGAATGAAGTTCGAATACCTTAGTCTGGCGTCCATCCATAGTTTTATCATCATCTAACTTTACTCTTGTCAAATAAAAATTACATGGTTTTGGACTAAGCTCTTGCTCTAGGCCCCCACAGACTGAAGCATGTCACGTTAAGGTTTAGCAGGGTTGCAGTCATCTTGAAATTAAGAAAGGCCTTTAATGAGAATAAGCTAACCAAATGCGGGGTTACAGGGAATGGTCAGATACATGAGAAACCAGGAATGGGTATTTGAAGGAAAACCGGAATCAGGATAATTACTCAGGAAAAAGTGATTGACTGACTGATCGTAGTGAGGAATGATTTGCACCTAGTTGTATCCCATACCTATAAACATCAAGAGCGTGTTGAGCTTTTTGAGACAGTTTGATGGTACTTGCTGAGTGTCTTGCTGTAACCAGTTACAGAGATAAGCTCCCTTCTTCTCCAGCCTTTGCCTCTCATTTCATTAACCGCAAAAAAGAAACAACCAGACTTAGTTGGCCAGTAACAAACCACACCAAAATGGAGTAACTCATGCTAACATATCACATCATCAAACTGAAACTGTAAGCAAGCTGACAGATCCCAAAATATTAGGTCGATGAAAAAGTCATGATACATTTTTTGCATAGAAAAACAGAAAAATACATCATGACTTTTTCAATGACCCAATAGTTTTTCCTGAAAACAAGAGATTCCAGTCTACAAAAGTCAGTGCTATAAGGAAATAAAACTTATGCACATCTTGTGGCTTTCACAGAACTATACACCTGAAATAGTTTAATATGCTACTTAAATTCATTGGATTTTTTGGTTTTATGAACATTGCCCAATACATTCTTCCTTCACCTTCCAGACTCACTATCTCCTCACTTTGCTTAAGATTAAGTGATCTCAGGGGTTAGCAGGTGGCATGGTGGTTAAGGGACTGGACTCCCACGTGACCAACTGCTGTTCGAGTCCCAGACCAGGCAGTTTGAAAATCATGCCAGGCACCTGTTATTTGCATGCCCAAAAATCCTGGTAAGAAAGCAGAAGAGAAGGGATTGAGAGGTGATTCTCTCTCTCTCTCTCTCTCTCTCTCTCTCTCTCTCTCTCTGGTGAGTGCATGTGACCCATGGCACACACACAAAAAAAAATTAAGTGACCCCAAGCCCCAAGTGATCATGAGGTCATCCTGCTCCCCTTGGTAGGATTTGGCAAATCACTGCTATAAAAGACCCCTTGCCACTCCCCCTTCCCATTTGTGACTTTTGCCCTTAAAATCGTCCTGAAATTGGTATCACTTTGACACACATCTGGCACAACTTGGATTCTGTGGTGCCTGGGCAAGCATCCCAATACTGGCCCAAATAAAGTATTTTTCTTAACTTACTTTGCTTCAGTCTTCCTTTTTATATTGACACTCATCTTCTTTGACCCACATTCCTTCCAGGCAGGATGACTGTCTCTTTCTATTATATATTTTACACATTGTGTGAATTTGTTTCACAGACATATCAATGACAAAAAGCCCACAAATGCAGTTCATAAATTAAACACAAGGTCAAGGAGTTTAGTTCTCCAACCAGCGGACTGAAGACCAGATTGGAATAGAAATGGCATATTCCACAAGATAATTCAGCTCAACATCCCCACGAAGCAATGATTGTTCATCTTACTTATCTTAAAGCAGGGGTTACAAATGCCTACAGAGGCTCTGCATTGTGATAAGTGAAGCAACCCTGGTGTGATACAGTAGGGAAGGGATACAGAAGAGCATGTGTCTTTCCAAGGGACACTCAGCTCCAGCCAACAGTGACCTTGGCATCATTGGTCCAGAGCTGTCAGATAGAATTTTTTTAAAGCTCTGTGAAGATCATCCAAACATATCCAAGTGCTGCCAGTTTATAAGCTCTGTCTTAGCTGGTCATCTTGCTTCGAATATTTTCACTTCCGTAAAAATACATCCCTAAACTAAAATATCCCCAACCATAGAATGAGGATAATACCACCTACTTTACATATGACTGTGAAGACAGACCAGATTCATGCACCTAGCAAGTGCCTAGTTCACATCTAATTCTTAATTAAAAAATGAATGGAAGAATGAATGAATGAACAATGAATCAATGAATGGAGTCTTTTGGTTGCTCCCACACTTAGAAATTGCTCATCATAGCTAAGTTAAGAGGAAAGCAGCTGAGGCCATGGGCGGTGGGATAATTGGTGTAAATCTGTGGGCGGCTGGTCCCTACACAGACAAGCTGCCAGAGTTCAGAAGGTCACCTCGTAGTTCTGCTTGGCAAGCTTTGAGTATGAAGTGAGAATTTTTTTTTTTGGAAGAATTTTTTTTAAGTGTACCAAACTTATGGTTTAAAAATTCAAACACACAAAAGAGTATGCAGTTGGGACTCACTGTTCTACTCTGTTAGTGGAGGGAATCGTAGTCTCTGGTTTCTTCTGCATCCTTCTAGAGATATTCTCTTTGTGTGTGAGTCTAAATGTATGTATATAAGGACTGAGATAGGCTCTATTTTCTTTCATCTGTGTCCCTTTTATTTTACCCATATTATACAATTCTACATCATGGATTCTCAGCCCTGTCTGCAAACTAGAGTCCCCTGGGGAGAGCTATTAAGGAAAAAAGTACTTGGGTCCCATTCCCAGGGATTCTGGTTTAATGGATCTGGAAGGGTGAGACAGACATCTATTCTGTTAAAAAAGCTCCCCAGTGTTACTCAAATGCACTTGGAGAGTTGAACATTGCTACTCTGCACACCCCTCTGCCACCTGCATGTTTCTAAACGAACACATCTGGGGGCTTGTTCCATCTCAATATACAGAGAACAACTGATTCTGTTTCCACAACTGCATCTTGTTCTAGCCTATGGAAAAGCTCCTTTTTATTTATAGTCTTTTAGGGAGTGCTTAAAAGTTCCCATGATAATTATTTCCTTCTGAAAGAAAGAAGAGAGAGTAAACTTCAATCATCTATCCACAGTCAAGCACTACAGAGGGAAAACAATAACAATAGCAATAACCTGTCTAATAACTGTCTAAAGCTGGCATCAGTCAGCCACTGCAGGGAAGGAATGTTTTCATTTTATCGTGTTACCAAATTTATTGAACTACAAATGACAGCGCAGTTGAACAACAAGAGGTAAAGAGCAGGCCTCAGAAATAAATAAGCCCATGAGAAGAAAGTCCTCCTGCCACACACACACACACACACACACACACACACACACGCCACTGCTGCTCTAACAGCCCTGGGGGAGTCAGACCCCAGAACAGGATAGCTGCTGGGGACATCCTGTGTGTTTGAACCACATGTGAAGACTATTCTTAACCTCATGGCTTCCCACTTCTGGCCAGACCCAGAAGGTGGGGGCAGCAGGACAGTATGCTATGGCCTGAGAGGAAACATCAACACCTCTTCAATCACCAGCAATAGCTGGCCTGAGAGCTCTTAGGCCAGGAGGAGGCCCAGCCCCAAATCCAAGTGTGGTAGACATCGCTTATTTCTGCCTGCCCGGCCTCCATTCTCTGTGCTCCTCTCCAGACCCTTTCCTCTCTAAGTCACAGTGTGTGGGAGTTGTCTAAAGCTGCCCTCGCCCCTGGTTCCAGGGGTGCGCATAGGACCTAGGCCACAGTGTGAATTCAGGGATGAGTGTAGGGCTCAAGTCATACACCCAGATTTTTACTGGAATTTAACAATCATTCATTTCCCAGTAGAATTGCTAAACTCATAAATAATGTCTGCATCTGTCACCTTTACCATCACAAAGGAAAAGCTTTTCTGAGAATGAAGCCAACACAGAGAAAAGTGGGGCCAAGGGATGTCCGATGACCACATAGGAGCACCTAGGACCGACCAGACTCGAGAACCCTGACATTTTCTATATAAACCAATAAATTCCTCTTTTCCTCGATCAACTTGAGTTTTGTTTTTTTGTTTTGGTTTTGTTTTTTTTTTTTTTTTTTTGGAGAGGTTTTTGCTATAGGGCGCGTGCGCTCGCCAGACAGAGACATAGAGACAGAAAGTGAGAAATCACCTCCCAGGGGGGATGGTCACGCCGCAATCCCTTCTCCTCCATTCTCCTCTTGGGATCTTGGGCACGCACGCACACGCGCCCGGCGTGAGTTTTAAGCCACCGGATCCGGGACACGAACCGCAGTCGACTACGTGGGAGTCCAGCGACATAGCCATTACGCTAACTACTGGTTCCTTTGAGTTCGGTTTTTGTGCCTTGTGACTGAAGGGGTTCTGGCTAATAAAGTAAATGAGAGGCATTGGCGGATTGGCAGCGGGGGCCCCTATTTTCTTCTGTTTCACGAGTTCCTGTAAGCAAACCTTCTCTTTTTTTATTTAGGAACTTGGTATTAAGAGCACTCATTTGATCGTTTATGCTGGTGAATTGGGGAAAGCTGCGATACAGTGTTTCATCCTTCCCTTATTTCTCTAGATGTCCCAGTCCTCAGTGAAGACAGCTGCACCTAGAGGTTTGCTCAGGGAAGAGAAATCACCAGGAGATATGAAATACAACAGGTCCCACCCCATATCCACAGGGTTCTGTTACTTGACGTGTCCCAGTAAGTGCCGTTAGGATGGGCACCTCTACCTCACTGAGGCAACAGGGATTTATGCCATCCACCTCTGCCAGCACCTCCCCTTACTGGTGAGGGAGAAGCCGCACAGCCACAAGTCCACACCCTTTCTTGACATGACAATGAGTCACATCCACCAAACTGTGCCTCTGCAGATAGGTGGCATGAAGCCAGAGATAAATTCATGTCAAATCCAGGCCCCCAACTCATTCTTCAAAATGGCAAAAGTTTAATCCTCTGGCAGGCAAAACACTTAAAAGGAGAGCCTAAGTGGGCTGCTAAGTGGATATTGCCAACCTCCCTGAATCATGGCACTATGGGGATCACTGAGGGTATCTGTGGGTTTTGCCTGCTCAGTATCCACTCCCTCTTCTTCTGGTAATTGGAATGTTCAACTTCCCTTAGGAAATCATATTTCCTCCATTGTGTGCAGCCCTGGTAAACTGTCAATCAAGGCGTCAGCTCTCCCCTGGCCATAAACCAGGATCCCAACATTCATGCATCATGTTCTTATTCTTCACCATTTGATTCTTGGGCAAAAAGACAGGGCAGAAAACAGCTAAACTTGACTCATCCCACCAGTGTCACCATGTAAAGGTGATCCATTAGCTCCTGCCACCTAGACCCCTAGAGGTACTCTGGGCCCTGTACTTTCTCAGGTCTGGCACATGTATGTGCTACTCATATCCTTCCTTCCAGTTGATTTTTTTTAATTTTTATTATTTTTTTGCAACTATAGTTCATTTATATTGCTTTCAAATGACCAAAGAACATTGACCAATTCAAAGACACCTGTTGTCACCCCATACTGATGCAAGTGTCCTTTCTATGACATCCCCCAGTGAAAGTCACTAAGTTTCTCGCTGCCTACTTCTTCTCCCCTCGCCCCTGCTCCTGTTCTCCTCAACCCTTTCCTAATGGAATTCCTCAAGGCTCTGGTACCTGGGGACACTCTCTCCAGACCTTATTTACAATCCATGCAACTTCAGTTAATTCTATTCATGCTGGTGGCTCCCGGAGTTGTACCTCTCATTTCCTGTCAGATCTCCACGCCCATACATGCACCTGCCTCCTCGGCACCAACATTTGACACCCAACTGAACATGCCCCAAACCAAGTTCTTGTTCTTCTCCCTCATTTCTCAGAATGTACATGGATTGCCATCCTGGGAGCCACCCTTCAACCCTTCCTCACCACCCACTTGCTTCCAATCACTGGTTATGTCCAGCCTAAGCCCTAATTATCATGCAAAAACTATTTTACATCCCAGAAGAAAAATAGCCATGATCTGCAGTCTCTGAAGTTTGCTTTCTTGTTTAACTGCTAGCATCCTTCAGGCCTCAGATTAAATATTATTTCCTTGGGGAGTCTTCTCTGACCCACTAGTTGAGATTTAACCTGCTTACTCTATGTTCCCATTTGACCTAACCTCTCTAAGCCACTAAGAGATATTATTTTCAATAAAAAAAAATGAGGATAAAAAGAGTACGTACTCATAGTTTCTGGGATTAAATATGACAACACGCTAAAAACATTAACAAAGAAAAAACTTAACATAATAATGGACACAGGGGACCAGCAGTTGGCGTAATGGCTATGTCGCTGGACTCCCATGTAGTCAACCGCGGTGATTTCTCGCTTTCTGTCTCTCTCTGTGGCGAGCGCACACACCCTATAGCAAAAACTTCTCCAAAACAAAATAAATAATGGACATAGTAAGTTCACATAAATATTGCATTAGCCATTGTCATTGTTTATGTTAAAAATAGCAATACCTTTCTCTTCTAGACTGTTAACTCTATTAAAGCAGAATATCTGTATATTTTGTTCGTGACTGTCTTCCTAGTACCAGCACACAAGAGGAGCTCAGTAATATTTAATTAATTAATATATACGTGTTTATTTTTTCTCTGAAAAAAAGCCAAGAGAGATAAAAAGAGACAGGCAACCCCGGCAGGGTCTTTACAATGGCCCGAGTCTAGCCAGCCCAGGTCCTCGGTACATGCATGACCAGCATAAACAGGGAGCTCCCAGGCCGTGAACCCAGGACCTTCCCATGTGGTCCAACTGCCACACCACCATCTGGCCCCCAATTCTTGTATATACTTAAAAGTATATCCAAGTTTGACTTTGGAAAATGTAATATGAGAAATTTTCCTGAGGGGAGATATAATTTGGAGATTTGATCCCCAAATTAAATTGTGATTCAGGTAGATTAACACCTCTTAAGATAATGAATCTTCCATTTAAAGCTAATGTCGGGACGAGCAAATGGCGTAATGGCTATGTCTCTGGACTCTCATGTAGTTGACTGCAGTTCGAGTCCCAGACTCGGTGGCTTAAACTCATGCCGGGCGTGTGTGCGTGCATGCCCAAGATCTCGAGAGGAGAATGGAGGAGAAGGGATTGTGGCGTGGCCATCCTCCCTGGGGGGTGATTTCTCATTTTCTGTCTCTCTGTCTCTCTCTGTCTTTCTGGTGAGTGCACGTGCCCTGTAGCAAAAACCTCCCCAAAAATAAAAAAGCTTAGGAGATTCTTTCCATGTTCATAACTTTACAAAGTTTTATAAAAATAAAACGTTGCTACTGAACAGTAAAAAAAAAAGGTATATCCATTTTAGATGTGCAGTTCAGTGAGTTTTGACAAATATATTACAACTACTTAATTACCACTATTTTTAAGGTATAGAACATTAGCATCACCTGCAAAGTGCCCGCATGCCCTTCTACAATTAATCTCCTCCACTCACCCTTGGCCCTGAATCACTAACCTGCCTTCCTTAAGATAGATTAATGGAACCACACAGTACATGCTCATTTTTGTCTTCTTTTTTTTACTCACAATAATGGTTTTCAGAGTCAGTCGGTACTTCTCAGTGTCAGTCGTTTGTTTTTATAGCTAAGTAATATTCTGTTATATGGTTATTCTACAGTTTATTTATATACTTATGTCTTGGTCAATATTCTGGGTTTTACTAGCTTCTGACTATTATGAATAAAGCCTCTATGGACATTCATTTATAAGTCTTTAAGGAGGTATAAAGTTTAACTCCTTTTTGGTAAATGTCCAGGAGCAAAACTGCTATGTCAGATAGTAATTCAACATTTAACTTTATAACTGCCACTGTTTTCCAGTGTCTGTACTTCTTTTGTTTTAAGGAAAATGATGTAATACTTATCTTTTTTTTTTTTTTGGGTGGGGTTACTATAGGGCATGTGCACTTGCCAGAAGGACAGAGAGACAGAAAGCAAGAAATCACCCCCCAGGGGGATGGCCATGATACAAACCCCTCTCCTCCATTCTCCTCTCAGGATCTTGGGCACGCACGCACATGTGCCTGGTGTGAGTTTAAGCCACCGGGTCTGGGACTCAAACCGTGGTTGACTACATGGGAGTCCAGCGACATAGCCATTATGCCAACTGCTGGCCCCCAATACTTATCTTTTAATCTTAGGTTTTTATGTCTTTTGGGATCTCAGCAGAAAATGCAATTCACCGTAGAATTAAAGATACTAGCAACTGGGGCCAGCAGGTGGTATCATGGTTAGGGGAGCTGGACTCCCACATGACTGACTGCAGTTCAAGTCCTGGACCTGGCCGCTTCCTTTCTCACTTTCCCTCTCTCTCTCTCCCTTGTCCCACTGCCCCTCTCTAGTCAAATAATTAAAAAAAAAAAAAAAAAAAAAAAAAAAAAAAAGACTTACTAGCAACTGTGGAAAACTGTTTCCACACCTAAAGCTAAAGGTATAATTGAATAACATGGTGTAACAAAAACCCAGTGAGAGCTGGAACCTTGGGAGAACAACCACCCAGCAGGAGTTATCACTGCAGAGAGAAGCCAGAGATGAAGAGGGAATCAAGAATGGAAATCTCCAAAATTCTCTCTTCTCCTACCCTCTAATCTATTGCTACCACCTCCCATTGACTTAACTCAGACAAAAGTCAACCAACAAGGGAGCCAAGGAGATAAGTGTCCACAAGGGTCTACCTCCTAAGACACAGAGCAAGGCAGAAAAGGGAGGAAAAAGATGGCTGCAAAGGAGGTGACCAATGGAAAAATCACCAGCATACCATATGTCCTCACAGAAGGAGAGAAGAAGACTGAGTATCTGAAACACTTCCAGAAGTCAGCATTCATACAGCAAACCACAACAGAAATCTTGGGTGATGCAATCATATTACTACTATTACTGCTACTAATATAACTACAATTACTACTGCTGCCACTGCTACTAATATAGTAATACTAACAATAGCTACTAATCATCACTGAGTGCTTACGAAATATTATACACTGAGTGCTTAGAATTATCTCACATAACCCTCACAGCCACCACAGGAAGTCAGTCTATTATTATCCCCCATTTTACATATGAGAAAAACTGAGCCAGAGGTCTGGAAAATCTGCCTATGAGACTCCAGAGGTGGTTAAGCTCTAACCACTCCACCACATGGCCTCCCTTAGAGGAGAGTCCTAAGGCTCAGGCTCCAGTCCAGCCCTGGTACTTGCATCTTATTGGGTCCTGGACAAGCCAGTCTGTGCCTCCGTCTCCTCTTTTGTGAAATGAAGGTGCTACCTGTTTATCCTCTCTTCAGGACTACTCTGAGATCTTAACACAATAAAGCAGTACAGCAAGTGTTCTTCACACCCCAGGAACCCTGTAACACCACAGATTCTAAGCCTCCCAATGGCCCTGGGAGGGTGTAATGATGACTTTCAAATAAGAAAATGGTGACTCAGAAAGATTAAGCCGCTTGCCCAAAATTAAAGAGCTAGTAGGTGAATATAGCTAACAACTTACTGTATATCACAGAATAAAAATGAGGATTTTGAATGTTCCCATTACCGGAAAATGTCACATGACTGAGATGATGGACATACTAAGTACCTTGGTTTAATCAATACACATTGTATTCTTGTGCTGAGAAGTCACATAGTACTCCACAAATACATACGATTGCTATTTTGATAAAAGAGGGGAAGGGAGAGCTAGTAGGAGGCAGAGGACAGATTCGAATGCATCTACCTGTCTCTAATGTCATACTCTGCCCTTCAGGAAAGAATAGGAAAGTTAAATAAAGGTACAAAAAATAAGAGTTTGGAGCCTTCACATTCAGCTCCACACATCTCAGCCTGGCTCCAGCGTCTGGCTGTGCATCAATACACAAAACCTCACAGCTCCCAGGCAGCCAGCACAGATGCACTTTTCCTCTGTCCTCAGGTGCTTCTACCTGCAGAACGCTGTGCCTCACAGCCCAGGTGTTGCCCTGGGGCAACCGCCCACTCCACCCCCTGCATTCTTTTCTGAGCTTTCCGTGTATATCCCTGGAGAGGTGGAGGGGCGTTACTACCCTTTGGTGCCTTCTTAGAGATGATATCAACCTCGAGCACCACCACTGATTTCTCAAGAAATCCTGCAAGCTCTAAATACAAACACACAAGCTGCCTGCAGTCTCTAAACTCAGCATTCTTGTCACGTCTTAATATCCTGTCATTTGAGCAACACTCATCCTCCATGCACTTTGAAATCTCTTGTGCTTTATACTCTGCCAAAAGGTTCCAATTTTTCTGTACTGGCATTGACATGATGTAGAAAGGAACATGTGAGCCATGAGGGCTCAAAAATAGCCTGGAACTTTTCAAGGAAGGGGCCCATAGTGGGATGACAGGCAAGCTATTCTACATAACAAAGCACTCTGTCCCGGAGTCAGGCACAAGCCCACCCTTCCCCACGTACACACACACACACCTATCAATCACTCCCTGAAATATCATATCTGTGGGAGGATGAGAAGATAATGGTATGATCGATGAAGTTCCTGAGAGGGTTGGTGGGATGGACTCCATTCAGTGGGACTGTGCTGTTGCCAATAGGTCAGTTTTGCTTGGAGCTGATCAATGGTGGTGGTGGTGGTGGTGGTGGTGGTGGCGGTGGTGGCGGTGGTGGTGGCGGTGGTGGTGGTGGTGGCGGCAATAGCAGCAGCCCTAACATCTATTGATTGCCTGCTATGTGCCAGACATCGTTCTAAGCTTGTACATAGATTAACTCATTTTAATCCTCACAACCCTATGAAGTGGGAACTGTTTAGCTCCCATTTTGCAGATGAGATTAATAAGCCATGAGCGTTAAGAAACTTGATAGTACGTGACAACTGGAACTGGAACTCAGGCATCTGAATTCAGAGTCCTTGCTCTTAACCAGTGTACTTCCACTTTGTAATCCCCATGCAAGAAGCAATCATCCCAAGTCCCCATTGCAGAGGGTAGAGGGAAACATCTCTTGATACTGAAATTGTAGAGAGAGACAATTGAGTCTCAGCATTTATTGAGCACTTAGTGCTTACCAGGTCCTTTTCTGCATGAGTATTTTAGTCCTGTCCCCTCTCAATAACCTTTGAAAATAGGCTTCTTTACTATCCTCCATTTTCAAGGTGAAGAAACTGAGGATCAGTGGGCTGCTGGTTGTTCCTTGTTTTCCCTTCTGAATCTGTTTTCACCTAACTCTGTCATTATCTGAGCCCCAGGAGGCTCTCCCCTACAGAATTAATCTCTCAATCTCCCTTGCATCCTGGTTTCCAGTTGGGCTCAGAGTCAATGGACAGGACCAACTGGCAATTGGAAAAGAGGAAAGAGTGGGGTACTTCTTCCTCCTCTTCCTCCCTGCCTCGGGGCCACCATTGAGGAAGCAGCTGCACCCATCTAGAACCTTCGTTCTTTCTGGTGGTCCCTTCTTCCTTAGCTCTAGTTCTCATATGCCCCATACTATTTCCTCCACCTGCTTCTTCCTCCCTAGAGGAAGCTTCCTGTTGTTGCAAATCCCTACGTGCCTCAATATTCCTTATGTGTTATCTTAACCTTGCCTACACCTTTCATGTGCTCCTGAGTGGTTCCTACTTACTGCAGGATCCTGGCGGTCATAGTCACAGAGAGGGAAGAATTTTTCCCAAGTCACTCAGCCAGGAAAAGGCAAATAGGGCAGGTGGCTTTAAGCCTAGACTACATCATCTTAAGCACTCTAACATGACTTCCCCCAAGCAAGAGGCACCAACCCAAAGGCCCATGAGGAGCACACCAGTAACATAAAAGAGTCTAGTAAGTAGGAGAAGTACAATAGGGAGTGGTGGAGATTGAGACCAACCAGAGACCACACACCCCACTTATAGATAACCACATGTAAAAGCAAGCATTTCAAAGACCACACCAAACAAAAACTAGCTCTGTGACTATATCTCACATTTTCCCAGGAATTTCACCACGTTCTCCAAAAAACTCATTAAGAATTATTCTTAACAGCATCCTAAACTTCTTTTCTCCTCAATCTCATTCCCAACCCTTCCCATACAAGCTTTTAAATCACTTCTCCACTTTTACAAGATTCAGGCAACAAAGATAATTAATATTCGGGCCCCAAAGGCTGCTTCCCCAACCCTCTGCATCTTCTCCACATTGCCACCAGTGTCCCTATGGGTGACTACAAGGAAGCTGCTTCCATCCTCTATTGTCTGTTGTTTGGGGGCTGGGAACCCAGCCAAGGCTGACATCCAGAAGAAAGGACGAGCGAAGGAATATTCGAGCTCGTTGCCTGTAGTCTGTAACGTAGCAGTGTCATCTGCTCTGTAGGCAGAAAAAGCCACGAGAACCTCCACACAAGAGATGGAGGAGGCGCCCTCCACGCCAACGACCTTGAAATCAGACCAGCTGTCAGCTTGCTGGGCATAGACAGGCCTCCTCCCAGAGCTATTGGGGGGGGAGCATCTTAGAGCAGAGCCTGCAAACTGGATCTTGGGTTCAGTCCTCAAAAAAAACATTGAAACCACTGCCAATCCTTAAGGTAAGGGAGTTCACGGTTTTTAAAAATCCAGGTTCCTGGGACCAGCAGATGGCATAATAATTATGTTGATGGACTTACCACATCATGGTTGCCTGAGGTTCGAGTCCCAAACCCAGAGGCTTGAAACTCACACTGGGCACATGTGTGTGTGCCCCAAATCCTCAGAGGAGAATGGAGAATGGGACTGCAGAGTGGCCATCTCCCCTGGAGGGAGGTGATTTCTCACATTCTGTCTCTCTGCCTCTCCAGCAAGCACACACACCCTATAGCAAAAATCTCCCAAAAAGAAAAAAAAAAAAAAAAATCCAGATTGCTTGCTTTCCTTTCAAAAATTCAGAAGTTCTGACATCCATGGGCCCATATTCTCATGTGATGACAGCTGAGTTAGAGCTGAGTCCATTCAAACACAAACTCCAACAGGGCAGAGAATTTTGTCTACATGGCTCCCTGCTATATCTCCATGCATAGGACAATGCTTGGCACATAGTAGGTGCTCAGTAAATATGAGAGGAATAAATGATTACTCTCCCTTCTAGATTGCCTTGCATTCTGCATTTCCCAGAAAACCCCTCTGGTTCAACTTACTCATTTAAGTTCCTTTCTAGGCTCCTACAGGTGGTTGAGTTTGAGACTCCTAATATATAGTGAGGGATTTAAAGGCAGGCAAGACATAATCCCTCCTCCTCCGAAACAAATTAGGAGAAATTTTAAATTAGTGGAGATAATAATAATAAAACATTATAGAGCAGTTACTGTGTGCTTCTCTGTTCTAAATATTCTTCATCTATTGGCTCTTTGCATCTTCATCCCTATCATTACCCTTATTGTACAGAAGAGGAAACTGAGGCACAGAGAGAGAAACTAATTGTCCAACGTTACACACCAGCAAACAATGGAAACAAGATTCAAATACAGGCAGCCTAGCTCCAGGGCGCAAAAAAAATAAACATCTGGTGGCAAAGGAGGAAACAGCAAGGCTATGAAGTCTTCTCAACCTTAATCCTCAGAGCCTTAAAGAAGCCACTTCCAGTGCAAAAGTTGAACTTCTCCACAGCTGGAAAGAGTTAGGGACTGGGTCTTTGACTTAATTGACTTACACGACTTTGAGCACGGGTTCCACAAGAAACCATCTGAGAAGGTGCTTCAGGAGGGTAGTTTCACTCAGTCTCCAGCTTAATGGATAACGATATCCCCATAACTCTCTTTTGCTGTAATCAAAGTGGAAAATCACAGAAGGTCTCTACTCAAACCTCATAGGCTGCAGTGGCCAAAAGAGAGCTCATTCAAACTTGGTTGACCTACTTGGATTCAAGCATCTCAATGTCAGAGCTCTGTGGTGCCACAGCACCAGAACCAAAGCTTTAGCCCAAGAGCACAACATAGCAACCAAAGCTGGTAGCTGAAGAGGCAAGGGATCAACAAAAGCCTGGTTGCAGAAGGGAAAGAGGAGGCACTGGCTTTCCATTTTGACAGCTACCAGAGAAGATAGGGTGGTGGAGCAGAAAGCTTAGGACACAGACAGACAACTTCAGGTAGACTCTCCGCACAATACTTCCTCACTGTGTTGCCTTCTAGTGAGGCACTTTCCCCTAGACAGCTTCTACTTCTTCATCTATACAATGGAGCTGGTCAAATTTTTATACCTGTTCATACTGTTATCCATCTATTAATTTATCATAACAACCATGTACTAAAAGTCTATGTGCCAGGCATTGGCCCAGATACAAGAGTGACGAACAAAACTGGTCCACTAGCACATGCAGAAGCTATAGAGCAGAACCCTACTCCCTGTTTTCTCATCTCTACAATGGGGTTAACAATACTGACTGGAAAGGTTATTTGGAGAACTGAATGGAGACTACAAAAAGTTTGTAGAAAAATGGAGTTAAGGGGCTAGCAGATGGAGAAGTGGTTACGTCACTGGACTCCCACATGGCCAACCATGGTTTGAGTCTCAAACCCAGTGGCCTGAAACTCGCACCAGGTGTGTGTACATGTGTACCCAAGATCCCAGGAGGAGAACGGAAGAGAAGGGAGGAGAAAAGATTGTGGCGTTGCCATCCCCCAGTGATGTCTCACTTTCCCTCTCACTGTCTCTCTCTCTCTCTCTCTCTCGCTCTCTCTCTCTTTGGTGAGTGCATGTGCCCTAACAAAAACCTCTTTAGAAAAAGAAAAGAAAAACGTAGTCAAAGTGCAAGTTTACTTTGACGGATGCAAGAAATTTTGAAACCCGTGCATAGGTTTTTCATAACAGACGTTTTCCACAAACCTTTGAACACCCTCATATATATAAATTAAAAAGTATCAAAATGTATTTAACATTTTCCAAGTGCCAGATAACATCTAGACCAGCGATCAGCAAACTTTTCCTCCAAGGATAGACTATGAACATTTTCTATCACTTTGCAGGCCACAAGATCTCTGTTGCAACTACTTAATTCTGTTCTTAGGATACAAAAGCAGCCGTATACAATATATAACAAAGGCATGGCTGTGTTCTGGTAAAGTACTGTTTACAGATTCAATCAGTGGATCCATGAGCATAGTTTACCAACTTCAGTCTTATACCGGCACTTCTGGTAGAATTTTCCACAATGAGAGAAATGTTCTATATATTCATCATCCATTCAGTAGCCATTAACACATGTATGTGTCTACTAGAACTTTTTTTTAAATTTGCTAGAAGGCAAAAGACACATGTGCTCACCAGAGAGAGCCAGAGAGAGAGAGAGAGAGAGAGAGAGAGAGAGAGAGAGCTCACCCTCAACGGGAAATAGTCACTTGCAATCCCTTCTCCTCCATGTCTCCCTCTTTTGTCTCCCTCCATTCAAGATTTTGGATATACACTAGGTGTGTTCCTCAAGACTCTAGGACACATCTTCTCCTCCAAGTCTCCTTCCTTTCAAGATTTTGGATATACGCTAGGTGTGTTCTTCAAGATGCTGGGTCTAGGACTCCAGCCACATGATCAGCTGTGTGGCATCCAGCTCTTTAACCACCGGAGACAGAATGACCCACTACTAGAATTTTACAGAGGCTATTGTAGAGAAACCAATTTTTTCTCTTTATTTCACTTCAATTAATTAAAATTTAAGTCTGCACACGGCTAATGGTTACTTTATCTGAGAGTGTAGATATAGATCCTTTGTACAAGGGTATTCAAAACTTCATGGAATTAAAGTACAAGTTTATTCGGTGCAAAAAAAATTTTATCATGCAGTTTTTTCATCATACACACTCAAAGACCCCCCTCATACAGCAGCCCTGGAGCTCACAGGATGCCTAGCAATATCATTGTCATTAGCAGACATGCAATAAATTGGAGCAAATGCTGCTGCTGTCATCTATAGTGAAGGCGATGATGGTGATGGCAGTGCTCAAGCTAAGAGCAACGCCTCAGGATGACCTGTTCCTGTGGTTAGCAAGAGACAGGAACATCATGTAGAGATCAATGACAACTATGTGGCAGCCGCAGGCAGCCCTTGGAACTCCTCAGACACTAGCCCCTCACTAACCTTAATGAGGTTCTTCCCCGGGAGGAAGGCCAACCTTGTTAGATCAAACAGGCAATAGTAAGTATGATATTTCTATACTACTAGTATTCCTTACTACTAGTAATTATAGAAATAACAGTTTGCACTGATTAAATGCTTGTCATGTGCTGATACTGTGCTGAGAACTTCATATGTGTGAGACCACTTCCTCCTCACGATGGCCCCGTGAGGGAAGAGCTATCATTTTCTCTACTTTATAGGTGAGAAAATTGAGGTTTGGAAAGGTGAAGAAACGTGCCCATCTCTCACAGCTCAGGAGAGGTGGAGAACTAGACTCAGATCTTGTTTGTCAGACACTAGCCCAGACTCACAATCCTAGATATGGAGTCTTGAAGATTACAATAGAGAAGACAGATGTGGGGCTTCCCTACAAGGAAGACAGGTAGGCAAGGGAGCAGATCTTTAAGTTTGAATTAGAAGCACAGTGGGGCCCAGAGAAAGAGTATCCAACCAAGAGATCACAGAAGGGTGATCAGGATACAGGTCCCTGAAGATGTGACTTCTGAGCTGAGATCCAAATTGATTCAGAGATTAGAGTTTCTGAGCAGGTGAGAGTAGAACCAGTAAGATGATTCACAGAGATGGGTGCGAGGTGGGGACTGAGCTCAGGGACTTCATGTGTGGGCATCTGTTGTTTTAACAGTTCAGTAGTCATTCTCTCCAAGCCGCATTTTGATTTTCCTTTGGGAAATCACCTCTTCCCATTTTGGACTAACTCAAGTGAGGTTCAAGGGAGGGTATCTCTAACCATTCCAAGGTGGTTATGTGACTCAGCCTGGCTGATGAGAGCACTCCATCCTCCTGGCTACTGTGATTTCTTTAGAAATGTCTACATTGTCCAAGATGAACCAATAAGACTGTGACACAAAACTTTTGGGATTCTCAGAAGCACTCCCATCCCATTGATGTAGCTAAGATACAATATAAGCTTGGATCCACCAGTGGCCACTGCCTTTTTAGGAGAATACATGCCTGATAATCAAGTAGTAGAGGAAAGTAGAGTCATAACTTAGAGAAAGTTAGATTGTAAAGAAACAATAGTTCTAATACTTCAAGTATTAGTTAAATTAAGTCAAATACTACACAATGTTGTCATATAGTGCCACAAGGAGGATAAAGACATAAAAGGCTATTGAATTTAGGTAGGATCTTGGGCAATTGTCTTATTTTAGTCACCCTAGAGAGCAGGCCCTGAGACAATGTTTGAAATACAAGCAGTTTGTTTGAGAAGTGATTACAGGGGACCCCAGTGGGAAGCGGGGAAGTAAGCTAGGGAAGGGAGAGGCCAGAAGATGGTTGGAGTGTTGGACTTGCACAAGGCCAACCATGGTTCAAGTCCAGGATCCAGCAGCTTGAAACTCACACCAAGTGCATGTATGTGTGTGCCCAAAAATCCCAGGAAGAGAATGGAGAAGAGATTGGCTATCCCCCCTGGAGAGGGGGTTGTTCTAACTTTCCCTCTCACTGTCTCTGTCTCTCCCTTCTGGCAAACGCATGTGCCCTATGGCAAAGGCCTTGAAAAAAAAAAAAAAAAGATAAGGAAGGGAAGGATGTGTACAAAGGAGGCACTGGGAGTATGTGATCACTTTGGACAAGTGGAGTTTAATCCAACTTGGGAAACAGCATCTACACAAATATAACGAGTATTCATCCTTCAGTTCCCATCAGTCAGTGATTGAAGGCCGTTCGTGGGAGTCACTAATCATCTCCCCTAAACATGACTAGGCCACTTCTACATCCTAACATGCACACACACAAAATGACCCCAATGACCAGAGAAAGCCCTCAAGCACCATAGCAGGTGGCTGCTACCTGGAAGTCAGGCTGGGATTCCATGAAATGGAAAGGCGCGGAGACACAGCAGAACACCAGCAACATGCCGTGACATTTCTGTGCATCTGTGTCGTTATCTGTAAAAATGGGGGAAATCACCTAGGACTGCTGTGAAGAGTGAATAAATAAATCATATGGATACTGAGCCCAGCCCCTGGGAGATAACGCTAATAGACACATGCTAGTATTCTTACTTTGGGTAACCTTTGGAGGAATGATTTCTACACATGGTGATGGAAAGTGGAGTCAGTGAGGAGTGACAGCTGAGAATGCAACCTGCTAATTTGAGGCAGCACCAAACCCAGGAGATTCCAGCTGGATAAATGATAATCACTAATATTCTATTCAAACAGCAAAGAAGCTGTGTCTATTTGTGTCCCCAAGTCCTCGATTTAGCAAGAAGGTTTTCCTGCTAGGCACTGCCTTTCTACCCATCCTTTTGTAAAATATCAGTCACTCCCACGACTGGAAACAAAACAACACCCAGTCTCATAAGTTCTAAAGTTGCATTTGTGAAAGGTGCAAGAAGATCAAATAGAGAGAAGGGAAGAGTCTCAAATTGCCCCCTTTGTGTCTTCTCAACAGTCAGAGCCCCTCCCTAAAGATGGGTGTGTGCGGAGACCAGCGGTTAGCTTAATGGCTATGTCGCTGGACTTCCATGCAGTGGACCGTGGTTTGAGTCCCGGACCCGGTGGCTTAAACTCACACCAGGCACGTGTGCGTGCGTGCCCAAGATCCTGAGAGGAGAATGGAGGAGAAGGGACTGCAGCATGGCCATCCCCCCCTGGGGGGTGATTTCTCACTTTCTGTCTCTCTGTCTCTCTCTTACTTTCTGGCGAGCATACACACCCTATAGAAAAAAACTCTCCAAAAAAGAAAAAAGAAAAAAAGATTGGTGTGTGGGGGGGAGCAGGGGAAAGTGACTCTAAAAGCAAAACGGAAAGGGCCAGAAGAATAACGATGAATTGCCCATAATACCTCTGACACTCACATTGTATCCAGGGGTTTCAAACTCACTGTTTCCTTCATCCTTGATATAATCCACAGGGGTAAGTGATGTGTTTAAGTGGGATTACTTATTTTGTAATTATTTTAACAAACATTTATATAGCATAGTGAGCCAGACACTTGCTCTTTTCTTCCAGAATTCACAAAGCTTTTATTTATTTATTTATTCATTCATTCATTCATTCATTCATTCATTTCATCACAGAGGTCACATGTGCTCATCAGAGAGAGAGAAAAAAAGAAAGCACCCAACAGAGCATGGTCATGCTACAACCTTTCATCCTCTGTTTTTTCACCCTGTCTGGATGTACAGCAAGTACACACACATGCTTGGCATGTTTTTAAGCCACCAGGGCCAGAAGTCAAACCGTGGTTAGCCATATGGGATTCAGTTCCCAAGTCACAGTGCTTAACCACTGTGCTATGGGGCCAGCACAACCTAGACACTCTTTATCTGTTTTACAAATATTAATTCATTTCATCTTCATAACAACCATGTAAAGCAGGTATTATTATCATCCTCATTTTGCAGATTAAGAAACTAAGGCAAAGAAATATTAGGTAACTAAAGATACATGCAGTAATAAATGCAAAACTAGTATTCGAATGAAGGCAGACTGGGCCCAGCATCTGGCTCTGAACCAGCTTTCTGCTACCTTGAGAACACTGGGTGAACTTGAACTCCTCTAGGCCTTCATGCTATGTCAGTCTAATTCTCTAGGCATTGATAAGGAGCCACTTAAAATCATAATAGGGGCCAGCAGATGGCATAGCATTCTGTCACTGGACTCTCACATGGCTGACCACAGCTCACGTCCCAGACTTGGTGGCTTGAAAATCAAGCTGGGCATGTGTGCATGCATGCCCAAGATGGAGAATGGAGAAGGAATTGAAGCATGGCCATCCTCCCTGGGGAATGCTTTCTCACTTTCCCTCTCATTGTCTTTGTCTCTCTCCAGGAAGCGTGCGTGCACACACACGCACACACACAAACTAAAAAGAAAAATAAATAAAAAATAATCATAAACAGGAGATGAAGGAGGAGGAAGAAGAGAAGAAGGAGAAATAATAGTAGCCAATGGTAGCTAGCCTTTATTGAGCATTTTCTAAGTACCAAGTGCTTTGCTATAGAATAGTAATGACATAAAAATAACAATCTTCAGGGCAATACTAGGAGGTAATACTGTTTTATCACCATTGTACATAGGAGAAAATCGAGGCTTAGAACTTGTGTGAGGTCGGGACCAACAGTTAGCGAAATGGCTGTCGCTGGACTCCCATGTAGTGGACCGCGATTTGAGTCACGGACCCGGTGGCTTAAACTCATGCCAGGCGCGCGTGTGTGTGTGTGCCCAAGGTCCCAAAAGGAGAATAGAGAAGGGATTGCGGCGTGGCCATCCCCCCGGGAGGTGATTTCTCGCTTTCTGTCTCTCTGTCTCTGTCTGTCTTTCTGGCGAGCACACACACCCTATAGCAAAAACTTCTCAAAAAAAAAAAAAAAAAAAGAAAAGAAAGGTACCCCAAAGGTACAGAATGATGGAGCTTTGAGTTTGAGGAGAGTGAGACCACACAATCAGTTTCACTGGCCACAGACCCCTGGTGAAGACCAGATCAAGGATAAAATACAGAAGGATGTTTTGGGGGCTGTTTTGGAGGGTGGTACAAATACCGAGGTGAAGAAGGGAAGGGAAGAACAGCTCTGCTAAAAATCTCCAGGAACAGCCAGAGAGACTCAGACCTCAAAAGGGCAGGGAAGGTGAAAGCAAAAGCTGGTTCTTTGAAAAGATTAACAAGATCGACACACCACTGGCTAGACTGATTAAGAAGAAGAAAGAAAGAAACCAGATCAATCAAATATGTGATGAAACAGGCAATATTACCACAGACATAGCAGAAATACAAAATATCATTAGAGGATACTATGAGCAACTTTACGCCAACAAACAAGATAACCTGGAGGAGATGGACAAATTCCTGGATGCATATAATCTACCAAGATTGGATCAGGAAGACATAGAGAACCTGAATAGACCTATAACAAGCCAGGAGATTGAATCAGTAATAAATAACCTCCCAACAAAGAAAAGCCCAGGCCCAGATGGCTTCACTTGTGAATTCTACAAAACTTTTAAGGAAGAGTTAACCCCTATCCTACTAAAATTATTTCTAAAGATTCAAAAGGAAGGAAACCTTCCAAATTCATTTTATGAAGCCTCCATCATCCTCATCCCCAAAACAGATAAGGATATGACAAAAAAGGAAAACTACAGACCAATATCATTGATGAATATAGATGCGAAAATTCTCAACAAAATACTCGCAAATCGTATCCAACAACATATAACAAAGATCATTCATCACGATCAGGTAGGCTTTATACCAGGGATGCAAGGATGGTTCAATATACGCAAGACCATAAATGTAATACACCACATTAACAGAAAGAAAGATAAAAACCATATGATCATCTCAATTGATGCGGAGAAAGCATTTGATAAAATACAGCATCCTTTTATGATTAAGACTCTCAGTAAGATTGGTATAGAAGGGTCATTTCTCAACACAATAAAAGCCATCTATGAAAAACCTACAGCTAACATTATACTGAATGGGGAAAAGCTGAAAGCTTTTCCTCTGAAAACAGGTACTAGGCAGGGCTGCCCACTTTCTCCACTGCTCTTTAATATAGTACTGGAAGTCTTAGCTATTGCAATCAGAGAAGAGAACAATATTAAAGGCATTCGAATAGGCAAAGAAGAATTGAAAATATCTTTATTTGCAGATGACATGATGGTATACTTAGAAGACCCAAAGGTATCCATGAAAAAACTGCTTGAAGTAATAAGTGAATACAGTAAAGTGGCAGGATACAAAATCAATATCCAAAAATCTATAGCATTTCTATTTATGAACAACAAGTTGAACGAAGCAGAGCTGAAGAAAGGAATCCCTTTCACCGTAGCCACAAGGTGTATAAGATACCTAGGGATAAACCTAACTAAGAAAGTCAAAGATCTTTATAAAGAAAACTACGAAAATCTTAAAAGAGACATTGAAAGTGACATAAAAAAGTGGAAGGATATCCCATGCTCCTGGATTGGAAGAATTAACATAATCAAAATGGCAATTCTACCCAAATTAATCTACATGTTTAATGCAATTCCAATCGAAATACCAGAGATATTCTTCAGAGATCTAGAAAGGGCAATCATAGAATTTGTCTGGAACCATAAAAGACCTCGTATTGCAAAAGCAATCCTGCGCAAGAAGAATGGAGTAGGAGGCATATCACTCCCTGATCCCAAGATATACTATAAAGCTGTGGTCATCAAAACAGCATGGTATTGGCATAAAAACAGACATGTGGACCAATGGAAGAGAATAGAGACCCCAGAAATAACCCCCAAAGCTTACAGCCAACTGATCTTTGACAAAGGATATCAGTCAATCCATTGGGAAAAGGAAAACATCTTTAGTAAATGGTGCTGGAAAAACTGGGTATCCACCTGCAGAAAGATGAAACTGAACCCCCATCTTTCACCACTAACAACAGTCAACTCAAAATGGATCAAAGATCTTAACCTAAAACCTCAAACAATAAAACTACTGGTGGAAAATGCTGGGGAAACTCTGGGGGACATTGGAGTAGGCAAAGACTTCTTAAATAAGACTCCCAAGGCACAGGCAATAATCCCTAAAATAGACAAGTGGGACTATATTAGACTAAGAAGTTTCTGCACAGCAAAGGACACAGTAACAAGTGTGAACCGACAACCCTCAGAATGGGAAAATATTTTTGTTAAATATGCCTCAGACAAGGGACTGATAACCAGAATACATAGGGAACTCAAGTGCCTTATGCGAAAAAAAATGATTAACCCAATTAAAAGGTGGGAAAATGAGCTGAACAAAAGTCTCTCTAAGGAAGACATACGAATAGCCAAAAAGCATATGAGGAAATGCTCAACATCCCTCATCATAAGGGAGATGCAGATAAAAACTACAATGAGATACCACCTAACCCCTGTCAGAATGGCAAAGATTAAGAATATAAAAAGTGATAAGTGTTGGCGGGGATGTGGTGAAAAGGGAACCCTCCTACACTGTTGGTGGGAATGTAAACTAGTTCAACCACTGTGGAGAACAATATGGAGGTTCCTCAAAGATCTACAAATAGAACTACCATTCGATCCAGTAATCCCACTTCTGGGTATTTACCCAAAAGACAGGAGAACGCTCAGTCAGAAAAGTGCTTGCACACCAATGTTTATTGCAGCATTATTCACAATTGCCAAGACATGGAACCAACCTAAATGTCCACAAACTGATGAATGGATTGGAAAAGTGTGGTATATATACTCTATGGA
Organism: Tupaia tana; assembly: GCA_026018925.1. Taxonomy (NCBI): domain Eukaryota; kingdom Metazoa; phylum Chordata; class Mammalia; order Scandentia; family Tupaiidae; genus Tupaia; species Tupaia tana. The sequence continues at coordinate 65,792,633 of JAKSZU010000016.1, forward strand.
ATACTACTCAGCCATAAAAAATAACAAGGCCCTGGAATTTGATAGAAAGTGGTCAGATACGGAGGATATATTGCTGAGTGAAGTAAGCCAGGATATGAAAGAAAGATATTGTATGTATCCACTCAATATATACCGACTATCAGCATTCTATGATAGTGAAAAAAATTGGAGGACATAAAAGCAGTGAAGGTACTTAATGAGAATAGGACAGTGTGGAATGGGGGAAGTGAAGAGAAGAGGATAGAGAAAGATAACAAATGAACAATAGAGAGGTAGGACATTAGTGAGAAACAGATATGGCTTATTAACTGTTGATGTTGACATGTATAGTATTCTCAACTGGATTTGTCTGAGAAGTATTTCATGATGGGCAAAGTATTTGTACAAGCAACATGAGAAATAGCGATGGACTGTCTTAAAAAATAATTAGAATAATAATAATGATTGGGGAAAACATAGAAAAGATATTGAATGTTGAAGCGGGGAGATTAATGTCTCTGTACTGACTGACATGCATGGCATTCCCTTTTGAAAAAGTAATGTAATACAATGTAAAGTTATATGTAATTCAATGTAATATAAAGAAGAATATGATGATAATAAAAAAAAAAAGTAAAAAAATAAAAAAAAAAAAAAAAAAAAAAAAGGGCAGGGAAGGTAAACGCTTCAGTGGGACGAGGCTTAGAGGGAGAAAGAAGACAGTGCCATGCTGAGAACTGGGACTGTGGCTGAAGCTTTTGTTTTGATGGTGTGTTTTCAATCTCCTCTCTTGGGACACCTGAGGTTTTGGGTGGGTACTCAGTTTTCTCAAAACAATAAAAAAAAAAAATAAACAGAAAACAACATTTCCTTCCCTTTTCTTTATACTTCCACAGCTTATGAGGTTTAGGGGCTACACATTTACTGGTTGATTATTCACCTCTGTTTAGAAAAGAAGTTATAGAATCCTAGTCCTTGAACAAAGGTTCCCTGATACGGAAATGTCTTGAAATTTTCTTTTCTTTGATAACTTCAGCTGTTTTCCCATTGGAAGTCATTGCACATTATCTACTAGATTATTATCTTTAGGTCTTCACCATAGGTTATGTGTGCTTGCCAGAGAGAGAGAGAGAAACAGAGAAAGGGAAAGTGAGAAACCATCCCCCAGCAGGGATGGCCACACTGCAATACCACTTCTCTTCTCCATTCTCTTCTTATGATTTTGGGCATGTATTCACATACACTCAGCATGATTTTTAAGCTGCCAGACCTGGGTCTCGAACTGTGGTTGGCCATGTAGGAATCCAACACTTAACTACCATGCCACCTGCTGGCCCTCTACCAGATGCATTTTCAATAGTATTCTTTAATTATACAAGAAATCCATGAATATAGTCTCCCCTTAAAAGGTTAAATTATTTTTACATAATCAATAAATGTCTACTCTTTTCCAGTATGACTTCTGGGATTCCCTCACTCAAGGTTGTAGAAATATGCCCCTAAAATTTACTCTAGTGTTCATTATTTTTACTTTAAAATCTTTACTCTGTAATGTAATTTATTCCACCTGTAATTTATTTTTGTGTAAGATACAAGTTAGGACTCAAACCTGGCATCCTTCCACCTGGCCATACAATTATGCCAGCACCATTTATTAAATAAACTAATCTTTCCCTACTGATCCAAATGTCACCTTTTAATATATTAAGCTCCTGTGTTTCCCAAGACCTTTCAATTCTCTTTGGGTCTCTTGCCTCTTGTGCCACAGTTGGAAGGAATTCAGCAGTCATTTCAATGTGTTTCATGGCTTAACAAGAGGTATTTTTATCCTTTAAAAGACATTTTCTAAGAGGCACTTTCATGCACTGTTGGTGGGTGCATAAATTGGCACAACCTTTTGGAGAGCAATTTAGTAATATCTATTACTATTGAAAATATTCATGTCCTTTGCCCTAAAAACCTCACTTCTAAAGATTATTCTACAGAAATCCTCACTGAAGTGTCCAAGAAGGTTCAAATGCATTGCTTAGTATAGAGAAAAACTGGAAATAATCCAAATGTCCATAGATACAGTATTGGTCAAATCATAAATATAAATAAATATAATAAAATGCACCCATTAGAATAAGAGGAATCTAAATAAAGTATTGATATGGGGGAAAGTCCAATATATGACAGGTAAAAGAAAAAGAGAGGTTGTTGAAAATGTATATAGGATATGATCTCATTCTTGTTTATTAGTGATACATTTTTATACGTAACAAATAATAAATTTCATGGAATAATAGGCCTTAGTGTTAAGTCTGTAGTTTCTATAAATTAGAGATTTCAATGTAGATTGTATAGTTAAATATTATTACATTCTTTTTCACTATTATGCTCTTTTACATTATTATGTTCTTTGATGATTAAAAAAATACAAAAATAGGAATGCAGGCAGCAGCCTAGGATTCAAGATGACTACAGATATAGACTGACTTACAAGGACTTAACTTACAATTTTTTGACTTTATAACATTGCAAAAACAATACATGTTCAGTAGAAATTATTCTTCGAGTGCTCACAAACCATTATCTTCTTCACTTCCAATACAATATTCAATAAGTTACTTGAGCTACTCCACACCTTATTATAAAATAGGCTTTGAGTTAAATGCTTTTGCCTAACTGCAGGCTCATGTAAGTGTTGTGAGCACTTTAAGGGAGGCTAGGTTTGGCTATTAGGTTGTCGGGAAAGTCACAACATATTTTTCTGTTTTTCTGTGCAAAACTGTATCATGATTTTCCTGACAACCCAACACAATGTTCAGTAAGTTAGGTATATTAGAAACATTATGGGACTAACAGATGGCACAATGGTTACATCACTGGACTCCCATGTAATTGATCACAGTTCTAGTCCTGGGTTGATGGCTTAAAACTCAAGCCAGGCCCATGTGTATACATGCCCAAAATACTGACAGGAGAATGGAGAAGGGATTGCGATGTGGCCATATCCTCTGGGGGTGATTTCTCGCTTTCTGTCTCTCTGGCAAGCACACGTGCCCTGTAGCAAAAATCTCTCTAAAAACAAACAAAACAACAACAAAAAAGAAATATTTTAACTTCCAATTTTTTTTGAGAGAGAGATTTTTGCTATAGGGTGCACGTGCTCGCCAGAGAGACTCAGAGAGATAGAAAGCAAGAAATCAGCCCTGGGGAGAATGGCCACACTGCAATCCCTTCTCCTTCTTTCTCCTTTTGGGATCTTGGGCAGGTAAGCACATGCACCCACCGTAAGGTTTAAGCCACCGGGTCTGGGACTCAAACTGTAGTCAGCTATGTGGGAGTCCAGTCACATAACCAACCATTACACCATCTGCTGATCCCTTAAGTTGCAATTTTTCATCTTATGATAAGTTTTTCAGGATGTAATCACATCCTAAGTCAAGAAAAATCTGTATCTCATTTTCCCATTTGATAAATGAAGAGTGTGTGGCATAAAAGTCAGTTTAGGGATGAAGCTATAAATCAAAGGAAAATGCTTTTGGGTTCTGTGGTGGGGTCATGTACAGAGGCCATATTGACCCAGAGATGCCCTTCGTTCTGCAGGAATCAAACCCATCTCTGGCCCAGTTCCAGCGGCTTAGCCTTGATCATCCCACATCGACCACGTCCTCTCACTCCCATCAGAAGCCCTTTGTCACTCATGGGCATTCAGGGCAGAGATGACAAAGGGAGAGGTAAGGTGACACCTTCCAGAGCCAGTGAGAGATCTGCCTGGAAATAGCAATAGATTGAACTCTTCAAAAATGATGGCTGGATATAGACACACAGTAAATGGTTGTGAATACCAGATACAGTGTGGGAAGAGGGTGGGTGAAGGAATAGAGTCTGAGGGAAGACATTAAGGAGAAAAATAGAGGCAAAGCATTAATGGGACAAATAAATGGGGTAGAATCTGTTGAAAATAACTTTATAGTATTATCAACTGGAGTGGGGAGAAATGTACACATGTTGGAATATCACTTTGCAAGCTAAATAATGTGGTTGAATGTATAAAAGAACTTGAAATAAAATAAAAATAAAACAATTTTTTAAGTGATGGCTGGAAACCACAAATATGGCATGAAGGGGCATAGTTTACTCCACCAAAGAAAGTTTTCAAGAAATTAAGCAGCAAGCAAGACTGGCGGATACCATATAATAATCATACAACTCATCCTAATGACTAACATTTATTAAGTGCTTGCCTCAATCCTATGCCTGGCATTGTTCTGAGTACCTTATATCAGCTCGTTTAATTACCACAAAACTCTATAATAAGGTATTTTATTCCCAACTTACAAGTGAAGAAACCGAAGGATGGAACCGTTAAGAAACCAGCCCAATATCACATACCGGGCAGGGTAGCAGAGTTGAACACTGTGCTACACTCTCGATTCAGAATGTACACACTCATCACTGGCCACTCCCAAATTCCTTCACTCCTCTCTTTTACTCTCCATTCTAAACTAACTCTCAGAAAGGTAGCTAGTACTGGATAAAATGACTAATCATGAGTCTTGATATAAGATGCCTCCCAGGAGTACTAAGTCGGCTGAGGAGTACAGAGTCTGAGGAACCCACCACTCTTTCTGAAGAAGGGTCTCTGCAAGAGACTGCAGAGTTGCTGAAGCTCCGGTCATATGAAACTAACAGAGCTCCCACGGCCATAAAAATTAGCCCCGGAGGCCTTCCCTAACACCTCCTTACACCTGACACCACCCCTATTCCACTAAATAAGTATTAGAGTTATGCATTCCCTTAGCGCCTGTATGGCATTCATCACATGTAATGCCTACTGTCCTCTTTGACTATTTACTCCTTGAGAGCAAAGACTGTATTATCTTACTCAGTACTATAATCCCATCGTTGTAACTCCAGGACTCAGTGCACTGTAAGTAAGTTGAATGAATGAGTGAACGAACAAATGAATGAATGAATGCAACGATGCATTGCATCTCCTACTGTAGCCTTTCTTTCCTGCCAAGATCTTACTCAACTACAACTTCCTTGAGACTGTAGAATGAAAATAAAGAGAATCTCAAAAGCTCGAATCAGCAAGTTGGAACAACAACCAAATTAAATATAATTTCTGACAGGAGGAGGAGCTCTCCACAGACAATTCTCAATTAATTCCAAGAGCGCCTGGGTGTGATCCCAGTGCTTGCTCCTGAGCTGCAACAGGACTGACTGTAGAGCTGATGCCCCAGCTACGCTGGACACCCATTGGGCAGTAGCCACAGTAGAAAGGGAGCCCCCACCTGGTAGGTAGATCATGCACATTTTCAAGAGAAGCAGAAAAGGTCTATGGTTTCTAAACATCAGCAACAAGGTCAAGTTTGAAAAACAACACCTCCATAAGATAACTAGTTAGCTTTCTCTAGAGCAAATCATGGGGAAAGAAATGAGGAAGACTCTAACTCAGGAGAAGCAGAGCCCCAGGACTCTGTTATTCGCTGACCACATACCTGTGAGCAAGTTGCTCAAACTCTCTCTGCCTCAGTAAAACGGGGGGGGGGGGGGGGGGGGGGGGGGCAGTGTACAATGGTAAAAGGTTATGCTGTACAGGACTGACTCACATGGGAAGGTTCAAAGTTCACGGCTGGCACCCTCCTGAGTACACTGGGCACACACGTGCCCATGACTCAGTGCTGGCTAAAGCTTGGGGTAGAACATGGGCTCAAGACTCTGTTGGGGGTGCTATCTCTTTCTCTCTTTCTTTCACCATTTCTCTCTCTCTCTCTCTCTCTCTCTCTCTCTCTCTCTCTCCCTCCCTCCCTCCCTCCCTCCCTCCCTCCTTCCCTCCCTCCCTCTCACTCATGGAAGAAATAAATGCCTAAATTTCAAAACAAAAATAGGGAGGATAATGGCACTTCCCAGGGTTGTGTGGTGACTAAATGCAGGAACGTATGCAGAATGTTCAGCCGGTACCCTGCTCATGGGGGGCAAGGAATCAATGCTGTCTTGGAATGGGCTGACTGGGAACGAAGCTTGTCCTCCTCACCCAATGGCACCGCAGTTCTAAACCCACAGCACTCACTCCTAAACCCGCCAACCCAGGCAACATCACATCCAAACATTCGCATAGCTCCTGAGCCAGCTTCCCTCTATCATCCAGACTCGTGTACAGAGCATTTCCATAGCAATAACCAGTTCCACAAAAGGTAAAGTAAATATTTACTATTTTTTCACACATTTCAGATTATTTGAGTCTAACAATCTAACTAGCACTCTCCACTGTTTCAGAAAATGACAATGGGGAAGCCAAGCCTCTGGGAACACAACAGAAGTGACTTCAGCAACGGGGACATCAGCAAGCCATACAGACAACCAAAAGCATCGTGTGGCCACAGATAAGAGAGTTCAGAACACTCAGCTCACAGTCCCTGCCCCCCAAAGCTACTTAACCCCCTCCAGTCACCCCATTCTCCCAGCAACAAGTGCAATACATTGCAGATTCTAAACACCCCTCCACTACCCTTCTCTCCCTGTCCCTGTTTCCTCAGCCCCCAACAAGTACACACAAGCAGCCTTCTGAGATTTTTTAAGCCTTATTTACAACTACACAGAGCATGATGCCACTCATTCAGTTTTAAATGGGCATGTGTGCATGTGTGTGTGCATATACGTGTATGCATGCACACGCACGCGCACACACAGTTTGATAATTAGCAGAACCCCACTGAGCCTGCTCAGAGAGATGGAGGCTCCCCTGGAATGAGGAGGGCTTCTCTGCCTAGAGCTTTTGAAATGTCAGCTGAGCTAGAGAAGAGCTTGTGATTCACTCCCTGACTCACTCCCATCTCTGCAGCAGACCCCATCTCCGCAGGGAGGGCTAGACATAGCTTTTTCATTCACTCCCTCATTCAGGCACTGAACCTGTTTTCAGAAAGGAAAAAAAAAAAAAAAAAAAAACTCATTCAGGCACAAAACTCTGTGCCCAGTTTTGCACTAGTCCCTGAAGAGACAGAGAAGAATAAAATGCAGTCAGGTTTTCCACAGTTTGACAGATGGGGAGACAAACAAGTCACCACCAATTGATGTGAGGTGTTATCAGAGAACTGTGTACCAGGAACATAAAGGAATCCAGGAAAGACGGATGTGTTCACCTACAAAAGAGTAAAATTTCAACCAACGGAAGGTTTCATAACTCAAAAGGGAAGACGCAGGACAGACCAATGGGATTTATTTTCAGCACATATCACAAACCAGCATCTAGAGTACATAATGATAGTTACTATCAATCAATAACAAAAGAAGAGCCCACTAGAAAAATGGACAGTTACAGGAAGAAAAAAATCCCAGCAAAAGAAATGTGACTGGCCAACAAGCATATGAAGATCTGGGAAACTTCATAAATATCAGGGAAATGCAAATTACTATAAGATATTTTCCCCTATTAGACTGGCAAAAATGGAAAAGAATGATAATCCCCAGTATTGGCACCATGTAGGCTGCATGGATGACGACTGAATAGTGGAGTAAAGCACCGCAGGTGAGGGAATGGGCATTCTCTCTTTTATATTCTTCATCTCTTTCCTCCCAAGTGCTTTGTGCATGTTAGACACTCAGTAACCCTCTGTAGAAGTGAATCAAAGAGAGAAAGCACTGCTGCACCTCTGAGCTGTGGGGGATTTTCATTACTCAAACACCCTTCCCTACGTCTCTTCTAGGTATTAGGGATTACTGCAAGTAGGCTCATAGGTCTGGGAGCAAGAATTGAAGGTCAAAGCAAGAACAGGCTTGCTTCCCAGGGAGCAAAGTGTTCCCAAGATACTGGCCACCCTTTCCTTCCTCATCAGAGGCACACCAGGGATGCTCAGGCATTCCTCTCCCTCACAGACAGCAATGGGATCCAAGAAAAGGGAGGTCTGTGATTATTCACTTTGGAAAAGTGAATAATCAAAAGACTAGAGGTCAAAGTATAAAGCAGGGAGGTGTTTTTGATAAAGTGAAACTGCAGAGGCAGAGCCAAGCCCAGAGAAGGGGGCACCAGGCCCAGGGTGCATCCACCGACACTAGGAGGCCTCTTCAGTTCTCTCCAATAATGAAAATAGCCAACACATTTTGCCAGACTCTAAGCTAAGACCTATAGGTGCCTTATATCCGAAGTTCTCTATTTTTCAAAAGAACTCAGAGGGAACCAGCAGTTAGCGTAATGGCTATGTCGCTGGACTCCCACGTAGTCGACCGCGGTTCGCGTCCTGGACCCGGTGGCTTAAAACTCACGCCGGGCGCGTGTGCGTGCATGCCCAAGATCCCGAGAGGAGAATGGAGGAGAAGGGATTGCAGTGTGACCATCCCCCCTGGGGGGTGATTTCTCGCTTTCTGTCTCTATGTCTCTCTCTGTCTGTCTGGCGAGCGCATGCGCCCTATAGCGAAAAACCTCTCCAAAAAAAAAAAAAAGAACTCAGAGAGGTTGATCGACTTGAGAATACACAAGTTGTTGACAGCAGCACTGGCATTTGAACTTTGGTCTACCTGAATCCAGAACCTCTTACTCTTAGCCACACTGCTTGGCTTTTAGCCGACCTTGTGCTAGGAAGTCAGCTTCAAGGAGGACATCCCATCCACCAACAGGATAGAACCAGAAGGATGTTTATCCTCCAGGGAAAATGTACAAGCACAACTGAGGGGTCCAGTGGGCCAGACATCTCAGAAGGGAGTCACCATTACCACTCAGGGTTACTAGGAATCTGGAAGCTGGGTAACTTCTGTGCTTAGTTGAACGTGGATACACCCATCTTCCTCTCCACCCACACCTGTTTCCCCTAGAGAGAGCAACACGGGGAAAAAAAAAAAACTCAAATCAGAAGGGCCAACACTGCTGATGGCAGAAGCAGTGAGGAACTAGACAGCTGGGGAAGCCACATCCTTCCCCCTAGCATGGTTCCTTTGGCATCATCAATAGTGGTAATGCCAAGAAGAGTGAAGGAGGTTGGTGTCAGGGCTCGGGTAAGGAAGGAAAGAGGTTCTAGGCACAGTGTAGAGTGGGTTTAGCAAAACTCATGGAGCTTTGGCCCTTTCAGCTTCCACGCCGATCTGTACCTACCTGGCTTTGTACCCAACAGGCTTTGCCACTGCCACTAAATTGTAAACTCTGACAGCCTGTCTACCTAGTTCACTGCTGTGTCTCCAGTACCTAGAACCATATGACACATAGAAGGCACTCAATAAGTAGTCTTTAGCTGAATTGGTGAATAACAAGTACCAAAAATATTTGTTGAACAAAAATGGAGAGGTAAGAAGGAAAGGAGAGAGACAAAGGTGAGGGTAGGAAAAGAAGGAGTGAAGGAGGGGGAAAGCTAGCCCAAGAAGGTTCCCAGCACATGAGGTGCAGCTGAGGTTGACCAGCTAACCAAACCACCTCTCTGAAGAGTTCTGCTCAAAAAACTACTAGATATTTTGGGCTGGCGGGTGTCATGGTGGTTAAGGGCACTGGACTCCCACATGGCTAACTACAGTTCGAGTCCTGGACATGGTGACTTGCTTCCTTACTCCTCCCACACCCCTCTCTCTCACTCTGTCCCTCTCTTGTCAAATTTAAAAATAAAGAAAGTTAAATACAATAATTCTTTAAAAATAAAAAACCTACTAACCACCTTGTCACTCTGTCAAAATTAATAGAACCAAATGCTGCTGATTGGCGGGTGGCTGGGATAACTTTCTGACCAGTCTCTGGGCTTATACCAAGGTCTCCTTTCTTTCTCCTCTGAGTTTCAACCTCATTATTTTCCTCCAGCATCCACCTGCAGATTTCAAAAAAGTGTAAATATTCTAATGTTTATCTGTGGTATCACACAGCGCATCCTCTGGTCCAAACCCAAGTGTTTACTCCTGCATCAATGTCACTAGAACAGTTGCCTCTGATTACCACTCCTCAGAAAAATATGTGTTGTCAGTAAAAACCCAACAGGCATGTTCAACCCAGGTACAGATCTAATGAAACCCTGTACTACTGACAAGTGATTTACAAGGACCTTTCCCACCCACAAATCTCTTACAGAAGACATGTGGTAGTTAAGAATATGTGCTTTGTGGCCAAATGATCTGGACTCAGAAATTGGGTTTTCTACTTACTTATTTATAAGCTTTGAGCAAATTAATTCACCTCTTCATGCCTTAGTTTCTTCAGTTGTAATTAAAGGATAACAGTACCTACCTCTTTGGGTTCATCTGAGAATTAAGTGAGAAAATGCACACAAAATGTGGTAAGCAATCAAAATTCTGATTTAAATTCTGGGCCAGCACCATGCCCTATGGGTTAAGGAAGCCATATCCCACATGGCCTACCACAGTTGGAATCCCAGCTCCAATCACCTGAAAAATATACCAGTTGTGTATGCATGTATGTACAAGATTCCAACAGGCTGGAGAAAAGGAGACGAAATTGCAGAGTGCTTTCTTCCTCTCTCTCTCTCTGGTGAGTATATGAACCCTCCAGCAATTAAAAAAGAAAATGAAAAAAAGGAAACTCACTGAGTCAGTTAAAGAAGGAAAGGCATTTGATCTTGGGAGGCCTAGAGAATCAGACAAGGAGGCCAAACAACCAGAAGCATAGAATAAACCACAGCATAGAACCAGCTGAGTAGAAGAACCACTGCCACCAAGCTACAGTTGATACAAGGTAGTCTGCACCACAAATGCTGAGAATATTCAATGCTCGCATGGGAAAAATACTGCTAGAAGCCTTGCCATAGCTGACTCTGTAGTCTTCCCTGTCCAGAATGGATTGCACCCAACGTCTGCTCTTTCTTGTCAGTAACAACCAATTCAAAGTCCAGCATTGATGTGTATGATTGGCAGGTCCTAAGTCACATGTTTGCAGTCTAGCTGCAAAGAAGGCTAGGAAAGAGGGTTTCTGGATTCTACACAGGAGACATGAGTTTATAGGTGCAGAATTCCCAAACATATAAGAGTGATTCAAGACTGTGTGGCCAGAAAGCATGACAAATATCCCCCTTTAGCTCTTGGCATAATGCCTGGTCATGTATGTGCTCACCAAGTAATAATCATTCCCTGGAGATGTGGCTGAGGTCCCAAAGCAAGACCGTGCCTGAGCCTCAGTCATTTCTCTTCATCTCTCTGGGTCACCCTGGTATCATTCCAGAAGGCTTGGATTGCACCCCTTATCCTCCTAACTGCTGGTCCTAACTTTATTTCTCTGGGTGTCTTCAGAAGCCCCACTAGAAACCTAGGTCCTAGAAATGAAAGCAAGTATTCCTTATGACCTTATGAGGGGAAAATGCACCAACTAGCTGGTATTATGGATTCACAGAATGACCCTAATACAAAGTCACTCTGCCCTGCTGTCTTACTTTGCAAATTAAGAAAAAGGAGAAAAGATGTGGCAAAGTTTGTACAGCAAAGTCCTGACAGAACCAGACTAAGATCAAGGAGAATAAGAAGGAGAAGAAACCAGTTTCCTGATCTTCCACAGCAAACCTGTTGGTGTTGCCCCTGCAGCAAGAGGATGGTAGCAGGGCTGAGCAGACAGCTGCTCCAAAGGAACCACTCTGGGACAAAAAGATGTTGCCTGGAGAAGAGCAAGCTGGAGCTCATGGGCAGAGGCAGCAGAGAGTTTTAGCAGCAGGGTACCAAAATGCTTTGTCAGGATGTCCTAGCCCCTCGTTACTCAAAGTGTGAGCCATGATCCAGCAGCATCAGCAGCATCTAGAAGCTTGTTAGAAACGCAGAATGTCAGTCCCCTCCCCAGATCTACTGAATCAGAATCTGCATCTTAACTAGATCCACAGATGATTCATAGGCACATTAAAGTTTGACAAATGCTGCCCTAGTCCATTCTGGTATAAAGAGGAATTTAAGGGAAAAAAAAAAATTGGTGTACTGAGAATCAGCATTAATCTGAATCTATGATGTGTCAGGCACTTCATGTTCTTATCTCAGTTAATCCTCTTAACAATCCTACAGCCCTCTGGTTGACTTCATCTGTAAAAAAGGTCCCATTTTTCAGATAAAGATACTGAGATTTAGACAGGAAATGTAACTTATCCTTCACCTCTATGTCAACCTGGCGAACTAACACTACTCATTTTTGGGGTGGCCTCTTGGGTCAACTCTTCAGCAAAGAAGTGTCCCTGAATGAGGTTCCTCTCCTATATTATCCAGACAGAATTAACCAGCCCTATTATTCTCTGATAGTCAAAGATGCCTTATGAAACTTATTCCTTGATCTTTGACAACCTAGTGAGATGAGAGGGCATGGGCCTTAGAATCCACTCCACCACTGATTCATTCACTGTACAAGAGTGTACAACAGATACTTTATTTAACTCCCTTGAGCTTCAGTTTTCCCACCTATATGAGGGGAAAATAAATCATAGTTTCCAGAATTGCTGCAAGGAGAAAATGAGACGACATACATTGGGCATATGAAGTGCTAAGGACAGAGAAGTGTGATTTTTTATTGATATTGTTGGCCTATTCATATTCCTCTCCAGTGATATTCCAGAGCCAGCTCATGAGCCGATGGTGTATAGCTGTACCCTAATTCTGTGTTTGGTGATGTCACGTGAAATTGACCATGGTGAGAGTATTTCTACCATGGAAATCATCCATCAGCGAGCCTTGCATACCAACATTGTTTCACTTGTTGTTTTGTTTTGTTTTTTCCACCAGAAAACCAACTATTAAATATTATCAGCATACTATTGTTTCTTCCCTCCCTCCCTGATCCACAAATCAGTATAACTTCTCAGTGCTTTATTATTATTGTTGTTGTTGTTTTTTGTTTGTTTGTTTGTTTGTTTTTGCTATAGGGCATATGTGCTCACCAGAAACAGAGAGAAAGAAAATAAGAAATCACCATGAGGGCTTCAGATGGCCATGTCACAATCCCTTCTCTGTTCTCCTCTAGGGGTTTTGGGTATGCACACACATGTGCCCAGCATGATTTTCAAACCTCCAGGTTCAGGATTTGAACCACAGAATCGACTATATGGGATTCAGCCACTTTAACCTCCAGACCACCTGCTCGTCTCCCAGTACTAAAATTCTATAGCCCCTGGTCTGTGGCTTCCATAAAGCTGACAGGTTACTTGGTGCCTTCACCTACCCCAAAGAAATCCCACAGTGGACTCCTCATTTACTCATTCAACCAATACTTACTGGACACCTATTACGTATAGACAGGGCCTATCATCTCTCTATGAGGCTTATAGGTGCCCTGCCATCTGTCATCCATCATATCAGAAAAAGAGTTTTCACAGCTATGATAAATGAAGGAAGGAAATTAATAGCCCCAAAAATGGCAGGAGAAAGATCATGCATATCATTTCCATGTCATCCTCCATCCGTGGTAAATTACCTGCTGACAATAGGATAACCTTCCCCTGGCTCATCCACACTCAATGCACATAGCAGGAATCGAGTGAAATAAAGAAAGGCCCAATTTCCCATGTTCCACTGCCAGAACTTTTGACATGCTCCTGGGGTGCCTGGAAAGTCAAAAAGCTTGCAACTCTGGTCATTGAAATGAGGGAGCTACTGCCCATGCCTCACAGTGCCCCTCTCTCCCCACAGCCTCCCCATGCCCTCCAGAAGCCCCCCTCTGCTCCTCAATTCCTTCATGCTTCCTGGCCTCACCCTTCTCCCCTCATCCCCTCTCTGCCCTCCAGTCTCTTCTGTTTTTCTCATCCGTACCTCCTCTCTCCCCTCAGACTCTTCCTCTCTGTCCCTCCATTTCTCCTCAGTTGCAACAACTGGGAATAGGGATGAAGATAAATCAGATGTTCCTTAAAATGGTGATATGAGGGACCAGCAGATGGCATAACGGTTATGTCACTGGACTCCCACATAGTCGACCGAGGTGTGAGTCTCGGACCCAGCAGCTTAAACTCACGCCAGGCGTGTATGCATGCGTGCCCAAGATCTCGAGAGGAGATCTTGGCGTGGCCATCCCCCCTGGGGGTGGTTTCTCGCTTTCTGTCTCTCTCTGAATTTCCGGTGCACCCTATAGCAAAAACCCCTCCCCCCGAAAAAAAATGGTGATATAAAACTAAGCAGTTCACAGTAAATTCAGCAAACTGGCTTTTAGAGGATTAACCTAAAGCTGTCCTACAAACCAGAACCCCATAGAAGTTCATAAGCAAGTGATACGAGAAACTACTCAGTTCGTAAAATCTGGTCCATTAGGACCTATCTATGACCCCCAAAGTCAGTTTCCCTTGATGGCCATCCCTCCAGCTATCCAAAGACAGTAGACAATAGGAGGGGGACCTGACTCGAGGAAGGCATGCTCTCTGAAGCCCACCTGCACTCCCAAACCCTGCCAAAAGGAAATGCTGGCCAAAACAAGAGTCGCATTTGAGATCGTCATCCTCATAAGTGCTGTTAGATTCAGGCCACGTAGACCTAAGTTTTCCTAGAACGGCCAGAATGCCCTAACATTTGACTTTGATGACTCAAGCATTTGTCATTCCAACTCCCCCACAGCAGAGTGAATTTAAAAAAAAAAAAAAATCTAAAGATTTAACTTAAAAAAAGTTTAACAAGTTAATTTTCTAAATTTAAAATGTTTCAGAAAGAAACACAACCTACATAAGGATAATTTTAAGCTATATTAAAGCTCAAAGATGACATCATGGAATTCTAATTATATAGATTTTGAGGCAATAGAGTCAAGTAACCTTTCTAGATACAGTTATAATTTTTTTACAATATGCCAATACTATGTTTGTATCCCAATTTTTGGATATACTGAAAGTCCCTTGCATAGATTATTTAGAAAAGTAAAAATAGAAACACGCTCTGAGACCTCAAGCAATACTATAGCTCTTTAATTTCAGTGTTGACTCTGAATTTCTTTCCTAAAATAAGATTACTTCTAAGAGCACATATGAGGATGAAACTTGAGGCCAGATCAAACCTCTCCTAAGCTTATACATCCATAGGAACCAAGCCTTTCCTCTCTACAAAAGTGCCAGGAATAACTCGGAGCAAAGTTAGGGGACTCGGTGTCTTCTCCCCCGTGATCTCTTTCCCCTCATAATATATGAGGGGAAAAAAAAATGAATCAATTCACTAACAAGACCCTAGAGCAGTGACTGACATGTGGTAAACCCACAATGAATGTGAAATTTCATTAAATCCATGATGAAGAGGAAGACAAAGAGGCACAAGATAATAAAAGCCACAGAGGAGGAGAAAGTAATGTACTTGTAGCTGCAAACGTACTTGTAGTGCATATTGTTGGGATGTCATGTAAGTGTTGTATGACGGGGTGGAAAAAATGTAAATCACTTAATTCAATAACTTTGCCTATAAAAATGCACTGCCTGTTTCTGAAATGGCATACATGTCTCAGAAAGCTTTACATTAAAGGCATATCATCTATATGTTATGTGAGCTACTAATAAACAGAACTTACATATGTGTAGAACATTTCAATAAACCATATTCCCACGTACATCGTCTTTGCAACAACGCCCAAGATAGATGATACCATTTTTCTCATTTTACAGCTAAGAACACCCTGAAGCTTCAGAGGGGTTGACTGAATTTTCCAAGCTACAAAGCTGGTAGGAGGTAGAGCAAAGGCTGACATCATAGCCCTGATATTGCTTTCTCACAATAACCTCTCCAGTCTCTGTAGTCCCCCTTTCCCTGACTTTATCTCTATAATCCTATCCTCAGAATTGCCCTGGATGCTCTACTTAAAAAAAAAAAAAAAAAAAAAAAAAAAAAAAAAAAAAAAGAACAAGGTAGCAGAAGCTGTCATTGCCCCCAAGAAATGATCATTGTGAATAATTTATTTTTTCCTTTCCTGAAATGAGAGCAAGGCTCAGAAGCAAGCAGCAGCTGAACCAGATTAGAGGCAGAAGTAAGGACGCCTCCGACTCGGATCCATGCTTGATTTCCAAAAAGGAGATTAAGGCTAGGCGCCCTGATGTTTTCAGAGTCGAGGGAGCTAGCCGAGCATAAGAAGGCAGCGGAAAGGTAATTAACTTTTAATGAGCAGTTGTCGACATGCTTTCTTTTACTCCCTCCACCCCAAAACTATATTTAATGCTACCAGACCCTAGGAGAGGGGTTTGATCCTCAGCACATAAGCAATGCCATGGAGGCTCAATGAAGCTGAGTAACTGGTTGAAGAATATCAAATTAGCAAAGAATACAAAAATGGAATATGAATCTAGTGACTGCCCATCATCTTTCCAGAGCTTCTTACTGCCTCTTTCAAACCACCTTCTTAAGCTTCAACATGCCAAGCTCCAAGGTCACATGTCTACAGAAGGAACACACCATCGTCGAGAATCTAACTCTACCCAAATGCCAAATATTTTCCCTAAAATACCTTACGCCCATATTCTGTCTATCACTTTGGCATGTTCTCATGGCATTTGGGATTTGGCATGCCAAGAGTGAGGGGATTTTTTTGTTTTGTTTTGTTTTTTAAGAGGTTTTTGCTATAGGGCGCGTGCGCTCCCCAGACAGACAGAGACAGAAAGATAGAAAGTGAGAAAACACCCCCCAGGGGGGATGGCCACGCAGCAATCCCTTCTCCTCCATTCTCCTCTCGGGATCTTGGGCATACACGCACACGCGCCCAGCGTGAGTTTTAAGCCACCGGGTCCGGGACGCGAACCGCGGTCGGCTACGTGGGAGTCCAACGACATAGCCATTACGCTAACTGCTGGTCCCATTGTTGTTATGTTTTGTTTTTTTTTTTTATTAAACCACTTTCCTTTAGCGGTGTGGATTGCCAATCCATAGTTAATGTTAAAGTTTCCCACATTTGCCTCTGGAGTTGAGGTACACAGCACTTTCTTCTGGCTTTCTGTCAAGCATGTGGAGGAGGAAAGGGGAGTTGATGGCAGCTGGAAACCAAAAGGGATTATTTTTCTATTATGTTGTCACCTGACTACATACTCTCTAAGAAAATTATTGATTTGAGTCGATTTGTTTTGTAATCAGCCCTCTTATCAAACTCTCTTAGTAGCATGAATAATTTTTCAATTGATTCTTGTAGTGTTCCTAAAATAAATCTAACTTATGAATAATGTTAATTTGGCATCCCTTCTTCAAATATGTAATTACTACTTATATATGGTCTTGTTTTATTGACTGAAATATCTAAAACAATGACAAATAACAGTGTAGATAGCAACCATTCCTCACTTATTCTTAACTTTAATAGGAATGCCTCAAATATCTCAAAATTAAAATACTTTGGCTACTGATTGGCCATAGACAGTCTTTATCACACTGAGAAAGCTTCTTTTTATTCTTAGTTCTTTTTCTATGAGTTTCCACTGGGAATTAATACTGAAATCTTAACAAATGCTTTTTTGGCATCTATGAAAATGATCAATTTTTTTTCTTTGACATATTAATGGGATTTATTAATAGACTTCACAATAATAAATCATAATATATTTCTAGAATAAATCTTTCTTGATCATGATGTATTGTTCTTTTAATATCCTAGAGAATTCAATTTTCCAAGATTTTATTTACAACTATTTTCTTCGTGTTTGTAAGTAAAATTACACTATGACTTTATTGTTTTGCCTTATCGTTGGTAGAGTTTATTGACTTTAAATTTGTTTTGCTTTGTTATGTTTCCTAGGACTAATTCGGGAGTTATCAACATAATGCCTTTTTTGCTGTAAGGCATGTGCGCTTGCCAAAAATAGACAGCAAGAAAGTGAGAAATCACTCCTGGAGGTGATGGCTACATACAGCGCCCCGCCCCCTTCACTCTCCTCTCAGGAATTTAGGCATGCACACACATGCACCCAGTGTGATTTTCAAGCCACTGGTCTGGGACTCAAATCACAAAGTTGGCCATATGAGATCCAGCCACCTTAACCTCCACGCCCCCTGATGGTCCTATATATTCTAATGTTATACTGCAACAGAATTTAAGAATGAGGGGGCTTCAAAAAGCTCATGAATAAATTAAAGTTCAAGTTTATGTTGGCATAACAAATTTTATTTCCGTGCATAGTTTTTTCATAATATGCATTATTCATGAACTTTTGAAGAGCCCTCACATTCTATATTCTAATGTTATATGTTAATTATGTATTCTTACTCGTGCTTACCTTAGGGTTTGGGGTTTTAGTCTCTTACCTCTTGAGTGGAATGCTTATCTAATATTTATTCTTTCGTGGTTGGTTGGTAACTTTATTCTTTCTTTTTTTTTTTTTTTTTTAGAGAGGGTTTTTTTGTTTTTTTGTTTTTTGTTTTTTGCTGTAGGGCACGTGCACTCACCAGACAGACAGAAACAGAGAGACAGAAAGCAAGAAATCACCCCCCGGGGGGATGGGGCCACAATCCCTTCTCCTCCATTCTCCTCTCAGGATCTTGGGCACGCATGCACATGCGCCCAGTGTTTTTAAGCCACCAGGTCCAGGATGTGAACCACGGTCGACTACATGGGAGTCCAGCAACATAGCCATTATGCTAACTGCTGGTCCCAATAACTTTTTTTCTTTTTGAGAGAGCAATGTTTTGCTATGGGTGCATGTGCTCACCAGAGAGAGAGACAGAAAGCAAGAAATCATGCCCAAAGGGAGATGGCCACACGGCAATCCCTCCTCCATCTCCTCTCAGGATTTTGGTCATGCACACACATGTGCCCAGTGTGGGTTTCAAGCCTCCAGATCCAAGACTGGAACCACAGTTGGCCATGTGGGAGCCCAGCATCTTGACTGCCATACCATCTGCTGGCCCTGGTTGGCTGATATTTTGAAAAGCATTTAAGACTATGAATTTGGGATACTGATTTGATACCACCTCACAACTTGTGATCTATGTAGTTTATCATCATTAACTATGCTAAATAGTCTAAAATGTATTTTGGAGTTTGTTAACTAATCTTTCTTATTTTGAGATAATTATTTTACATGGTGTTATAAGAAATAATACAGGAAGATCCCATGAATCCTTTACCTAGTTTCTCCCAGTGTTAACATCTTGCAAAAGTATAGTTTTGTCTCACGTCAAGAATACTGACATCGATACAGTTAAGATGCAGAATATTTCACAAGGATTCCTCATGTCACCCTTTATAACCACACTCACTTCCTCCACCCCATCCTCTCCTCACTCTGGGCAATCACCAATTTGTTCTCCATTTCTATAATTTTGTCATTTCAAGAATGTAAATATAATTGTAGTCATACAATATATGACCTTTGAGGATAGGCATTTTTAGTTTTTAGGTTTTCACCACAGGGTGTGTACATTTGCCAGAGAGAAACAGAGAGAGGGAAAGTGAGAAATGACTGCTCAGAGGGGATGGCTATGCTGCAATCCCTTCTCCTCCATTCTCTTCTTTGGATTTTGGGCATGCACACACATATGCCCAACATTATTTTCAG
This sequence comes from Tupaia tana, assembly GCA_026018925.1. Taxonomy (NCBI): domain Eukaryota; kingdom Metazoa; phylum Chordata; class Mammalia; order Scandentia; family Tupaiidae; genus Tupaia; species Tupaia tana. Next base: position 65,811,985 of record JAKSZU010000016.1, read on the forward strand.
CTGCCAGTCCTGGGACTTGAACTGCAGTTGGCCATGCAGGAGTTCAGCGCCTTAACCACCATGCCCTCTGCGGGTCCCAGGGATTGGTGTTTTTTGCTCAGTATAATTCTCTGGAGATTCATCTGAAGTGTTGGATATATCAATAGTTCATTTCTTTTTATTGCTGAGTATTCCATGATGTGGACATACCACAGCTTGTTTAGCTACTTATCTACTGAAGACAACTGGGTTGTCTACCGTTTGGGGCAGTTATGAGTAAAGTTGTTATAAAAATTAGCATAAAGGTTTTTTTATCTAAGCATAAGTTTTCATTTCTCTGGGATAAATACCCAAGAATACAATTGCTGGGTCAAATGGTAGTTACGTGTGTAGTTTTTTAAGAAATTGCCTAATGGTTTTCCAAAGTAGCTCTTCCACTTTACATCCCAACCAGCCATATTGTGTAATCTAGTTGCTTCTCATATTTGCTCTAATTTGCTATTGTCATTATTTATTTTAGTCCTTCTGATAGGTGTGTGCTCATTAAACATGATGCATTTATGTTTCCCCAACAGCTATTGATGCTGACCATCTTTTCATGTGCTTATCTCCCATCTGTATCCCCTCTCTGGTGAAATGTTTATTCATATATTTTGCCCATTTTTAATTGGATTAATCTCTTTTTTAAATTTTATTTATTTATTTAATTCCATTTGTTACTTTTATTTTTTATTTAATCAGAGAGAGAAAGGGAAAGTGAGAAAGCAAGCTACCAGGTCCAGGACTCAAACCAGTCAGTCACGTGGGAATCCATCACCTTTAACCACTGCACCACCTGCCAGCCCCTGGATTACTGTTTTTAAAAGTTGAGCTTTGAGGATTCTTTATATATTCTAGATAGTAGTCCATTTTCAGATTTGTGATTTGCAACTATTTCGGTCCCAGTTTATAGTTTATTTTTTCATTCTTTTAACAGAGAATTTCACAGAACAATAGTATTTCATTTTGATGATGTCCAATTCATCAGTCTTTACTCTTATGGGTCATGCTTTTGGTGTTAAGTCTAAGAACTCCTTATTTGGCCCTAGATTCCAAAGATTGTCTTTTATATTTTCTCCTAATTTTTTTCTTTATGAGAGAGTAAGAGAAGACAAAGAGAGAGGGAGAGAAAGAAGGAAAAGAAGAAACATAAATAAGCATTTTTAACAGGGTCTTGCTGTGTCACCAGCCTCCCACTTAGAATTACAGGTATGTACTACCACACCCCGCATGTTCAGATTGGCCCAGGAACCAAACTCAAGCTCTTTATGCAAACTCCAGTCTCCCAAATGGTGGACCACAGATGAGTCCTAAAAGTTTTATAGTTTTATGTTTTACATTTAATTGCATAATCCATTTTGAATTAATTTTGCATAAGGCATGAGACTTAGGCTGACATTAATTATTTTGCCTGTAGATGTCCACTACCTGTTCAAAATTCATTTTCTCCATTGGATTGCTTTTCTATTTTTGTCAAAAATAAAATGGGCAGGAACCAGCCGGTGGCATAATGGTTACATCATTGGACTCCCACATAGTCAACTGCAGTTCAAGTCCTGGACCTGGTGGCTTAAAACTCACGCTGGGTGCATATGTGTGCATGTTCAAGATCCAGAGAGAAAAATGAAGGAGAGGGGGTTGTGGCATGGCCATTCCCTCTGGAGGGGAGGATTTCTCACCTTCTGTCTCTCTGCCTCTGTCTCTGTCTCTCTCTCTAGCGAGTGTATACCTGCTATAGCACAAATCTCTCTTTAAATAAAAATTGGCATACTTCTGTGGATCTTTTTTTTTTTTTTTTTTTTTGAGAGGTTTTCGCTATAGGGCGCGTGCGCTCGCCAGACAGACAGAGAGAGACATAGAGACAGAAAGCGAGAAATCACCCCCAAGGGGGGATGGTCACGCCGCAATCCCTTCTCCTCCATTCTCCTTTAGGGATCTTGGGCACGCACGCACACACGCCTGGCGTGAGTTTTAAGCCACCGGGTCCAAGACCCAAACCGCAGTCGACTACGTGGGAGTCCAGCGACATAGCCATTACACTAACTGCTGGTTCCCATGTGGATCTATTTCTGAGTTTTATTCTGTTCTACTGATGTATGTCTACCCTTCATTAATATCCCAGTTTTGATTACTATAACTGTATAATAAGACTGATTCTTTGTTTCTTTTTCTTTCAAAGCTATTTTAGTTCCTTCCCCTTTCCATGTAAACTATAGAATATTATTTATATTTTAAAAATAATGTTAGGATTTTTATAGGAATCACCTTAAACCTATACATTAATTTAGGAGAATTGACCTCTTTACTATGTTGAGTCTTAATTCATGAGTGTAAAGTCTTTCCATTTATTGAGATCTTTTATTTGTTTCATCAGCATTTTGTAAGTTTTAGTATATTAGTCCTGCACATATTTTGTTAGATTTATTCACCAATTATAAATGGTATTATATTTTCAATTTCACTCTCCCCATGTTCATCACTAGAATATATAAATACAATTGACTTTTTTATGTTTGTCCTATATCCTATAACCCTTCTGAACTTATTTATTTGTTGCAGGAGGGATTTTTTGTAGTTTCTTGAGATTTTCTGCATAGACATCATGTTGTTTGCCAACAGGCACAGTTTTATTTCTTCTGTTCTTATCTATATGTTTTTATTTCTTTTTCTTGTCCTATTACAATGGAGAGAACGGGATAGAATATATAACACTATGTCAAGTATATCCTAGGACCACTAAGGAACGTGTTTTAAGTCATTGATTTTTATAAACTCTGTTTATAAATATAACAGTTGTTTATATTTCACTGTGATCAGAAAAAGTGGACAGCATATTTTCTGATTAAGTCTTTCATTCAATAGACAATAAATTAAAATTTCCTTATCCTCACTCCCTTTCTATCTTCCTGTTCTTCATTAATAAAATCTTGGACTTTAGACCCATAGATCATGAAATTATTTTTACACTGCAGAGCTTGTCATAATTTTTAACATCTGACACTTAATTTCATATGAGATTTATAGCAATTATTTGGACTCTAAATTGTTTAGCTATTTGAAATATTCATCCAAATTCCTCTATACCATCACTTCTCCATTCTTGTTTTGTTTTATTGTTGTTTGGTTTTCTATTCCATAGAGCATGTATACTCTCCAGAGAGAGACAGAGAGGGAAAGTAAGAAATCAACCCACCCCTACTGCACTGGGAATGGCCATGCCACAATTCCTTCCCCATTTTCCTCTTTGGATTTTGGGCTTGCATGCACACATGCCTGGCATGATTTTCAGGTCACCAGGTTTGGGGCTCAAACTTCAGTCAACCATGTGTGAGTCCAATTTAACTAGCACACCACCTGCTGGCCCTGCTTCTCCATTCTTAAGTTCCTAATTTTGAATCTTCCCTTAATCAACTAGCACATATCTTCAAATGAATTTTGATCAGTGGTAGATGTCCAGACTCTTTTTTTTCTGAAAACTTCCTTTCTGTTGCCTTAACATGTAATGACATTTTGACTAAGAATCAAACATATAGATTATAACATTTCTCTTCAAAACTCTGTAGGCACAGTTGCATTGTCTTAAGTACCTTATTATTCATCGTGAATGTAGAGTTAGGCCCTGTGTCTGCCAAGAGACTGAACATATAGATTATCCCTTGGTCCTATTCTCTGCCCATGTTGGTGATGTTCAAATCCCCTTCTCAGGCCAAGGTTGAAGGGGAGAACAATATGCACAGCTCCAGTCTTCTATCAAGTACTCATCACTGTAGCATTCTGTCCTGACAGTCTGGTTCTCTGATCCCAGGATGTAGTCACACCTTATTTCTGTTGGTCTCTCCTATGCACCTTACAAAGTGAAGTCACACAATTTACCACCAACAGTTTCCTACACAAACCGGTGCTCAAATAAACTACCTCCCTCACCTTCCTGACTTTCCTGAATGAACATAGAAAAATTCAGAGTTGTAAGAGGTCTCTGGTCAGTTTTAAAAGTTTTCTTTGGGGCCAAAAGGGTCACTTTATACTTGGTGCAATGTTGGGTCTCTTAGTCTAGGATAAAGTCCAGTGGAAGATAGACAATGTGTCTTCCTACTGTTTCCAAATGGTCTTATTTTTAAGGATAGTGGCTGCAAAGGATATACCCAGTCTAGCCCATCTGCCTTTCAATTAATAAAGATTTCTCTGAGATTCCAACAACTATCTACCATTTATTTTCATCATTGTCGATAGTGTTCCTTCTCTTCTATGTTCTCATGTGAATTTGAAAGCAAAGTTGGAAATGCCACATTACGGACAGATAACTTAAGGTTACTGTCAACCTATGCCATAACTAAGTCTTTGCTTAGAACTGCAGAATTTGCAATGTTTATGGCAGTTGTAGATGCTGTTCTCAATAAACCAGTATACACAAGGGAAGGTTTCCTTCCAGGGCATTGTTCTACAACAAATTGACTGGAATGGTGGTTCTCAAACTTCAGTGTACCAAATCATCGCCTGGAGAGCTTGTTAAACATTTGAGGTTCCATCACAAAGATTCTGATGGGGCCCAGGGTCTGTATTTTTAATGAGTACCAGTGATGCATGCAGGTGGTTCCAGAAGAGCCCTTGGAGAGTTGTAATACCCCAAAAGCATCTTCTCTAAAACCAACAGATATACATTTTTCAGCTACTCTATCTGACAGTTCTTCAAAGACACAAACGAGAAGCAGCAAATGTAATTCTACGCCCTCTGCAATTGCTAAAGCAGAGTTGCCTGGTGCAACAAACAAGATAACGTCAAACCTTCTCAAAATTTCTCACCACTAGTTAAAGATACTTTGACAAATACCCTTTGACCAAAACATAGCACTTACAGAAATTCTACAGATGGATTTCTACACATTCTTAATGACAGTATTTGTAATGGCCCCAAATTGGAAATAACCTAAGGTCTATTACTAGAGTACTGGTTTAATAAATTTAATTATCCATATAACGGACTACTTCACATCTACTTCTTTTTGCTGTTTTTGTTTACTGATTGATTTCTTCTCTCTTTTTTTTTTTTTTTTTTTTTTTTTGTATTTGACCATTGAGTATAAGTAGACTCTATTTATACTGATATAGAAAGAGCTCCAAAGTGTGGGAAGGAGGAGACATGGGTAATAATTCGAATATCTAAAGACTGGTATCATGTGAGCATCTGCCAATCAGTAAAGATGCCTGACAAAAATAAATAGCAGTCATCACATCATATAGGTGCTTATTAACCAAATGTTAGCAGAAAAAGAAAGATGGATAGGGGCTATAGTATGCCACCTTCCGTGTGAAAACAAACAAGGTAGAAGAAAAAAAATTCTGGAAGGATACCCAGAGAAGAGGTGGGATGTGGGTGGCTTGAGGACAGAAGTGAATAAGAGACTTTAAAACTGTATCATTTTTTCTATTTTCTTAAACTATGTGAACTAAAAAAAAACATATATTTAAGCCTGTTAGGCTCAAGTGACGCAGGATGAGGGGCACAGACGCCATTTCCTGTTCTCCGTGTGAATGAAGACAGCTATACTGTAAGGATGATCAATGTACACAAAACCCAAAGGACTTCCTGTAAGAAGGATAGCAAGCATCAGCCTCACATAGTGACCCAGAATACAAAGGGCAAGGATTCCCTGGATACCCAGGGAAATAGGCACCAAGAATGAAAGCCGAGTAGCTATGGTGAGCAGCCAGCCAATTTTTCAGGAGAAGGCTAAAACCAAAGAAGATAGTGCTAAGGCTTGAATATGTTGAACTTAACTGCAGATCCAAGAGGATGCTGGTTTTTAAAAAATGCAAACATCCTGAAGTGGGAGGAAATAAGAAGAAAAAGGGCCAAGTGACCTGGTTCTAAACTTGGGGATTTTTTTTTTCTTTTTTATTTTTTGGGGGAAATGTTCAAGCTATGGAAAAAATACCTATTGGAAAATAAATATAATGATGTTCTTACTCAAAAAAAATTACATTTTGGGGCCGGCAGGTGGCATGATTGCTGAACTCCCACATGGCCAACCACGGTTCAAGTCTTGGACCTGACAGGACCTTGTTTCCTCACTTTTCCTCCCTCTCTCCCTCCCTCCCTCTCTCCCTGTCTCTCTCTGGACAAATTAAATAATAATAATAAGAAATAAAATATAAATTTAAATTTTTTAAAATCACATTTTAAGACACTAATTTTTTTCACTTAACAGATTCTTCAGGCAGAAGATATATATATATATATATATACACACACACACACACACACACACACACACTCATATATGTATATATATATATATATAGAGAGAGAGAGATTTAATTTTAATTTTATGACCATTTTAACTCTCTGTAGTTTGTTATTGCTCAAAGTGTGCCCATCAATAAGCAGTTTGCTGCTGTAATGAAGCCAGGGTGAGCCTACCTTGTCTATATTGGGAATGGGCTATGGTCTAACCAGCCATGTTTAAAAGACTGACTCTTAAGGCTTTACACAAAGTACAGATTATCTGCCCCCAGTGGCGCTCAAACCTGGCTGCTGATTACAATCACCTGGGGAGCCTTTAATAAACTCTGCTGCTCTGGCCCCACTCCCAGAACTGCTGCTGTACAGGAACCCCCAGCCCCCACCTGTGATTTGCTTTCCAAGGTTTCATTTACCCATGCAGTCCAAAAACAGGGAAGTACAGCATAATAAGATATTTTGAGAAAGAGACAGAAAGACTACATTCATATAACTTTTATTACACTATATTATTATAATTGTCCTATTATTATTGGGTTGTTAGAAAAGTCATGATGTATTTTTTGCATAAAAACATAGAAAATATATCATGACTTTTCCGACAACCTAATAGTTATTGTTGTTAATCTCTTATTGCACCTAATTTATAAATTGAGCTTTAGCCTGGTATGTATGTATGTATAGGGGAGGAAAATAGTAAATACAGGGGTCAATACTACCCAAGTTTTCAGGCATCTGCCGGAGGTCTTGGAATGTATCCCCTGGTGCTAAGGGTTGGGGGACTACTGTAACTTGCTTGAGGAAGGGCCAGGGCACTGACTTTTTTTTTTTTTTTTTTTCTTTTTTTGGAGAGGTTTTTGCTATAGGGCGCGTGCGCTCGCCAGACAGACAGAGAGAGACAGAGAGACAGAAAGCGAGAAATCACCCCCCAGGGGGGATGGCCACGCCGCAATCCCTTCTCCTCCATTCTCCTCTCGGGATCTTGGGCACGCACGCACACGCGCCTGGCGTGAGTTTAAGCCACCGGGTCCGGGACTCGAACCGCGGTCGACTACGTGGGAGTCCAGCGACATAGCCATTACGCTAACTGCTGGTCCCAGGGCACTGACTTTTAAAAGCCCCCAGGTTACATTAAGGTGCAACCGCAGTGACCACCTCCTGATTTGGTAGGTCTGAGGTGAAGTTTGGAAGCCATACATAAGCACATTCTCCAAGTGACTCTGTGTTCAGTTGTGTTTGTGGCCAGTAGTTCCAGATATGCCTACTACCTTTTCCCCGGCCATCAACACAATCAAAGACTCAAGTATTTGGAGTGGCCAAGTTCAGAGAAGAAAAACCAACTTCTTCCAAGATGTAAGAACTCAGCTTTCTAAATGAAATCAGATAAAGTGCTCCCAGGAGTATCATAATCCTATCACCCTAGCTTCTTTCTCCTACTTTTCTCCCCACTCACAACCCCAAACACCTCAATTAGAAAGCACACTGATAAGCACCATATTCTTTTTATCCTCTTCCTCCTCCTCTTTTTCCTCCTCTTTTTACTTACCAGAAGACACATTGTTCACCAGAGACAGTGACACAAAGAGAAGGAAAAAGCACCCTGTAATGGGGCGTGACCATGTCACAATCCCTTCTTCTCCATTTCTATCCTGTCAGGATTTTGAAACACACATACATATGCCCAGCATGTTTTTCTAGCCACCAAAGCTGGGATTCAAACTATGGTTGGCCATGTAGGATTTGGCTCCTTTAGCCACTAGGCTACTGGGTCAGCCCCTCTTTTTTTTTTTTTTTTCTTTTTTTTAAGCTTATTTATGTCTTGTCTTCCATAAGCAAGAGAGACATAGGGAGACAGAGACACAGGCACCCCCAGCAATGTCTTCCTGCCACAATCCAGCCCCAGCTTCAGTCAACCTCAGATTGTAGGCACACACATGTCCAGCATGTTCAGGGAAGTCTCCAGACACGAACTCAGGGCCTTCTCATGTGGGTCAGCCTTGCAGAGCACTGTGTTCTTACCATCTTCTGTCTGCATACACTCAAACTCCAGAATCCCCATCACCACTACCTCAGTAACACACAGACCAGAAGAGAAAAGGCACATATCGAAACACTGAACATTTCTAACATGAAATGAATGGTCTAGATATATAAAAAATTCATAAGCTGAAATTAAATAGTAATCATTTCTGAAGAAGGTGCTCCTAATACAATCTGACAAGATTTCCCTGAAGACATACCCTGGCCCTTTCTACCCAACAAAGCCAGCTCTATGACAGAGCTTGATTATGTTGAAGAAAGCTCCAGGAAGTAAAACAAGGGAAAATGGAAGTTTTAAATGGCCTAACACTTTTTTCTCCAATGCCTAAGAATCAGCACATCCCTTAAAACTGCCAGACATTATGCAAGGCAAAGTGTGCCTAGGAAGAAGCTGAGGCAGAACCCCCTTCATTCTAATATAACCACATTATCTCATTTCTCTAGATGTGACTTAATCAGAGGGGGAAATACAGCATTTATACCCTGATGATAATAGGCAAGACCAGGAAGGAAATCCTCCATTGCCCAAAGGGAAAATTCTATAAAAAGTAAGTCAAGTTGGGCTGGTCTCAAAGCACAGTGATTAAGCGCTGTGCACGGAAGCCAGATCCCACTAGGTGACTGCAGTTTGAATCCCAGCCCTGGTGGCTTGGCAAACGTGCAGGGTGCATATGTACACATGCCCAACATCTTGACATGAAGGCAAAATGAAAAAAATACTATTGCAGCATGGTCATACCCCATTCGGGTGGTACTTTCTCTCTCTCTTTGGTTCATACACCCTCCAGGATTAGCTTGTAAAAACAAAATAACTTTTAAAAAATACAGTCAAGTGAGTAGACGGATGGACAAATGGAAGGTGTTGGGTGGGTGAATGGATGGATGGATGAATGGGTATCAATTCTCACAACTCTGAAAGAGCTCTAAGCCAGGTTATAATACCAAAGCTAAAGATCTTCCTGCAAACATGTTCATTTTCTTCTTTAAAAGACTATTTTCTCCCACTTTACATGCTCTTTTCACTTCATTTTCATCCCAAATCTCTAAATCATGAAGATTATCTCTATAATTTAAGATGCTTTTGGCTTTAATTAGCAGAATAGATAACGACATGCCACTTTAACAAAAGGAGCTTATCAATAAATCTCACCAAAAATAATAATAATAGAATCTGGAAGAGGGAGTTTTCTGGGGCTGTAGGAGTAACTCAAGGATGTCAGCACTCAAGGTTGTGTCACCACAATTCTAGACATCCATTCAGAGCCACAGTGTGGCCACCATAGCTTCAGCTATTATTTCCTCACTTAACAACCTCCAAGATAAGACAGAGGGATTGGAATTTAAAAAAAGAGTTCTCCTCTATTCCATGACCAAAACTGGATCCCATGTCCATCTCTAGACCAATCACTGAAAAAGGAAATGAAATCCCCATGGATCGCTCATCCTTTATGTCCCAGGAAATGACCACAAACCACACTAGAAATGAAAGGGAGAATGGCTATTGGAAGGGAGCTAACTGGATCTACAACGTTTATTCTCACTTCTTAATTCCTAGATACCTCCAAGACCTTTTTCAATTAGTACTGTACCCTAGATTCCAATAACCTCTCTTCCTTCACAGCCAAGTTGTCCACCTTCACCTCCTTAGTCCCTTACTTAGAGCACTATGATTTCCATTTAACGAACCCACTAAAACTAGCTCAAGCAAAGGAAGAAGTTTGTCATAAAGAAACAGAAGCGTTCGCAGAAATCACGGGCAAGAACAGCAGCGTCATCAGAAACCAAGGTAGCTACTTCCTCATCTCTCTACTTCACTCATCTGTCTCTGCAGGTAAACCTTCCCTGCTTCTTGGGCATATCACATACTTCCTGGGACAGCACACCCTTCCAGTCCAAGGTTCATGGAGGTTGCTGGCATCTCTGGGTGTGAAGTACAAGTTCTCAGGGACAGAACAAAGTAGAGCCACACCTGGTCCGTTCAGTGATGGGAGGAACGCTGGGTCTCATAGATCAAGCATGGATACCAGGGACCATCTCTTGGGGCCTATTTGCTAAACAATTAAAAATACATAAGCTTCAAAGTCACCCTAAAAGGGCCTACACAAACATTTTTTGCAGCAACTTTATCCTTCTCCTTACACATCAGCCTCTAGGACCCAGGAAGCCAGGAGATTGGTAAGTAAAAGGCCTCGGGTCACCCCAGAACAGACACCTGACCCCCCTTTTGGTAGTGCAGCTGGCAGATCACAGCTGAAGAGGACAGAGGAGGCCTATCCTGATTAACAGCACCACAGCTAGCCTGCCAGCTGCCCTCTGTCTTCCCTCCTCCATGCTCAGTCGCAGGCTGGCTCCTCTCCAGGCCCCTTCTCACACCCTCACACCCACCCGAATGCACTCATCCCAGCATTCAAAGCTCCACTCGGGGTTCCTCTTTGCCAAGATAATGCTTTCCCACACAGGGGTCCCTGTCTTCCAGCCCACTCTCCATGCACACGTCTACCTCAGAAGTGAGCTCAGTCTATTTTAAACTTCTGTAGCTGTCTGCCATCTGTCTTGTCTGGAAACCTCGTGGTCCACTGAAAGGAGAATAAAACTCAATTTGGAAACATGGAAACTGAAGTCTGGTCCTGGTCCCACCATTAGCTCCAGAACTTTGGGACAACCATAATATCCTTCTTAGAGATGATAAAGAAAATTCCCCTTTGGTTAGTTGCTGAGCCTGTTGAGAGCATCAGAGGAGATGAAAGACAAAAGGTCTGGTCAGTAAGGTCTTTGAGGACATCTTTATTGACCACAGCTGGGCATTGTCCAGGAATTCATGGCTTCCTTTACTTCTCTGACCAGTCGATTCTTAGTGTTCTAGAGGATCAGCTAATGCCAGACTGCACCCATCTTTGGGCACTGATACTTGTAAAATGGTTACCATGGCAATCAGCTCATGCCTGCTTCCTGAGTGATCCTAAGTAAGTCATCAACCTCTACAAGCTTCAGATTCCTCATCTATGATATTGACACAGTAATAGGACATACCACATGACAGTGTCCTGAGAATTAAGTAGACTTAGTGCGAACCAATAATAACATTAATGAGTTCAGTACTAGACTAAGAGCTTTTAAGTGTACTAAGTCACGGCAACTCTATGAGGCTCATAATAAGTACTAGATGTGTTCCTTTGGAGGCATAACAACAGCAGTAATATGTTAGAAGGGAGAAATCTAGAACAATAGATCCTGAAAGCTGAATTTAACTTCTTTCCTAAAATCTGCAAATAAGTTGTTGAAATATTCTTCAAAAGAGCAACTCCATAAGTACAGGTGGGGGGAAAAATAAAACACCTTGAGCCCATTCATGAAAAATGTGACTTCTCCCAGGCATTAGAAAGCCGGGACCCATCAACACCCCCCCCCCCCCATTTCTGACATCTTTTCTCAAGGCATTATCTTCCTCCTGATGAAAACTTCCCACATCCAGAAGACACCAGCTGACTGGGAGACAGCTGTCTTTCCATGTGAACAGAATTACTAGGAGGTCTGATAATCACATGAGTCTCTACAAATCCCATTTTTACCATAGCAGATGGTAGATAGAAATATTACATATGCAAAATGTTACAGAAATTTTTAGGGGGGGTCCCATGAGAGGAGTCACATTTCACAGTACACTCTCTCCTACCACCTCATCAGTTCTCTCCTCTTCGATGCCTCCCTCCAGGAACCCCTCTGTCCTCCCCTTTCTATTTTATAGAAAAGTCAACCTCTTCTTTCTGAAATTCAGGTACCAGAAGAAAGGGAATTTCACATTCTCCCTAAGGTTTTTATCAAAGTATAAAAGTATTCTTTCCAGACAGAAAATAGATCCCTTCCAAAAAAAGAAACTTACATGATTGTTTATCTGTTAGGTTTTTGCCACAGGGTGTATGCATTTGCCGGAAAGAGACACAGAGAGAGGGAAAGTGAGAAATCACTTCCCTAGGGTGGGGGTGAGGGGTGGTGGCTATGCCACAACCATTCTCCTCTTGGAATTTTGGGCATGCACACACATGCACCCAAAGTGATTTTCAAGCCACTTGATCCGGGATTTAAACACTGATCAGCCATGTGGGAGTCTAATGCCTTAACCACCAAGCCACTTGCTAGCCCGAGCATGATTCTCTTTTTTTAACCAAAGAAATATGTATTGAGCATCTACTACATGCCATATACTATCCTAGACTCTGTGGATACTAAAGCGAACAAGTTGTTAAGGTGGACCCAGCCTCAGTGGCACAGGCAGTAGCTTTCTGAACTGCTGTGCTGGAAGCCACATGGCTGACCATGGGCTAGGATCCTCAGTCAACCTGGAACACACCAGGTGTGCACACAGGCACCCCAAAAGAGCATCATAGTGTGAAAAGCCCATGTCAAAAATGCCAATCTCTCTTTCCCTCTCTCTTTTTTCCATGCATGCACACACATCCTTTATCATGAATAAAATAAACTTAAAAAAGAAAGTTCTTAAGATGATACAATAGTCTCTGTGATCTTACAGGTTTGATGATAATATCATTATGTGAATATGTATTAAAGATTGATGTTTTCTATATACTGCTGAGTACTTTCTATACATTATTTCACTTAATTCCTCCCATCTTCCTATGAGATATTTCATTCCAATTTGACAGATGAGAAGAATGAGGCTCAGAGAGGTTAATAAGTTGCCCAGGACACACAGCTAAGAAGCAGTCCCAATTCAAACCCAGGTCTGTCTGGTTCAAGAAGCCATGCTTCTAGCCAGTATGTTTTGGGGGCATAAGCTTCTCATTGCTTAATAACAAAGGACCCCAAACTCTGCAGCATGGCATTCAAAGCTCTCCTACTATTTTCTTCTATGATTTACCACAAACATCTTTCTCATCCCCTGGATTCCTGCCATGGTAAAGAATTAACTTTTCCTGAAAACATCCCTCACAGTTCCTCTCCTCTGGACTATCTCTTATAAAGTGGCCTCTTAATCCATTCTCATTTCCCTTTTTACTCACCTTGTCAAAACTCCAGCTCCATCTGACAAAATATCTCCCTAAGCACTAGATACAAAAGTCACCTTCTCCCAGCAGCCCTTCCCAGACCCCAAACAGAGGTGTGTTTTGCAGCCCATGTTGCCCACTGCCTTCCTTTTTCTACTGGGCCCCTAGCCCCCAGCAGAGTCTCTCACATTATGGGTATTTGTGGGCAGAGTTCTCTGCCCCCTAACAGCAGTCGTCTTCTTATATAAGCCCAGAGCCCCGCTCACCTGAAGTTCTCCCACAACATACATACATCAAATTGCACAAGCTCTTGCTCAATCGACATGTGCTGAAATAACTCTGCATATTCTTTCATTTCTACACATTTCAACAGTATTTCCAAAGCCAATATCCTCATCCTGGGGCCCACTTCTCCTCTTACTTGAGTCTGCACAAGCTCTTCGGAGAAACATCACATTCACGATTGCAATCACACTACTACACCACTGAGTCCCAGATTGCTGTTCTGCACCCTGACCCATGCTCTCAGCCCAGGTCTGGAGATCTACATGCCAACTGGTCTGTACCATTTGGGTACAACAAGACACCTAAAAGGGTTACTTGCCTCTCTTTGTTTCTCTTTAATATCTTTCCTCACACTCTCCCTCCTTCTTCCACCCTCTTTCCACACTGTCTCCAGTAACCGTAATCATTTTCCATGCTTCTATATCCTCTACTCTTTCAGTTTCCACCACAGAGTGCAGACAGTTGGTATATATTAAGTGGAGACATACAGTGTCTCTCTTTCATCACATGGCTTGCTTCACTCAGCAGTAAATCTTCCGTATTTGTCCACTTTATGGGACACAGAAATGGATTATTATCTGTTTATGATAACATGTATAGTATCCTCAACTGGACTGGTGTGAAGTGTATCCATGTTGGGAGAAGTCCCTTTACAAGCTAAGTGATGTATAGTCATTGAATGTATCAAAGAAATTAAAATAAAATATAAAAAAAGAAAAAAGTGAGCTTTAATTATTTTGTAAGTAAATCTAATAAAACAGTAGAGAAGACAAAAAGGGGAGGGAGGGAAATCAACCTTTCCTCAAAACATGTTCCTCCTCCTGTGGTCCCATCTCTGTTAAAGGCACCACCAGTCTACCTAGTACTCAAGCCAGAATCCTGGGCGCCACCGCTGACTCTCTCACACGTTCCTCCCACATCAAATCAATCACCAAGTTCTTTCAATAACACTCCCTAAATAAGGATGCTGTAAGCATCCCTCCCTTACAGCCACTCACGCATCCTCAAGTCCTGCCTAAATTAGTATAAGTGCCTCCTAACCAAGTTCCTTCCTCCAGCCTTGATGCCTTGAAATTTATTTTCTATTTCTTTTCTAAGTTTTATTTCCTTCTTTCATGACAGAATTGGAGAAAGAGCAAGAGAGACAAGCACTCTCAACAGGATCCCATGCTGCAATCCACCCCTAGCCTTCTCAGCCAGTCAGGATCATGGGTGTGTATATCTAGGGCACACAGCTCAGCCAGGAACCAAACCTACAATCCTCCTTACGAATCCAGCTTTGCTCGAGCTGTACATTGCTGCTGTGCCTCTGAGCCAGCCCTGAAATTAATTTTCAACTGCAACCAGAGTAGCTTCTAAAAGGCAAAAATCTAATCACAGAATGCTTAAAAAGGAGAAAAGACACTGTAGGTTCAGAATAAAATCTACTCCCTTTAACAGAATATATGAGCCTTTTGTGATCAGGTTCTTGCCTTCTTTTTCTGTGGGTTCATCTCTAACCACATCCCCCATCCTGCAGATCCTCTGTTCTAGCCATTATCAATTCTTTTTTTCATCATTTTTAAAAGAATTATTTATTTGTTTTATTTATTATTGTTATTTTTTAATTTGACCAGAGAGAGAGAGAGAGAGAGAGAGAGAAGAAGAGAGAGAGAGAGAGAAAGAGAAAGAAGCTGCCAAGTCTGGGGCTCATACCAGGGTCGGCAATGTGAGAGTCCAGCACCTTAAATACCATGCCACCTGCTGGCCCCGATCCTCCTATGCCTTTGCATATGCTATTCCCTCTACTTAGAACTTTCTTCCCCTTCTTTCCACTTCTCCCTTGAATTAGTCCAACCTTTCATCCTTAAGGGTGGACTCTGATGTCATTTTGTCCTGGAGGGCTTTCATCTTCAATTAGGTCCTCCAACTCTGCACCCCACGTTGACCATGTCATCATAACTTATGGCTTACTAGACCCCACCCCACCTGGTTATGTATCAGCATTCTTTGTTAGAGGATGATTTTTGTAAATGACAAGGACTGAGCCTACTGTGCTCATTGTTAAACACCCAACCACCGGCACCTAGCACAGTAAGTATCCAGTAAGTAATGGATCAATAAATCAATTAATATCTGTGTGAAAGGCTTTTGAAAGAAAAAAAAAATAAACTCTAGATCAAAATAATCTGGCAATGTTTTCAAGCCTGGGAGTTATTGGGTGGACTGAAGTCCTTTACTTAAATTTTTAAAAAGTCTTCATGTTCGGAAGAGAGATGGGATGATCTCAGGCAGAGATGCTAGGTTGACAAGATAATGTTGAGGACAGTGTTGGCATGTTACTATTGGGTCTTTGGGAAAGTCATGACTTTTAGGAAAATATGTCATGACTTTCTTGACGACCTAATAGAAACTGTGGGAATGTGAGTTCTCCCTCTGAGAACATAGCTCACCTTAACACAGGCACTGCAGTTAGTGAGCTGGTTAAGGAGCACACACTCAAGCCTAGGAAATGAGTGAGCATCTAAGGCCACAGGTGTGCAAAGACCAGCCAGGTCTAAGAGTGCCCAAGTGGATATGTCCTACAGAATGAAAAAGCAAAGAGATGTCTCTTCCTGGGGAGATGTCAGGGCGCAGAATAGAGACTTCAATTGAAAGTGCCCCAGGCAATATTTTATGGGAAGAAAATACCTAAAATGGGACAATTCCAAAACTTTCCTACTTGGAGCGCTCTCCATCCCATTCTCCTTTTCTCCATCTTTCAGTCTCATTCCAGGAACTGTATGCCATCCTTCCTAAATTAGAAAGTGGTTCAATAACTAGACTCAAAATGCACTAAGTAATGGTCAGATGTTGACCCAGAAGGCCTCACCTAATGGACTGAAAAGGACCTACTTCTTTTAAACAGTCTTACTGAGTCCAGAATGAAGCTAGTTGGAGGCCTACTTGTTAAATAAGCATATCATGTGCAACTTGGGGGAGGGGTCTAAAGAGGCTTTATGGGTTTTGTTATTATCTTAATTGACAAGCGAAAAATATATATTTATGATATACATTGTAATGTTTTGATATATGTATACATTGTGGAATGGCTAGATCAAGCTATTTAACATAAGTATCACTTCACATACTTATTTTTTGTGTGGTAAAAACCCTAAAAATCTTCTATCTGCAATTTTCAAGTATACAATATTCTGTTATTAACTATAGTCACTGTGAAACACATGGAGCATTTGAATTTTGGCATCAGGATCTCAAGATATCTTTAGTCTATTGAGAAGTAACTAAACAAAGATGAATATTAGAGACTTGTGTTTGGGTCTCAAAAATTTAATTATATGGGGACCAGCAGTTGGCGTAATGGTTATGTCGCTGGACTCCCATGTAGTTGACCGCAGTTCGAGTCCCAGACCTGGTAGTTTAAACTCACGTCAGGTGTGTGTACATGCGTACCCAAGATTCCAAGAGCAGAATGGAGGAGAAGGGATTGCAGTGTGGCCATCCTTCCCGGGGGGTGATTTCTTGCCTTCTGTCTCTCTATTTCTGTCTCTCTGGCGAGCACACGCACCCTATAGCAAAAACCTTCCCCCCGCCAAAAAATTAATTCTATGCATCCCTATGGGTTGCAGAAATGGATTAACAAGTAGAACACAGAAATATGTAAGTTCATTTGTATGGTGGTCAAATATTCTGATTCCTCTTTCCTCTGAAGTCTACAGCAGTCTACTTATCCATTCCCTTGGAAGTTAGGCAAGACCATGTGACTTGCTTTGGCCAATGACATATGTTTGGCAGTGACAAGTACTTAAAGGGAGAGCTTCTCAAACCAGTACAAGACTTGCCACAGTCCCCATTCCTTTCTCAGTAACTGCGGAAGCATGCTTCAAGTTGGATGGGTCGCTTTTGTGACCACAATGAGCAACCCTTCCCATAAACTCTCATCCTTGCCAAACTATGCTGATTAGAGGTGAGACCAGAAATAACATATGGAGGACCAGTCAGTGGCATGGTAGTTAAGGCAGCTGGATTCCACATGGCTGGCTGCGCAGTTCAAGTCCCAGACCCAACAAGCATAAAAGACACGCTGGGCACATGTGCATGTGTGCCCAAAATCCTAAGATGAGGATGAAGGAGAAGTGATTGCAGCATGGCCATCTACCATAGGAGATTCTCTCTCTCTCTCTCTCTGGCACATGTGCATACCCTATAGCAATTTTTTTTAAAAAAGAGAAATAAAAATAATGTCTGGAACTGCAGAGATACTCACATTAGCTTAGTACAAGGAGAACCACTATCATTACAAAAGCTAACCTACCACCTACCACTCTGAGAGCACTGTGTTAGTAACTGAAGACAGGACAGTCACCAGCAGTAGTTAGGAGGGGATGTAAGCATTAGACAGCAGTGAGTATTCACTTATCTTTGTTTTAGTAGCATGCCAAATATCTTTCTAAAAAATTGTCCCCCTTCCTTTTCTCTCTTGGTCCACATAATTCAAGTAGCGTTATTTCCATTCTGAGTTACAAAAGAAGACAAGGCTGGCCAGTTGGAGCACTGCTTTCTCACTGGTCCTGGTAGCCTACTTAGAGACGGTGAGATATGATAAGAAAGATGGAAGTACTCTTCTCTGCATAATCTTGAACCTTGAGTAGGCAGAGCTTTCCACAGCCATCCTGCCATAATGAAAGGAAGGTCTTCTATCTGAGAATGAAGTCAGTACAGAAGAAGTAGAGATAGAGTGACAGAAACCATGTCTTGGTAATATAATGAGACTTTGGATCAGAATATACCTGAAGGCAGCAGCTCTTGGGCTCTTCAGATTTAGGAAGCCATGAATTCCCTTCTGAATTAAGCTAGTTGGAGTTTCTGTGCCCTATAGCCAAGATTCCTGCCTCATATAAAAGATAGTTGGAATACATGAATTTCAAGATTCATTTCTAGGGACCAGCAATTAGTGTAATGGCTATGTCGCTGAACTCCCATGTAGTCAACTGCAGTTCAAGTCCTGGACCCGGTGGCTTAAACTCATGACGGGCGTGTGTGCATGCATGCCCAAGATCCCGAGAGGAGAATGAACGAGAAGGGATTGCAGCATGGCCATCCCCCCTGGGGGGTGATTTCTTGCTTTCTGTCTCTCTGTCTCTCTCTGTCTCTCTGGTGAGCACACTCACCCTGTAGCAAAAACCTCTCTAAAAAAAAAAAAAAAAAAAAGATTCATTTCTAAACCTGATTGATATTTTAAAATTCAAATTCAAATGTCAACAGTAGCTAGTTACCTTTAGCATTAAAAGGCATAGGGAGCTAGCAAGGGGAAAAAAAGTCTAAAGAGTACATAGATCCTACTAAGATCAATTAAGTTTGCAAAATCTAAATTGTATTTGTCAACACTGACTACCTAACATCAATGACTGCCCTTTAGATATTAGCTAATGGATGTAGTTTATACAGACAGTAGCCATCATTCCAGCTGTGTAGCCATAATTGTAAATCAAACCATATCTCCTGACCCTTCAATAAAGTGCAGTATTGGGTTGTGGTGGCAGGAGATGTTGGGACTAAGGCCTGAGGAAAGAGAACTTAGCTATTTTCCTTTTTGAAAATATATTGTTATGTCCTTCCATACTGACTTCCAAAATGTATCACAGCTCTTTCACACAACGATTTAACTAAGTACTTGTGCTGATAAAGTTTTCATTTATCTTCTTGATAAAATTCAAATGAAGTATAGACCAGGGGTTACAGAGTGCTAACCTGCAGACATCTTTTGTTTGGTGCAGACCATGTCTTCAAAGGAAAAAACAAAACATGACATTATGCAAAATATCCAAATTTCTGGCCTCTCTGGAAAAAGTTGAAGATCTGGCAGTCCTAGGATCATATGCCACAGGTGACTGATAGGTGCGCCTTTGAACAAAGTACCCCCTCTTCAGTTCATCATGGGTTCCTGCCACCACCACTGTATCACACCCACTTATACTGCACTCATTCCGGTCTCCTGCCTGGCCCCTGTAGGACTGGAGCTCACAACCCTTTTACAGTTACATATTTTTCCTCAGACAAATATTAACATGGCATTTTAATCAGTCAATATCTTTTTGAACACGGACTTTCAATGTCTTCATTATCTCGCAGTACCGTTTCATGCGCCATAACACCCAACATCCCCATTGGTAATTAACCACACACTCTCATGCCTCCCAACTTTTCTCACACTGTCCCCTACCTGTCTTGCCCTTTCTCTAATTTGCTTCACTGACTGGAAGCCAATGAAGCCTGCAAGATTTGATGCAAATGCCTTCTTATGAGGCCTGTTTGATGCCCACCCAAGAATTATGGCTTGGAGGGGCCAGCAGGTGGCATGGTGGCTAAGGGCACTGGACTCCCATATGGCTGACCACAGTTTGAGTCCTAGACCAGGCAGCTTGCTTTCTCACTTTCTCAGTCTCTCTCTCTCTCCCCCCTCCGTCCCTCTCTAGTCAAATTAAAATAAATAAATAAATACACTTAAATAAATAATTATTTTAAAAAAAGAATTATGATTTGGAATTAATGGATCATTTCTTAACATTCTCATAATATGAGGGCATATTTTTAGCCCCTGTTTCTTCCCATTTCACATATTTTTTGTGTGTTCTTGTTTTGTTTTTTTTTTTCCTTTTTTTGAAGAGGTTTTTGCTATAGGGCGCGTGTGCTCGCCAGACAGACAGAGAGAGACATAGAGACAGAAAGCGAGAAATCACCCCCCAGGGGGGATGGTCACGCCGCAATCCCTTCTCCTCCATTCTCCTCTCGGGATCTTGGGCACGCACGCACACGCGCCCGGCGTGAGTTTTAAGCCACCAGGTCCGGGACACGAACCGCGGTCGACTACGTGGGAGTCCAGCGACATAGCCATTACGCTAACTGCTGGTTCCCTGTGTGTTCTTGTTTTTAACTTATGAGGAAGAGAGGAATTTTTGATTAGGTCTTATTCTAATCCTCCTACCCCAGCTCCCAATCAGTCGGGAGCCACTGCAACCAGCTTGTTTAGTTTGGGCCAGGAACTAAACCCAGTCCTCCCATGTGACCTCAACCATGACACAGCAACATTATTTCACTCACAACACCTCAGCTGGGCCTTCATATAGTTTTAGAGGGACCTGGTTGTCTCCCCATGAGATCAATAACTCTTCAAGAATAAGGACAAAGTCCCTAGCACCTTAATAGTAACTTAATCACTCACAAGACACCAGTGTTTGACCTGCCTTTTCTCAATTAAAGTCCATAACAACTCCTATGGGGTGGTTTTTGTTTTTTGGGGGTTTTTTGTTTTTGTTTTGCTTTGCTTTGTTTTTGCCCTAGGGCACATGCACTCACAAGAGAGACAGAGAGGGAGAAAGTGAGAAGTCACCCTCCAGGGGGAATGGTCATGCTACAATCCCTTCTCCTCCATTCCCCTCTCAGGTTTAGGGCACACATACACACACACCTGGCATGATTTTCAAGACACCAGGTCCAAGATTCGAACTACACAGTTGCCCTTGGGGGAATTCAGTGCCTTAACCACCACTCCACCTACTGGCCCTGGGGTGGGTCCTATTCATATCCTCATTTGATAGATGAGGAAACTAAGGCCTAGAGAGAATCAAAAGCCAAGAGCAGTTTTCTTAACTACTATGCTACACGGGCACACTGCATCTGTGACGCTGTACTTAGAAGAGAATGGAATCTGTTAGGTGGAAGAGAACACTTCTGCTAAGCAAATGCCACCACTCACCACAGGACTTTTAGTGGACTGCCTGTCCCCTCTTCCATCCCCCTTCCCTAGCTCTGCCTCTTGTCCTGAGCAGTCTGCAATGGGCTGTTTCACCCACTCTTCTCCCTGAGAACCTGCAGAGAACACCACTCTGCTCCCACACGCTGCCTGACGGGGGCTGGGTAACCTTCTCTCATCACACGAGCCTTTCTAGCGGCTCTGCTTCCCTCTGAAATTATATTAAATTGTTCCATTAGTGTCAAAAAAAGGAAGATGCATGATACTTTTATGAATTTCCTTTTTTAAAGAAAGTTATCTTCAGAACTGTACTCTGCTGACTGCTTCCAGAAAGTTAGAGGTTATTTGGGGGCAGAACTTATTTGCAGAAAACCACAAAAATCATCTAAATGCCAGAATGTATTCCTGTTGGCTTGCTTGAATCAATACAGATGTGATTATGCAAAATCATGGGTGTCAACTTGGATAAACAATCCTCCAAAGAAGACAAATGGCCAATAGCACACAAAACGATTTTCAGTATCATCCACCATTAAAGAAATGTAATCCAAGACCACAGTGATATACCACCTCATATCTATTGAATGGCTACTATCAAAAGACAGAAAATAACAAGTGTTGGTGAGGACTTCTACATTATTGGTGGGGAAGCAAAATGGGGCATCTGACATAGAAAACAGAAGAGTTGTTCCTCAAAAACCTAAAAATAGAATTACCATATGAGCAAGCACTTCTGCTTCTGGATATACAACCGAAAGACTAGAGAGCAGGACCTTGAAGAGATATTTCTACATCTATGTTCACACCAGCATTATTCCCAGTAGCAAAGAGGTAGAAGTGACCTAATTGTCCACTGACAGATTAATGGATAAGCAAATGTAATCTATGTGCACATTAGAATATTATTCAGCCTTGGGATCAGCAGATGGCATGGTGGTTAAGGCACTGGACACTCCCACATGACCAACCACAATTCGAGTCCCAGACCTGGTGGCTTGTTTTCTCACTTTCCCCCCGACTCTGTGTGTGTGTGTGTGTGTGTGTGTGTGTGTGTGGTCAAATTAAAATAAGTGAATGAATAAACAAAATTAAATAAAATAATTCTTCTTTTTTTTTTTTAAAAAAAAAAAAAAAAGGAATATTATTCAGCCTTATAAAGAAATTCTGGAGGCCAGCAGGTGGCATAGTGGTTGAGGAACGGGACTCCCACATGGCCAACCGTGGTTAGAGTTCTAGACATGGTGACTTTCTTTCTTGTTTTCTCTCTCTCTCTGGTGAGTGCAGGTATCCTATAGCAAACTAAAACATAATAATAAATAAAATAATCCTTTAAAAAAGGAAATGCTGACATACATATGCCACAATATACATAAACTGTGAAGACATTATGCTAAGTGAAATAAGTCAATCACTAGAGGATGAATAATATATGACTCCATGTATATGAGATACCTAGAATATTCAAATTCATAGAGATAGGGTAGAACAGTAGAAATTTTCTCACCTTCTCCATCACCACCATCCCAGTTGTATTTATAGTGAGGTGATTTCAAAAAGTTCATGAAAAATGGAATTAATACAAGTTTATTTTGGTGCAAAAGTTTTGAAATTCATGCTTCCATTTTCTTTTCTTTCCTTTCCTTTCCTTTTCTTTTTTTTTTTAAGGTTTCTGCCATCAGGTGCATTTACTCACCAGAGAAAGATAGAGAGAGGGAAAGTGAGAAATCCACCCCCAGGCGAGATAGCCATGCTACAATCTACAATCCCTTCTCCTCCATTCTCCTCCTGGGATTTTGGGTATACATGCACATACGCCTGGCATGATTTTCTTTCTTTTATTTTTTTAAAAGAACTATTTATCTGGGGGCCAGCAGGTGGCATGGTGACTAAGGCACTGGACTCCCACATGGCCAACCACCGTTCACTTTCCCTCCAACTCTCTCTCTCTGCCTCTCTCTACTCAATTTTTAAAAATAATAATAAATAAAGTTGAACAGATCATTTTAAGAATTATTTATTTAATTTTATTTATTATTATATTTCATTTCACCAGAGAGAGACATAAAGAGAGAGAGGGAAAGTGAGAAAGCAAGTCACCAGGTTCAGTCAGCCATGTGAGAGTCCAGTGCTTAACCATCACACCACCTGCTGGCCCTCATGCTTATATTTTCATGATACACATTTCCCACAAACTTTCTGAAAACCCCTCATATTCTCCACTCCCTCTGATGTTTCCAAGTGTCAGAAAATCTCAAGTCCAAATGCCCCCTTTGTTCAGAAACTCACAATGTTCATTTACTTATACAAATCAATTCCAACCTGTCTCTAGAAGGTCTTATGCTGTTCTTGCTGGTAAATTCTATTTCACTAAGGCCCCATATGTTCCTCTAATCATATTAATTTGGAGTGTTTCCACAGCATTCTCAAAACATTCTGGGCTAGTAACCTAAAACCATCAAGAAAGACAAAGAAGTCAATAATGAAATGCTTTGATTAGGCTTCCATCATATGATAGTCCTCGAAAATTGGAGGTAAGGGTATAGTTCTAAGGCAGATGCATGCAGAAGTCTATCTTGGAATTAGCTTCAAGTTGCTTTATGAAATGCCTTACCCTCTGATACCTTCTTACATGTCTGGCCAAAAATTGTAAGAAACATCTGATCCTCTCTCTGGGCCAGTGATGAAACTTTTTCCCCAACCAAGTATAAATGAAGGGCAGTGTCTCTGTTTTAAATGTGGTCCATCTGGAGAATTGTAAATGGCCTTTTGCCAGTGACCGCCACCTGGCGTGTGGCTCATCAGCTCTGCTTCGTCTTTGTCACTCAGACCTGTCAAGGCCAATCTCATTCATAATCTGGAGCTGCCAGATTCCCTCCTAATCTCTGAATGGGCATCCTTTCCTGAGCTGCCCCTGGCCAGGCCATATGGCCAGGAAGCTTGAACAGAACCACAGGAAAGGTTTCTGAATTCATATATCCAAATTTTAAAAACTCCAGGGATAGTCATACCATGGACCACAAAGTAATTTTAAAACAGAATAAATATGGGGCCCAGCAGATAGCACAACGGCTACGTCACTGGACTCCATGTAGTCGACCGCAGTTCGAGTCCTGGACCCAGTGGCTTAAACTCACACCAGGTACGTGTGCGTGTGTGCCCAAGATCCCGAGAGGAGAATGAAGGAGAAGGGACTGCAGTGTGGCCATCCCCCCAGGGGATGATTTCTTGTTTTCTGTCTCTGTCTCTCTCTGTCTTTCTGGCAAGTGCACATGCCCTATAGTAAAAATCTCTCAAGAAAAAAACAGAATAAAGATATTCTTTATGTGCTGATATGGAACGAACACCAAGATATATCGTTAAGTGAAAACAATCAAGATAAGCTAACGTGAATATGTGTGTTTGGGGAAGACAAAAATAACTGTATATGATTTCTATGTATATTGTGGACTGTTTCGAGAAGTATATATAAAAAATTGACAACACTGGTCACCTGTAGAAAGATGGTAAACTGAGTATTCAAGGGTCAAAGATCAGACAGAGACTTTTCAAGGTAGTCTCATTTGTACCATCTCATTCTGAACCAGTAAGTGTGTGTAACTATTCAAAATTGTAATGTGATTAAAATTTTATTTAAATAAGACCAGAGATATAGCCATGCAATAGGATACAATAATGCTGAAAAAAGAGTCCCTGGATCTTAATTTCTTGACTTAGAAAGATGTTCATCACATCTTTTTTACCCCCTAATTGAAGAGAGGGTTTCAGAATAATGTGTTTTAAATTCAGTTTCTAATTTTAAGTTAATATACATGTAAACATTGATTAAATCTATAAGGTCATAAATCAATATGTTAATGGGGTTTTTTTCCCAGAGTAATGGAATTATGGATGATTTTTACTGTCTCCTCTGTATATCTTCATTTTCTAATTGTTCTATACCAAGAAAGCATTTCAGAACTCTAGGGAAAAAAAAGTTTAAATTTTAAAAATGAAGACTTCACATTTCTGCTTTTGTTTTCCACAGTCCACTCCTTCCTGGGCAAGGCAGTGGCTCTGAGGCTGCCCTTGGACTTCTCAGTGAATACCTTATTTGGAGGGACAGCAGAACAGCCTCCAGGAAACACCCCCAAGGCCAGAAGCAGAGCGAGAGAGACAGGATTTTAAAAGCCAAAGCCGTAAACCTCAGCATAAAATAAGCAGCTAGGCTCTCATTTCAGCCATGTAAACAGTAATGTGTATTCATTAAAACTGCATTAGTCTAAGGAGTCCCCAGAGATCGGGGCTAACGGGAGTGGGGTGTGGAGGAGAGGCTGCCAACCGCACCTGCTGTTTCCTAACACAATGCAAACAGGCCAAAAGCGGGTTTCTGGTGCATGTCGCAGCCAGAAAAGGGCCACCCCGAGGGGCTTCACAGTTCCCATCAGTCTTGTTAAAGGTAAATAGAGATCGAGAAAAGGGAAGTACCCAAGATCCCAAACCTCTAACTTAAATTGGCTTGCCCCCAACCTGCCCTGCTAAATCGTTCTCAAGGAAAATGTATCTTCTAAATTGCACCAGCCTGGCCCACTGCAGAGTTGGACAGGACCATGAGGAGGACATTACAGTGAGGCTCCGCTCTTCCTCCAGAGGCCAAGCATCACCTAAATGTGTGAAACCAGCCAGGGAGGGGAGTCCTGGCCAGCCCATGTCCAGGCCTTCCTGTCCTAAGGGCTATACATGCCCTAATTCATTTAAACCTCCCAACAGCCCTATGAGGTGGGTACTGCTGCCATCCCCATCTATTGAGTAAGAAAAATGAGACATAGAGACATTAAATAGTTTGTAGCAAATCACTCAGCCCAGTGGTGGTGGCCAGACTCAGAACCGAGCCTCATGCCAGAGGCCATTATCTTAGTCACATCGCCGTTCTGCCTCCTCCACATCTTACCAAGCATTCAGTTCAAGCTGGAGTTTCAAGACAGTCCCTTATGACCCTAAGCCAAGGATCTTCTGGGTAGCTAACGAGAGGATGAACCAACCACACCTGCCTAATTGATCCACAAATATCAGCAGTGGGCTCTATTAGCCCCATTGTACAGATTAGGTAACTGAGGCTTGAAAGCCTAAGGTATTTCCACATATTAGGTGCAATCTTACTCCTACCACAAGGCTGGAGGGTGAGGCCTTCTTCTGACCCCAGCAAGGGGCACAGCTTAGACTAAGGAAACCTAGAGGAGTGGCAATAGCCCCCAGAAACAAGGAGCAAAAGTCCGCTTTTCTCTCTGCAAGATACAAACCCAAACGTTACCTGAGCTGGAATTTTGAGGTGAAAAGCAAAGAGAAGGAGCCAGAAAGAATATATATTTTGTTTTTGGTTTTGTTTTGGAGATTTTTTTTTTTTTTTTTTTTTTTTTTTTTTTTTTTTTTTTTGCTATAGGGCATGTGTGCTCACCAGAGAGACACAAAGCAAGAAATTACCCCCCCCCAAGGGAGACAGCCATGCTGCAATCCCTTCTTCTTCATTCTCCTCTCGGAATTTTAGGCATACACACACACACACACACACACACACACACACACACACACACCTGGCATGAATTTCAAGCCTCCAGGTCCGTGACTCAAACTATGGTCAGTCACGTGGGAGTCCAACGACATAACCATTATGCCACCTGCTGGTCTCAGAGCCAGGAAGTTTTAAGAGACACTGCAAACCTTCCCCCACTGAGCCAGAAAAGCCAGAGGCATTTCCTTCCCCAGAAACGCAGATCAGCAGCTTCGTGTTTGTCTTCCCCTCTCCTAAGACATCTCTGTGAGAACATTCAAGGTTAGCAAGTCTGATGCTAACTGTGTCTGTCATGTTGCTCTCTTTCCCCACACTCACAAATGACTAGCGTGGCTCCCTCTCCTCTGTAGACTTCGGGAGATGAGGAAGCTAAAGCCCAGAACTTCCGAGTTGCCTTTTCACCTATTAATGGACTCTATTGAAGTACTTACCTCCTAGAGATCTCTACTGTGCCTGCCTCCCTTACCCACAGAATTGGAATCATATAATCCCAGCCCGCACTCCAGTTCACTGGCCATCAGATCTAAGCTGGGCCAATCAGATTCTCTCATGGACTTTAGAACAGACGCCGAGAGGGCAAACCATGGTATGGTGGTTAAGATGATTGGATCCCACTGTGGTTTAAGACCTGGACCCAGTGGCTTGAGAGAAATTATGGGTGCATGTGCATGCATGCCCAAAATCCTGAAAGAAGAACAAATGGAAAAGGGTCTGCAGGTCTCCCCCCAGGAGTGTGCTTTCTTACTCTCCCTCTCTCTTATCTGTCTTCCTCCTGCAAATGTACACACTCTCTGGCAAAAAAAAAAAAAAAAAAAAAAAAAAAAAAAAAAAAAAAAAAAAAAAAAAAAAATTTTTGAGAGATTTTTGCTATAGGGCACGTGCACTCGCCAGACAGACAGAGATAGAGAGACAGAAAGTGAGAAATCACCCCCCCGGGGGAGGGGGGAGTGGCCACATCGCAGTCCCTTCTCTCCATTCTCCTCTCGGGATCTTGGGCACACATGTACACATGCTCAGCGTGAGTGTAAGCCACCAGATCCAGGACTTGAACCACAGTCAACTACATGGGAGTCCAGTGACATAGCCATTACGCCAACTGCTGGTTGCTCTGGCAAAAAATTTAAAAAAAATAATAATAATAATGGAGGCTGAGATTCAAGATATACATTCCATCATTGCAAACCACCTTGACGGTATCTGCCATACCCACATGTCATCTGCAACATTACTAATCATTTTCTTTAAACTGACTGACTTTTTAATGTAAAGTGTGTTGGAAAGGAAAATGGCCTGGAAACATTAAACATGGAGTTGTCACATGACCCAGAAATTCCATTCCTAGGAAGATCTCCAAGAGAGTGGAAAACATATATTCATACAAAACTTGTACAAGTGGCTGTGGCTATTCTTAACAGCCAAAAGATGGAAACAATCCAAATGTCCACGAACTGATGAATGGAAAAACCACAATGTGGTTTGTCCACACAATGGAATGTTGCTCAGCCATAAAAAGCAATGCTGTACTGATGGCCCAGCTGCAATAGCATGGGCCGATTGTGCTGCCACCCGCAGGCTGAGGCCACACAGTGAGCCAGCTTCAACTCCCAGCCTGCTCTAAAAGCTGGGCGTGTTGAGTGTGACTGGAGTCCCACCCACTCAAGAGGCTGAGGCAGGAGGATTGAGATATAGCAAGACTCTGTCTAAAAGAAAATAAATATATAGAGATGTATGCTACAACATAGGTAAGCCTTGAAAACATTATTCTAAGTACAAATGTCGAGAATCAGCACATCTACAGTGACTAACAGTGTAGTTAGTGATTGACAAGGCTGGAAGGAGGGTAGAAAGGGGAGTGACTGTTAATGGGTTCAGGATTTCTTTTGGGAGTGATGAGATGGTTATGGAATCAGGTAGTGGTGATGGTACACAACATTGTAAATATATTAAAAACCATTGAATTGTGCATTTTTTAAAAATAGTTAAAATGGTAAACTTTGTGTTAGGTGAATTTTATCTCAATTAAAAATTTATTTTTAAAAATGGAAGGAGGGTCAGCCTCGTGGCCTAGTGGGTAAGGGAGCCAGATCCCACGTGGCCAGCTGCAGTTTGAGTTCCAGCCTCAGTGATTTGAGGGACATGCCAGGTACGGGTATGTGCATGCACAAGATCCCAACGGGATGGAGAAATGGAGAAGAGGGGATTGCAGGGAGACCACGCCCCACTAAGGACCGCTTTCTCTCTCTTTCTCTCCTAAGAGGAGATTACAGTGAGACCACACCCCATTAAGGAGTGCTTTTTCTCTCACACAGACTCTCTCTCACATTCTCTCTCTCTCTGGTGAGTTCATGTGTCTTTTGGCAATAAAAAACAATAACAAAATAAAATAAGAACCCTTTTAGAAAAAGAAAAATGGAACAAAAATATCAGTATCTCTGAACATAACTAGATGTTCATAATAAAAATAAATAGAATAATGTTAGTTCATTTTTGCTTGACATTGTTGCCTGCCTGATACCCTAAACCTGAGACCTCTCTGTCTTGTCAGGAAGGGAGACTAGGGGTGAAAAGGGTTGGAGAGCATTAAAGATGTACTAGCGCCAACCTTTCTCTTTGGCCCAATCAGAAGACTTAGGAGAACAGAAAAGGGAGTAGTTTCCCATACTGTGATCTAATGTTAATCAGTGATAGGTTTTAGGTATCATCCCACCCCTAAATCCCACAAGTGCACACCTACTGCCCTAGGATCATTTGCTAGGTTAAAACAAAGGTTTACGTGCTGCTTCCTATGTGCCAAAATCTGTGCTTGACTCTGCTTCAAGTGATGTCATCTATCCCTCCAACAAGCATCTGTTCTCAAGCTGACGGGGAAGTGGAAAACCAGGAGAAGGGACTTGAAGTGTAAGAGGGATGGATAATGAAGAAGATGACACTGGGCAGCATGATCAGGGTGAGATGGAGGAGAAAAACATAAAAGGGCAAGAAAGGTTTCACTCCAAGGCTCTTCTCCATGGCAGCCCTACCTATTGCTATGGATTGAAAGTATGTTGAAGTCTAACCCCCATGTGATGGCATTAGGAGGTGGGACCTTCGGGAGGTAATGAGGTCATTGGCATGGAGTCCACCACCAGGAAGGCTGCTATGTGTCACTCAAGAGGAGAGCCTCCATCAAGAACCTCAGATTTCCAGCTTCCAGAACTGGAGCAAAATAAGTTTTGTTGTCTAAAGCACCAAGTCTATGGTATTCTGTTACAGAAGCCCAAGAAGACTAAGACACTTGTGACAGAGAAGTCTCATAAACAGCAGGAGGGGATTGGCTGAGTGAAATATGGCCATTTGCACCAAGTCCAAGAAACACCTGTGACGACAGAAAGTGGATCATTAGCTAAGAAGTGAGAAGGGCAAATGCACCAGGTTTGTTATATGGATTCACTCATTGCCATGACTGAGTGCCGACTGCATGCCAGACTGTGTAAGCAAAACAATCAGGCCCCTCAGAGGCTTATGCTCTAGTGGTGGCGTGCAGTAGAAGGTGCCTGTGGAGGTGGTCACTGGGTGGGTGACATCACACTGCTTTGCATGGTCTTCCTTTGCTCACCTCTATTTTATGTTTTTTCTGTACTGAGAAGGTAAGGATGGTTTGAGAAAAAGGGAAAGCCCAGACTCCTTACCATGGCATGCAAGGCCCTCCCGAGCTCTGGCTGGCTCCTGTCATAACCCACATTCTTTGTTCAAGCCACACCTGGTGAGGACTCTCAGTTGGTCTAACATGCTCCACACAGCAAAAGCTGCGTCTTCCAGAGTTGCCCTCCCCACATTCTCTGCCTGGCCCACAGAATCTCGATTCGCCCATCAAGGCATCTTACTAATGGGATCTCCTTCTTCACACCACACCAACCCACATTTATCCCACTCGGTGACAATCATCTCTCCACCTGCAGCACTGTGGTGAAGACTCCTGGCCCCAGCTCTCACAGGTTAATCCCCAGCGCATTGCTCAAACCTCAGCCAATTCCCCTGTGTTTTCTTCCTTTCTCCAGACCCCAGTGATTGCGCCCACTTCTCTTTCCTCTTCCATCTCACTCCCACACCTACCTATTCTATGTGGAATTTCTCTCTCCAACTGCCGCCCCCAACCTCCTAAAACAAGCTTCCTGCTGCCCCCAGAGATATACCTTAAACCCTTTTACTCCTAAAGAAAAGACAGTAAGTTGACATACTTCAATCACAGAATTTTTGCAGCCTCAGGTTCTGAGTCATTGCTTTTAGACCCATGGCTAGGGGACAGTGGGGGGTTTCCTTAGGCTTGGCCCTGCAGTTGATGGGGGAATGGGCAAGTCCCAGGGCGTTTTATTAGATTCTCCTGTAGGGCCAGGTGAGAACCTCTGTTCCTCCCAGAGTTAACTTTTATGGTTCCCACCCTTCCCCTCACAGACCCACACTCAAACCAAATCAGGGTTCTCTGGTGTCTGAGATGGACAGGCACCTCCCTTTCTGGCTCCTACACATCTGGAGCCCTTGATATTACTGAAGACAGAATCTCAGAACAAGCAAAGGTCTCACAAACATTTCATCAAGGGTCTGCTCAACCCAGGTCTGATAAAGCAGCAGTTCTCAACTGGAGACAGTTTTGCTCCCCAGGGTACATCTGGGTAATATCTAGAGACATTTTTGATTGTCACTATTCAGAACAAGGATCATTACTGCATCTGCTAAGTAGAGGCCAAAGATGCTGCTAAATACCCTACAATACGCAGGACAGCCCCCAGCAAAGTATCTAGCCCAAAAAGTCAATAGTGCCAAGGTTGAGAAAGCTTGCTCTCAATATGTCCCCAAATACATCCCTCCTGGCATAGAATGCTCACTTTCCCCGTCCCCTAACCCCATTTCCACCCTGGAAATCCAGTGCTCCTGCACACAGTATTTCTGGCTGGATAAATACCGTTCTCCTGGAGGTCAGGATCACAGCCTGGAGTCAACTGAAACCCTCTAAAATCCTCACCGCCTTGCTGGCTGGAGGCTGTCAGAAAATGAGTACAAAATCCCTCCTCCACAATTTAATATATGATAAAGGCAGCATTTCAATTCTGTGGGAAGCAATGGATTATTCAATAAATGGTATTGGGACAACTGGCTGGCCATCTGGTAAAAAAAAAATAAAGCTAGATCCTCACCTCCCTCCTAAAACGAAAATAAATTCCAGATGGATTAAAGATTTAAATGCAAAAAAAAAAAAAAGTTAAAGTAGTAAAAGAAAATATGGGAGAATTGCTCTATATCTCATTGAAGAAGAGGGCTTTTCTAAGAGACAAAATGTAGACCAAATGGAAGATTCATAAATTTGACTATGAATTTTTAAGTGTCTATGGCATAGAAATCTATAATAAGACAAATTTTTAGGTTAAAAACCAGTTTTATACATTATTATAAGTAAAACATATACCAAACAATGAGATATGTTCCTTAATAAATAAAAACCTGTTAAAAATCAATAAGCAGAAAAAGTAAGCAAAAGACAAAAAGAGGCAGTTAACAGAGAAAGAAAAAGAGCTTTCAAACATAAAAGGATTTTCATCAGCAAAAAAATGTATGTTAAGATGACAGTGAGGGAGCCAGTGGGTAGCATGGTGGTTAAGGCACTGGACTCCCTGGACATGGCTGACGGCAGTTCAAGTCCTGGACCTGGCAGCTTGCTTTTTCACTTTCTCTCTCTCTCTCTCTCTCTCTCACTCTTGCTCTCACTCTTGCTCTGTATGTGTGTGTGTGTGTGTGTCTGGTGAGTATGCGTGCCCTGTAGTAACTTTTAAAAATAATTATCATCATAAATAAAATTAAATAAGTAATTTTTTTTTAAAAAGATGACAGTGAGATATCACGTTTTACTGAGCAAGTTAGCAAAATGGAAAAGTTTGATAATGTTCTGTGTTGTAAGGATATGGGGAACAGGCTGTCTGAAGGAAGTGTGGAAAAACCTTCTACAGAAAACAGTTCAGCAACATTCGTCCACACTTTTAAAGCACATACCCTTTACCCAGTGATTCTGATGCTACATCTGTCCTTGCACATGTTCCCATTCCCCCGGACATAAACATATATGGCAATGTTTATTACCATATTATTTATAATAGCAAATGACTCAACAGCTCAGATGCCCATCACCAGAGACTGGTTAAATACATTATCATGCCACCAAAAAAGGAATACTAGGAAGCCCTTAGAAATAAATGAGGCATGAGGTCCAGGTGATGCAGAGTGGTTAAACCCAGTACTCTGCAAGGCACACTCACGTGGAAGGAGACCTCTCTAAGTGTGCTGGAGACACACGTGACATGATCCAAGCTGGCTGAGGCTGGGAGTGGATCGTGGTGTCAGGGGGCACTGACTGTCTCTGTCTCTGTCTCTGTCTCTCTCTCATAGACATATACTAAATACACTTTGATGAAAAAGAAGAAAGGAAGGAAGGGAGGAATGGAGGAAGGAGAGAAGGGAAGGAAGAAATGAGGTAGCTCTATGTATCAATGCCCATGAGACATTATTAAAAGAAAGAGCTAAGTAGATGGTATTACAGTCTAACATATTTCCAAATGCGTAAAGAAAAGCTGGGTGGGTACACATGCAGTCATTCATCCCACCAATATTTAGGAAGCATCCGCAGTGGGCAAAGCACTGTTCTAGGTGCCAGAGATTCCACCAGGAGTTAAGTCTGTCAAGGTACCCATGGGTTGCACATGCTTGAATAATTATTCAAAGAAAATACAGGACCCTGGAATTTGATAGAAATGCTCAGATATAGAGGATCTATTGCTGGGTGAAGTAAGCCAGAATTTGTATGTATGTATCCACTTAATATATATCGACTTTCTGCACTTTATAGTAGAGATCAAAATACTGGAGGGCATAAAAGCAGTGAAAAGAGTTAGCGATGATGAAGACAGTGTAGAGCAGGGTGGGAGAAGGAAAGAGTATAGAGAAGGATAGCCAGAGAACAAATAGAACAAAATATATTCTCGACTGGAAAGGTCTGAGAAGTATTTCATGTTGGGTAAAGTACTTTTACAAGCAAAATGATAAATAGTGATTAAATGTTTAAAAAATAATTGGAATAATAATACTCTGGGGAAAAATGAAAAGCTATTGGATGATGATGATGGGGATTTTAATGTCTCTGTATTGACTGATATGAAGGGTATACACTGTAAAGTTATATGTGATTCAATGTAATATAAACAAGATTATGATAATAATAAAAAATTTAAAAAGAAATACAGGAGACTAGTAATAGGAGAGGCTCTGGGGTTGTTAAATTAAGCAAAAAATAATACAGAACCACCCATTTGAACCTGAACTGCATACAAGTCAATCATTTTGTTTAGTATAAGTGTGTGCTTTGCAGTGTTTGGCAGATACTTACACTAAAAAGTTATTCCATGTGTACCCAAAATTCAGATTTAGCTGGGCATCCTGTTAACTGGGCAACCCTACTCTAGGGTGGGGCGTGGGGCGACTGGGAATCGAAGCATCCAGGATAGGACAGAGATTTCCTCCCCGTGTGTGATGCTGTGTGTTGCACTATATTTTACTGTTTGGAATTATAGGCAGGATGCATTGCTTTTATTATTATTTATAAAACTGACATAAATGCATAAGAAAAGAAGAGATTCCAGGGACCAGAGGCCCAACCCAGCATAAGCTGCAAAGTGCATTCCTGGCAGCGCTGCAGAGGCATTCCAGGGCCGGCTGCTGCTCTAAATGGAAGTGCTTGGTCCTGCACCCCAGCAGCGAGTCAGCAAGCAAGATTCGGGCTGTGCTATTATTTTTAAAATCAGAGCCAATGCAAAGGAAGAAGTGTAGAAAGCAGTGAAGAGAATAAAACACCAGGCATGCTAGAAACTAGCCTTTTCTGCCACAGTAGAGAGAAATAAAATGGATTTCTTAAACAGTCTGGACTTAAGAATCTCTCAAGCCTCTCAGCTCATCTCCATCTGTCCTTGTCTTTCTTAAGGGAGATTCTACCACTTAAAGAGGGAAAGTGGATATTATGTAAAGATCCCCCAATCTTTAAATCCCCCAAATTTTCTGAGCACTAACAATAACTGACATTTGTGAACTACATCTTGCACTTCAGGTACTGTTCTACAAAATTTTTTTGAAGATTTGTTTAATTTTACTTATTACTATTGTCTTTTAATTTGCTATAGGGCATGTGCACTCACAGAGAGAGAGAGGGAGAGGGAAAGAGAGAGAGAGAGAGAAGCAGTTAGAAAACAAGCCACCAGGGCCAGGGTTCAAACCACAGTCAGCCATGTGGGGGTCCAGGGCCTTAACCACCAGGCAACCTGCTGGTCCCCTCTTGTCCAAATTTTAACCCACAGTAACTTATTTCGTTGTTTCAACAACTCCATGACAGAGAATCAGCAGCTAGAAAAATCCCACAGCGGGAAATCAGGAGGCCTGGAATTTGAATTGAGATCATCTGACCCCAGCCTATATCCTTAACCACATGCCAGGCCTGTCCTAGGTACCTGGTGGTGACTGAGGCAGATACACTCCCAGCCCTCATGGAGCTTATGGCTTGTGAGGGATTCTGACCATCTACGAGGAAACAGACAAGCTAAAGACAAATGTTGCTGCGTTCTAGGACACACGCAAATACGGCCTTCAAAGGGACCACTCCTTTCATTCGACAAATATTTAATACGGGCCTACTATGTGCCTGGCACTGTTCTAGTCACTGGAACAAAACAGCTCCTCGATCTCATGAAGCTTCCAATTCTAACTAATATCCAGAGGGAACTTTAGACAGGGTGTCAGCAAAGGCTTGTCTGAGGTGGAAGCATTTAGCTAAGACTAAAGAGCGAGAGCTCCTCATTTGAACAGAAAAGGAAAAGTACTCCAGACAGGGAGTACTACCTGCTGCAAAGACCCTGGGTAAAAAAATGAAATGAGTTCAAGTTTCTCTAACCCAAGAACCTTTCCACTGTAGCTTTGGTCCCGACAGTCCCCTCCTCCTGATCCAAACCCCACAGTTCAAAACTTGCTTTTATGCTGACTTTCCCCACCCACCCCCAGCTATCTGCAAGATCTAGGGCAGAAACCACTTAGCCTTTTATATTCCCAAGGTACGTGCTTGCTGATTAATTAAGTATTATCCTTTTAGACTCTCAAAATTAAAGCACTCCTAATTGTTCATGAGCTAGAGAGTCTTTGACGCCGTTAGAAGAGAGAAATGGCAGTATCCATGCCCAGGTATACACAGCAGACCTGCCTAAATACCTCTGGAAAAAGGCTAGGACAGAAATCAGTCGAGTCCCATCTCTCCCTCCAACACACACACACGTGCAACACATAAGCAAAGTTCGCTTCCTGCTCCTATTCACAAAAGCATGGGGCTGTGTAATTTCTGTCCTGAACAGGACAACAAAATCAGTGCTCTTAACCACAACCCTCTGAGTAAGGGGGAGGGTTCAGAAATAATGCATGCACAACCTTGATTCCAGTTCCCAAGCACATCCTCATCAAGAGATGAGAACTATTATCCTGAGAGCACAGAAAATAACAATAAAGCATGGGGATCTGGAGCCGGACAACTCAGATTTGAAATCCTAACTAGAAGCTCGTTGTAAATCCTGTCTGCCTATACCTCACAGGATGCTGAAAAGAGTCAAGTAAGTTAGGGCAGGAGAAGGACTTAGAACAGTACTTGGCACAAGATAAGTACAATCTTGTCTATTTTCACTACTAGTATCACCATTTTCTTGTTAGGATGATGATACAAAGTGAAGTCTCTGGTAAATCAGAAATCTGATTACCCTACGCAACGGCCGAGGCAAAAGTACCATGGTTGCTTAAGATGTTATCACTAGGGGACGTCGGTGAGAGATAGAGAAACTATCTGTGTGAACTTTGCAACTTTTTAGAGAATCTAAAAGTATTCCAACTGTAAAAGGTTATTTTGGGAGAAAGCAGAGGCAAATATTTTCTCACTGCCTTGGGTCTTCTTTCACCAAAGAAATCCACGTTTCAGAAAAGACAATGCCGTCCACCAGATAAGCACCCCACGTGTCCCCAACTACATACCCTGGTTTCCCAGACAGCCCTTTCTCTGTCCTGTGAACCTGCTTCTCACCTGGCTGTGAATTAAAATCAAGGCTGTCCCCAGAGGGGAAAATTCCCACAAACCTAGACCTATATCTTACATCAAGTTTCCTCTATTTTCAGTGAATATTTACTGAGTGCCTGTTATATACCAGGTTCCAAGAGTTGAGAAACCACAATGAACAACAACACACACACACACACACACACACACACACACACATATACAGCCACAGCCTCTTCTTGTACTAGTTATGGAAACTTAGAGACTTCATTTGCCAGGCTGGAGTTACTTTTGTGGCTTCCAGTGCTGAGCCTTCAGGGTGACTTCTTGGCCACTTGAATCTCCAGGACCTCAAAATTAGCTACCAGACAAGCCCTGCAAGACACTTGAGGGAGGGGCCCCTCATAAGTTCAGCCAACAACCTTGAGTTGCAGGAACCGATAAAATTGGCTACTGAGCAGGTCTGGCAGAACCCGACTTTCCATGTAATTCCTACTTTGCACTCCAAAGAGATGGGCAGGAGAAATCTGCCATGACTGCCTTTAAAAGAAGACATTTCTCCCACAGCTTCCTCCTCTTCTAATTCCCTCATCTATCCATCTACTCTCACTCCCCTTCCGCTCTCCGAGCTGTTTCCTGCAGATAACAACACCCCACAACTTCCAGTCTGTATAGTGAGATTGCAAGCCAGCAGGCTCCAAATGTAGACAAAGTCCCAATCAAGCAGCAGGCGCCCCTGTTGAGTTAATGATTTTTTTTTAAGCAAAAAAAATGAACCCATGCCTTCTACTTACCCTTAGGAGAAAGCCCACTGGGAAAGGGGGAGGGAGTGATCGATTGTGAAGGACTGGCTACAGAGAGACGCTCTGGCTGTGCTGTATGAACCATGAGAAATTTGGGAAGATTATAGCCCAGACCCTCCCATGCTCAGAGCCTCAGAATGACAGGCACAGCTAACAACTCAAACCATCCTTAGGAATTGCATTTTTATTAAGAAAATAATAATAATAATAATAATAATAATCTTGTAGATTAGAGAACGCAGTTGTGTGTAGAGAGGGGGAGAGGAGGTAGAGATCATTCTTTTGGCTCAGGATCCCAAAGGGGAAAGAGGAGGGTGGATAGAGGATTAGAAATGGGGCACAAGAAGAATGCATGCCACATGGGACCTGACACCATTTGCTGTCAGAAATCACTAGCCAAATGTAAAATGCATATGCCTTTTTTAGGCCAGAAATTCCACTAGCAGGATTTTGGGTTACAGAATGTGCTTGTGCATGTACGTCCACAGACAGGTACAAGGAGATTCATTACACCCTGCTAGTTACCGCTAAAGCCCGGAAATAACCTGTGCCCATCAACGAGACTGAATGGAACATTCACATTAAAGAACGCTCTGGGGCCATTATTAAAATGAACGAGGCAGCTCTATATGCACAGATATGGAAATCAATCTTTTAAGTTTATGTATTTCATGAGGGTGAGAAAGACAAGCACCTTCAACAGGGTCTCACATCATGATTGCCCCTTCCCCACTACAGCCTTCCCAGCCACCCAGAATCATGTGTACACATTAACCTGGGAACCAAACCTGTAATTTTCTGTATACATCCAGCTTCACTTGAATGGCATGTTACCACCACAACACCAAACTCGCTCTATATGGAAATATTTCTAAGATACATCGTCAAGTGAAAAAAAAAAAAGAAAGAAATAGGCAAAACAAAAAAAAGAAAGTGTAAAAGGTGCTGCTATTAAGGGTATAGATTTGCATGTGGAATAGCTCTCTGCTAGTATATGAGAGACTAGTGATATCAGGATTCCTCCAGAGAGGGAAATTCAAAGTCTGGTGACAGCAGTGGAGCAGGGACATTGGGTGATCATTGTATATGTATTTTGTTGTACCAGCAGGATTTCAAACTTTGCATTATATATCCAAAAAGAAATTTTAATTGATAATAGATAACTAAAAACACCTGAGAAAAGATGATAAAATAGTATGTCAACTTAAATCAACACGTGCATATGCGTACACCTAAACATACACAATGCCCAGTAAACAGTGACAGTTATATAAGTGATATTCCCCAACTGGCTTTGCAAAAATGGTACCGTATAAGCAGTTAGATGAGGATTTCTTCTCTTTGTTTTTTTTTGTTTGTTTGTTTGTTTTTTTGTTTTTTTTTTTTTTGGAGAGGTTTTTTTTTTTCGCTATAGGGCGCGTGCGCTCGCCAGACAGACAGAGAGAGACATAGAGACAGAAAGCGAGAAATCACCCCCCAGGGGGGATGGTCACGCCGCAATCCCTTCTCCTCCATTCTCCTCTCGGGATCTTGGGCACGCACGCACACGCGCCCAGCGTGAGTTGTAAGCCACCGGATCCGAGACGCGAACCGCGGTCGACTACGTGGGAGTCCAGCGACATAGCCATTACGCTAACTGCTGGTTCCCAGATGAGGATTTCTTGATCATGTCACTATGAGCATTTCGGACTGGACAATTCTTGGTTGCAAATCTGTCCTGTACATTTTATTTGTTTAGTAGCAGCCATGACATCTATTCATTAGATTTAAATAGCAACCCCCTCACTCACGTTGTGAAGAACACAATGTCTCCAGACACTGCCGAGTGTTGCCTAGAAGGTAGTCACCCAAGTTTGAGTATAGGCCCTCAACAGTAATAACTGTGCCTCCTTTATTTCCTTCACTCTCCTTATCTAATAATATATAAAGAGTTCTTATGGATTAATGATTAAAAATGAACAAAAGTAATTTACAAGGCTCATTTCAAATATTTATGCGTGCAGTTTGGCACTGGGGCTTTCTGAAGGCTGAGACATCTCCTCTATCTTCTATTGACTCCAGTAAGTTGATATGTGTTATCTGTAACAGGGAAATAACCCTGGTTCTCAGCAAAGAGATCTAGGGGAGGTGTCTTCCCAACAGTTAAAGTACAGGGAATGTACTGGTCTTACCAATAGATAAGGAATGGAATGCACTGTTTCCCTTACACTGTCCCTTGATAATTAAGACCTTTGACCATCCACGCCTTCTGAGATACCAACTAGCAATCGTCAATGTGCCTGTGCCTGAAGGCCAAGCTATGGCCAGCACCTGTCCCCTTTTTCTGTGGGTACAGATGGAGAAGCAGTTGTTACACAACCTCGCTTGTGCCGAGTAACAAGCTTGCACTTCTGCTGAAACTACACAAGTGACTCCAACAAGAAATTGTCAACAGAATCAAAGGCAAGCCCCAAGCCCCAAAGAAAACTCCTTCTCACCAGTATCATTCTGAAAAATAATAATAACTATTACTATATTCTGGACGTTTACGGTGGTCCAGGCTAAGTACCTCACAGACATCACTTCATTGGCTCCTCAAAAGAACTCAGTGAAGTACATTTTCATCCCATTTTACAGATGCAAAGACTAAGGCACCAGGTGGTTAAATGACTTGATCAAGATCACGCAGTTAAGGACTGCTCAGTACCTGGCCAATAGCAAGTTCTCGTTAAGTAGTGGCTGCTTCCATTACTCATATGCCATTTTAGTAGAAATTTGCATGTTCCTTGATGTTGCCATTCACTTCCTGTCTCACTTTTGCCCTGGCTATGCCCTTTGCCTGGAATGCTTTTCTGTCAATCTTCACCTAGATTTTGTTTAAACCTCTCTTTGTCAAAAAAGACTTTGCTAACCCTCAAAATTAGACAAATAGTCCTGATAATACATTCTTACACACCTTTTCTCCCCGTTTATGGTATTTATCCTAACAGTTGTTATTATCTGTGTAGCTATGTGCTAGTCTGTCTTCCCTATTAAATGGCAAACCCTATGAGGTAGGGACTGTGTCTAATTTTTTAGCCCATAGGTCGGGTGAGCACCTATCTCAGTGCCTGGAACATAGTAGGCACTCAATTAAATGCTGAATAAACACATGGATAGATGGATGAATAGATAGATGGCAGAGAGAGAGGTAGAAAGGAGGGAGGATGGAAGGAAGATTGGAAGAAATGAAGAGAGGAAGGAAGCAAAGAAGGGCAACTCAATAAGCAAATGGTTGAACTTTAAAGATATACAGGATTTGAACCAGCCAAGTGGCTTGGTGATTTAAGGCTCTGGAGCCCACATGGCCAGCCACATGGTTCAAGCCCCAGATCTGGCTACTTGAAAAACACCCTGGGCCCTTTTGGCTAGAACCGCCATCTTCCAATAATTAACCAAAATGACAAACACAAAGGGAAAGAGGAGAGACACCAGATAACCCCATGTTATGTTCTCTAGACCTTTTAGAAAACATGGAGTGATTCCTTTGGCAACATACATGGGAATCTACAAGAAAGGTGATATTGTAGACATCAAGGGACTGGGTACTGTCAAAAAGGAATGCCCCACAAATGTTACCATGGCAAAAATTGGAAGAATACAATATTACCCAGCATTGTTGTAAACAAACAAGTTAAGGGCAAGATCCTTGCCAAGAGACTCAATGTGCATATTGAGCATATTAAGCATTCTAAGAACAGAGACAGTTTCCTAAAATGTGTGAAGGAAAATGACCAGAAAAAGAAAGAAGTCAAAGAGAAAGGTACCTGGGTTCAACTGAAGCACCAGCCTGTTCCTCCCAGAGAAACACACTTTGTGAGAACTCATGGCAAGGAGTCTGAGCTTCTGGAACCTATTCCCTATAAATTTATGACATGATGGGTATTAAAAATAAACTAATCTATGGTCTAAAAAAAAAGAAAGAAAGAAAGAAAAACACCCAGATATGTGCATGCATGCCCTAAAATCCTAAGAGGAGAATGGAGAAGGGATTGTGGTGTGGTCATCCCCACCTGGGGAGATGCCTTCTCTCTGTCTCTCTGTCTGTCTGTCTGTCTCTCTCTATCTCTCCCTTCACCTCTCACCAGCAAATGTACACACCTTAAAGCAAAAAAAAAAAAAAAAACTATTAAAAATTACACACACAATACATACAGGGTCTTAAGAGATCAAGTAGTCTAGTTCTCTCATTTCACGGTGGAAGACAGCCAGGTTCATGGAGGTTAGAGTCAAATCAGATAGGATCCACTATTGAAATATGGTCAATTTGAAGAGAATTGGTCAGTTCTGGGAGCTAAAGGGCATGAGCTGCCAGGCAACTTCTAGATGAACCAATAGTGGGTTCCTAGAACCCTTCAAAAGCTGCATTTGGTTAGGGTTCCAACCACTATGATGTGTACATTTAAATTCACCTCAAGTACCTTTTTCCAGACTTATAATATCAATCTGATTATCCCTTCACAAAGTCTGGAACAACAAAAACAAACAAACAAAACAAAACGAAATTCACACATCAATGAGCTGTAGTCTTTAGATTCAAAATGCCCTTGCAAACCCACAGGAAATACTGTTCTGTGTATCATCTCACAGCACGAAGTCCCCACTTCCTTCGCGGGAAGAATGAAGCCATCTGGCAGGAGTTGCTCTCAGTTCTTTCCTGCCACCCCCCCCCTCCCTGCCCAGGACATCACACACGCCTGCCTCCCCCAACTGCCTGGTCCAGCCCACTCCATCAGGAGCACCAAGTTTTATCCTCATGGGCCCTCTAACCTGTTTTACACAACCAGGCTTTGCACCCTGGGAGGTGCATGCATTATTTGCAGTCAGCAGCTGGCACAAGGTCTGTGCATAGTAGGTACTCAGGCATGTTTAGTGGATGGCCCAGCCTCGGCGGTGCAGTCAGTAGCATACCAGACTGCAGAGCTGGAAGCCATGTGCCAACTACAACTTGAGTCCCTGGGCTGGTCGGCCTGAAAGAATACCTGGTGCTTGCTCAAGTGCCCAGGATCCTGGCAGGCTGGAGGACTGAAAGAGGATCACGGCATGACCTAGCCGTGTGGAGAGTTTTCTCTATCTCTCTCTCCTATCTCTCTCTCTCTCTCTCTCTCTGTCTCTCTCTCTCATGCACACACACACAGTCATTTATAAAATTTTAAAAAACAAATAAAGATAAGTTAAATACATAAATAAATGTTTTGTGGATGGGTGGGTGGGTGATGAGGAGCACTTGTGGAGGCATTTCTCACCCCTTTATTTGGTTTAGCCTACAAGAGATGAACTGCACTTATATGGATTCCTTTCATCCGGACACTAATTGTTGAATATAAAAACCTCACTTATATGTAAACAACGTTAGAATAAGACAAGCTCCTCCTTCAGGGCCTTTGCACACGCTGGTTCTTCTGCCTGGAAGGCCCATCCTCCCCACTTCACACAGCCAATGCCACTTTCTCCTTAAGGTGCCAGCATAAATGTCACCTTCCCAGGAAGC
This sequence comes from Tupaia tana, assembly GCA_026018925.1. Lineage (NCBI taxonomy): Eukaryota > Metazoa > Chordata > Mammalia > Scandentia > Tupaiidae > Tupaia > Tupaia tana. The sequence goes on from JAKSZU010000016.1 coordinate 65,855,254, forward strand.
TCCCTCAACAAACTTACTAAATAGATACCCCTACCCATGCTCACTACTCCATTCTTGAACTCTTATTTTCTTTATATTTGTTTCAATTTGTAGTTTGTTATCTATTTACTTCCTTTTCTGTCTCTCTCACCTTCTATATGTAGACTCAAAGAAGACAGACCAACCTAACACATGCTTTTCCTGCAGCAACTAACATAGTGCCTGCATGTAGTACCCACTCAATACATAATGGTTGGTTGAATCAGGGAATCAATTAATTCAATAAGAGGAAAATGGGCCTGAAAAATAAAATAAGTAAAAAAATAAATAAACAAATAAACTGTAAGAGTCACATCTCAAAAAACTTGGATCACATAGGACAATGCATATGTCATTAACAATTCATATGAAATCAAAGATACTTAATTTTTTTTTATAAATTCTGGCTCTAAAATCTTCAAAGGCAGGAGAGTGAACTAGGAGAGGAAAAAAGGCAAAAGCTTGCCAAATGCTCTCTGATAAAATATGAATGGATTGAATTATACCATTAAAAGACAAAGATTCACTGGGAAAAAAATTCAGAATTCAAATATATGTGTCTCATTAGAGATTTGCCAAAAATAAAATGACACAAAATGAAAATGAGAAAAGCTGCCATGAGTGAAAATAGTAATATCAGACAAACGAAGTTTAAAGCATAAAAATATTACATAAGATAAATATGGGTACTTTGTATTCATAAAAGTTACCTCATGTTGTGCTTTCCATGTGCCTCGCATTCTATTAAGCACTTTATTTTTATTTATTCAGTTTTTAAATTTGCTATAGAGCATGTATACTTGCAAGGAGAGACAAAGAGAGAGAGAGAGAAAGCACCCCTCAGGAGGGATGGTCACACCGCAATCCCTTCTCCATTTCTCCTTTCAGGATTTTGGAAATGAATACATATGCCCTTAGCATGTTTTTCAAGTCACCAGGTCTGGGACTCAAAACACATTTGGCCATATGGGATGCAGCTGCCTTAACTATCAGGTCATGAACTGGTCCAAGCACTTTAGAATGATTGTATTTCTTTAAGTATCAAAGAAAAGAAACACTAGCATTATTATGATCACCAAGCTTCTAGGAGAACCAAAAGCTGGTTCATTATTTGGTAAGCAGCAGAGGAGAACTCGAGCGCAGATCTGTGACTCCACACTGAAGGCTGGAGAATCATAAAACTCACACCTGTAACTAAAAGTACACTCCTGTAACTAAAAGTATATGTAAAGAAAAACCTGTTTAAAAAAATGCAAAGAACTGTTGAAAAAAATCACCAACGTAATGAAAAGAATATAAAAGTGCTTATTTCAAGAAAACGGGAAGAAATAATAAAACTGAGAAAAGAATGAAGAATAAAGCAGAAATTAATATATTCAGAAACAAAAAAATGGATTGAAGGATGGATTGAAGGATGCACTGAAGGGAAAAAATAAAACAGTAACATTCTGGAAAACTTCATCAAGAAAAACTACAAAAAATAAAAATAGGAACTTAGCAAGAATGAGAAGAGACAGAATAGTAGATGGTAAGGCAATTTTCCAAATCACTACAGAATAATATATGTAGTCCTATACAAATAATTTAGAAATTCAATTAAATAATTATTCCTAAGAAAACATAACACAGTTGAAAAGATACCAATAATGGTCATGTAATACACTAGGAAAACTGAAAAACTAATCCCAGAAAAGGGATTAGTTTTCCAGTCCTAAAAAGTTGTTTTATTTTGGAAGTATGGAAAATTTGCTCAAACTTTTATAAAACATTAATCCTTTGCCATTTAGATTCTTCCTAAGCACTGAAAAAAAGAAAAGAAAGAAAGAAAGAAAAGGGACCAGCAGATGTCATAATGGTTACATCACTGGACTAGTCAATCATGCTTCAAGTCTCAGACCTGGCGACTTGAAACTCATGAACTCATGCTGGGCGCATGTAAGTGTGTGCCCCCTAATCCCAAGAGCAGAAGAGAGGAGAAGGGATTGTGGCATGGCCATTCTCCCTGGGGAGTGATTTCTCCTTTTCTGTTTCTCTGTCTCTCTGTCTTTCCAGTGAGCACACATGCCCTACAGCAAAAATCTCTCTAAAAATAAATAAATAAGAAATAAGAAAAGACAGAAGATTTCCCAGATACTTTGATGAAAGTAGCAAAAACTTGTCAAAGATAGCAGACCAAAAAAGTAAACTACAGATATATTTCACTAGTGAATATAGTCCTGAAGATCCTAAATCTTATATAAATAAATTGAATCTCATAACATGGTAGAAAATTAATGTCAGAATGAATAAAGTTCTTGGGAAGATATTAATGAAGAAGGCTATACCTTGTTTCAGTTTCTTCAAAATGACCCTGTATTTTTCTTTTTTTTTTTTTTAACCCTATTTTTTTTTTCTCAAAATTCTGTGGGTTGTTTGGGCTCAGCCAGTTGGTTCTTCTGTTCAGCTCCATGTCAGTTAATAGACATGTGCAGGTACTTTCACCTGGACCCTGGAATATCCAAGATGGTTTCCTTCACAAATTACATATTTTCAAAAGCAAAAATGATATTTTCCAGGGAGAAACTAATTATGATTATACTCAGTGATCCAGAGAATTGAGGGGTGCAGTTACTCTAGGTGAATGTATAAATTAGTTACAACTTTTCTGGAAAGGCATCTGACAACGAAAGCCTTTAAATTAGCCACGTTTCCTTAGCCCCAAAATTCCAATTTTAGGAATTATGATGGGTTGACTGTAATAATGGTCCCAACATTTCCATATTTCCTGTAGCCATACCCTTTAACAATGTCCTCTCAAGCTGGTTCTGGGCTTAAACATATCACATGTTTTCATCCATGAGACAGAGGCAAATAATGCAAGCAAAAACTCAAAAAAAGCTTCTGCATTGGGCCTTGTTTTCCTATTGTTCCTGTAACTCTGTAACTGCTGTGAAAACAAGCCTACTCTGCTCAAAGATGAGACACCATGATCATCCTGAGCACCAACAGTTGACAGCAAATGAATGAGGAATAGAGGATATTTTTAGTTAATCTATCACCACTGAATTCTTCCCAGACTAAAAGAGCTGCCCAGCCCAAAATGCAGAACCACAGTCCTAACTAAACAGCTGCTGACACCTCTAAGCTGTGGTATGACTTATTCTACAGAAAAAGCTAACTAAAACATAAACTTAACCTTAGGAAATATTCAGAAATAGCCATCCATAGAGGTTAATATACAAATATGTTATTTAAATCAAGGTAAATAAGAGGAGCTACTTAGGTAAATTCTTGTATATCCATCACTTAAAAATCTATGCAGCTGTTAGAAATTCTCTTACAGAAAATTATTGGACATGGTAAAATATTCACAGTATATAAGACTATAAATAAAGACTAAAAAAGAAGACCTTAAAATAATATTAGAGACAATTATCTTTGGAAAGGAAGAAAGAAAGGGAAGGAGGGAAGAAGGAAGAGTAAAAGGGGGTTAAGAGAGACAGAGAGAGAAAGAAAAAAAAAAAAAGAGAGAAGCCCATGTACTGATATCCCTAGGAAAATACTGGAATGACATTAAAAATGTTAATAGTGCCATTCTTCGAACATAATGATTTTTTCCATGCTTTTCATATTTTCTGCATTGACAATAATTCAGGGCTTATAAACAGGCATTGAACTGCTCATGGAGCTGAACCCAGAACACCCTGAGCCCACTGGAGGCCAGTGCTAAGAAATCAGATAAGGTGTAATCCAGGCATGGATGTTAGAAAATCCTCCTAGTGTAATCACCACTAAACCAGACTAAATAGAGTGCTTGTCAGCACCGCTGGGAAGAGCAAAAGGAAAAAAGGCCGCCATATTGCTAACAAAGGCCTTCATGCATGGCCAGTTTATCGATTCCAAGTCCACCAAGGATTCCTGGCTTCTCCCTTCCACTCTTCAGGTCTCATTCTGCTCCTCCAGTATCTCTCTTGTACTTTTCCCTTTGTTCAATCTTCATTTGGATTTTCTCAATAATTGTTTACAAGGAAAGATTCAGGTAGAGGATGAAAAGAGAGGTATCCAAAGGTGAAGTGTGTCCAGGGTCTCAGCAAGGTCTCCATACACTCCATCAGACCATTCCTATATTTTAAGAATAAGCACAAGGGGCAATCCAAGTTCACCGTATAGTATGAATGATCAAAGAATGCAGACTTCCAATCCAGCTAAAATGATTGGTCCATTCCCATGTTAATGAGCTGGTTCCACTCACTTGGTATCATGTAGATAACCTGAGGTAGGCAGTAGCTGAGATCAAAAGACTTAGGCAGTAGTTTAGTTTTGATGCCACAAATTTTGTAATTCACTTCACCTCTTTGAATCATTTCCTGCTCTGCAAAATGGGCCAATACCTCCCCTTAGACTGTGTTATGCTCCCATACAAGCTGATTTTTTGTTTTGTTCCATTCTGTATACCTGTGGGCACTTGATAAACACATGTTGAACAATATAATAAATAAGACTATCTGCCTACTCATTCACACAGGGTTTCCTATGGAGACTAGATAAATGGGAATGTCACTGCTTTTAGTTCATAAATCATGTTACAAAGACAATGTATAGTTTACTATTTTTCATTAATATGAAGTAAAAATAATGTCATCTTGGAAATAGCATGCTCATCCCTTGAGATAAAAGCTCTGGGACTTTGTAAAACATGGCTCGAGAATCACTGAAGTAAGAATTTAAGCGCATGACCTTAAAACGATTTAATCCACCAAATCAGCTGACACTGCATCCTAAAGCAACAGAGCTTTTCTAACCAACCATGTTGTCAGTCTTTAAAGTCCAGCACATGAGGCACAAAAGAACAAAGGTGGTGCTGTTTCACAACAGTCTTAATAAGATGGAGGGAGAAAAAAATGTAGCTTTCCCAACACATCTACTATCAATTAAAATGAGCATTAAGCCCCTCGCCAAAGATCTCCCCTCAAGGGCTCCTAGTCACAGGTACATCTTTATCACTGAGACCAAGGGAATCATGCCACTTATTAACAGGCATTTGTTTCAGCAAATGTCACAGGGAGATGTGGGATCCAGCTATCTCCCAATTTGCACACACTTGAAAGCTGTTGGTGATACAGCTCTGGGAGGGCGTGGGCAGGGGGCCTATGGTTTTTCACACTTACACTGGGAAGGACTCTCACTGCACAAGAAGGTAGGTTGTGGGATGCCAGCCAAGCTAAACACTGACAAATTTCCTTCTGGTCAGAGTTTGAAAAATTTCTGCACTGTCTTTGGTGAAAGCTTCTCTCCTGGGTCAATGGAATAGGCAGTCACATGGCATCCTTTTTCACAAATAGCTTTGTTAAGATGCTCATCAACCTGGGGGCCAGCCGGTGGCATAGCGGTTAAGGTGCTGGACTTCCACATAGCTGATAGTGGTTTGAGCCTGAACCTGGAGGCTTGCTTTCTCACTTTCACACTCTTTCTCTCTCTCTCTCTCTCTTTTCCTCTCTCTCTCTTCTCTCTCTCTCTCTCTCTCTCTCTCTCACACACACACACACACACATGCTCTGTACTAAATTTTTTTAAATAATAATGGGAATACACTCAGTCATAAAAGTGTTCTCACATCCATGTTTATTACAGCATTATTTACAATTGCTAAGACATGGCACCAACCCAAATGTCCACAAACGGATGACTGGATTGAAAATGTATGGCACATATACGCTATGGAATACTACTCAGCCATAAAAGACAACAAAATCATGGTATTTGGTGAAAAGTGGATAAATATGGAAGATTTACTGCTAAATAAAGCAAGCTAGATTATGTAAGAGAGGCATTGTATATCCCCACTTAATAAATACTGAATGTCAGCACTCTATGACAGAAACTGATAGATTAGAAGATATAAAAGCATGATGAACAACTGAAGATACTAGAGATGATGTGGGAGGAGGGTGGAAAATGGGGGAGGGTGAAAGGAAGGGAATCAAGAGGAAAAAGAAAGAAGCGAAATATTTAAGAGGCACAAAAATGAAAAATTATCTGTTGACAGTAACGTGTATGATAATATCTTTAACTGGACTAATATACAGTGTATGCATGCTGGGAAAATTTATTTTCCAAGCTGTAATGATATATAGTGATTAAATGTATAAGATAATAATAATGATAAATAAAATTAAATAATTCTTTAATAAAAAAAAAAAAGATTTTCATCAACCTAACCAGGTCAGTCTTTCAAAGTAGCACAGTTTCTTGAAAACAGACCACTGGACCTAGAGCTGAAATCACCATAACTATTAATAGTTTCTCCAATTAAAAACTTATGCCTCAGGCCAACTGGTAGCATGATAGTTAAGATGGCTGGAGCTCAGATGGCTGGAGCTCACATGGCTGATTGCACAGTTTGACTCCCAGACCCAGTGGCTTGAAAAAGATACTAGGCATGTGTGCATGTGTGCCCAAAATCCCAAAAGGAGGAAGAGATGGAGAAGAGTGGATAGCAGTACTTTCTCACTTTCTTTCTTTCTCTCTCTCTCTGGCAAGCACACATGTCCTTTGGCAAAAATAATTAATTAGTTAATTAATTAACCAATTTAATTAAATAAATAAAAACATATGCCACATTCTTCTTTGTTGAACTTGGTGTTGTAGGGAAAAAATAACAGTAATAATCACTGACAAACTCCTATACTGCTGTAAATGTGCCCAACAGAGCAAATTGGACAAAGTACTTAGGGGAATGCCAAAAGAGCCCCGGTCCCTCATTTATATATTTTATTTTATTATTTATTTATTTATTTGAGATTTTTGCTATAGGGCATATGTGCTTGCCAGAGAGACAGAGACACAGAGACAGAAAGCAAAAATCACCCCCCAGAGGGGATGGCTGTGCAGCAATCCTTTCTCCATTCTCCTCTTGGGATTTTGGGCATGTGCACACATGGCCCAGCGTGAGTTTTAAGGGGCCAGGTCTGGGACTCAAACTGCAGTCAACTATGTGGAAGTCCAGTGATGTAACACCTATGCCATCTGCTGGTCCCTATTTTATTATTTTTTTAAATAATATTTTAACTCATATTCAACAGGGGAAAAGCTGGAGAATGCATGCATACACATGTAATACACTCATAGTATCACTCATGATGTCACCATTCAGTGATAAGTACATATATAAAAATAAGGCCATGTGTTCCTCCAATGTATTTCCCTAGGCATACATACACAAATAAATATCTCATTTTACAAATTGCTTTTTTTGTCCCACCTAGTTGTATATCGTGACCATTATTCTAAGGAAAGCAATGAATATTGTTCATGATTATGTAATAGTCTGTCGTATGCTTTAATAATATTTACCTATTTGATAATTTGAATATTTAAAATTACTTTGTTATAAATAGCTGTATAATGACCTCCCAAGGATGTGTCTCTCTGTACATCTATGTTTTTTTTTTTTTTTTTTTTTTTTTTTTTTTTTCTTTTTTTGGAGAGGTTTTTGCTATAGGGCGCGTGCGCTCGCCAGACAGACAGAGAGAGACAGAGAGATAGAAAGCAGGAAATCACCCCCCAGGGGGGATGGCCACGCCGCAATCCCTTCTCCTCCATTCTCCTCTCGGGATCTTGGGCACGCACGCACACGCGCCCGGCGTGAGTTTAAGCCGCCGGGTCCGGGACTCGAACCGCGGTCGACTACGTGGGAGTCCAGCGACATAGCCATTACGCTAACTGCTGGTCCCTGTACATCTATGTTTTCAAAAGAGGCTCTGGAAGTGAAGATAACTTAAGTGAAAAACTACACAAATTATAAAGTTAGGTTGCTGAAAGTTTTGCCTTCATGGATATCAAAATGGCCTATGATTATGGTAGATACTGGAATGGGGGAAAAGATTATAAATCAGATCCCCTCTTCAATAAACAGGAGAAATGACTTATGCAAATGCAAGTGACAGATGCAAGCGGGAAAGAAGAAAGAGAGTAAAATGTGAATCTTAGGCAAGCCCATAAACAAGAATGGAATCTCCAGGAAGTAACAGTAAAGAACAAGAGAAAAGCAGACTTCTGACTCCAAAACGGTTCTTGTTCTTGATTTGAAAGATGTTCCCAGGAGAAACTCAGGCTTCCCTTCAGGCGGAGGGGTGGGTGGGGCAGGAGAGAGTATTCAGTAGAGGCAAGTCCAGAGCAGACAGTGCAACGACATGGCAAGAGCAAGGGACCAGGGATGGGGAAAGTAAAGGGACTGAAGCGTGCCCTCACACCAAAACAGAGAGCTGCAAAGTTGAGAAGCACTATTGGAAGTGACCAGCCTCCTAAGTCTTTGATGGGGTACAGGTCATACTGCTTCCAAAAATAGTTAGGCGTCCCAGGGAGTGCTCTCCTGGTTTCAAAACCATGGCAAAAGGTAAGCTAGACTTACAAAAACATCCTGTTCTGGGCAACCGCTGTCACCAAAAAGGCAAAGTCCCCTGCAAAGTTCAGAGCAAGAGAACAGAGCCTTGATCTGGGCAAAGGTATCTCACAGGGTTTGAGGCAGCTTCCTGTAATAGACTGAGGGCTTTAGGAAGTTTGCAGAGAGACAGTGAGGTCTATCTCAGGGAAACGTTTCTTGGTTCAGGCAATAAAACTGAAGAGTGAAAGGTCAATGTGTTCCTTCACAAATATTAGCTCCTCACAAAGAATTTCAAGGGACCTGAAGAATGCAGGATTCAGTAGGGCTTCCTAAAATTCAAGTAGATTCTTTTATTTATTCATTCAAAGAGTATGTCTTGAGTCTCACCATGGAGAAAGCACCATCCGAAATACTGGAATTAGAAGAAGTGAGTAAATGGGCTCCTGCCCTCATGAAAAATATTCTTATAATTAACAATAAAAATGAATATATAAGGAAATACCAGCTAGTAAGAGGTGCTATAAAGTAAAGAGAAATAAGGGGAACCAGCAGTTAGCGTAATGGCTATGTCGCTGGACTCCCACGTAGTCGACCGCGGTTCGAATCCCGGACCCAGTGGCTTAGAACTCACGCCTGGCGCGTGTGCGTGCGTGCCCAAGATCCCGAGAGGAGAATGAAGGAGAAGGGATTGCGGCGTGACCATCCCCCCTGGAGGGTGATTTCTCGCTTTCTGTCTCTATGTCTCTCTCTGTCTGTCTGGCGAGCGCACACACCCTATAGCGAAAACCTCTCAAAAAAAAAAAAGAGAGAAATAAAATGAGACTGACGTTATTGTTTGTAAAGAGATGGCAGACAGATGAGAGAGACAGAGATTAGTCAGTATAGCTGAACCCAGGTGCACGTGTGTGCACGCCCAAAATCCTGACAGAATGGAGAAATGAAGGAAAAAGAATTGTGGCATTACCAAACCCCTTTAGAAGATTCTCTCGGGACCAGCAGTTGGCGTAATGGCTATGTCACTGGACTCCCGTGTAGTCAACCGCAGTTCAAATTCCGGACCCAGTGGCTTAAACTCACACCAGGCACGTGTGCGTGCGTGCCCAAGATCCTGAGTGGAGAATGGAAGGGAAGGGATTGTGGTGTGACCATCCCCACTGGGGGGTGATTTCTCACTTTCTGTCTCTCTGTCTCTTTCCGTCTTTCTGGCGAGCACATGCGCCCTATAGCAAAAACCTCTCCCAAAAAAAAGAAGGTCTCTCTCTCTCTCTCTCTCTCTCTCTCTCTCTCTCTCCTCTCTCTCCCCCCTCTCCCTTTCTTCCTCTCATGCTCTCCATCAATTAAATAAAAAACCTTATCTAAGATCATATACTAGGTGATTGGCAGAGCTGGAACTCAGACCTAGACAGGATAACTTCATAGCCTGTGCTCTTAACCATTGCAGGATGTTGAATGTTGGTGGATTTAGAGATGACAGTTACATTGAATGGCAATGATCACATTGATTAGGAAAATAAGAGAACTAACGCCCTGCCAGTAGACGGGGCCTCATACACTTACAGGTCTCATGTGCTTCCTAGATATCTTTCCCTTCCTGTTGTCACCACTTCCATTCTCAGCAGCTCCAGCTGTAGGAAAGCTGTCACAGGGCTCTAAGTACAAGGCCAGAGACCTGCATAAGATGCTGTGTGCTTGCTAGTGAGACCCTCTCAGCCACCTTGTAACCTCGAGACTATTACTCCATCCCCACACAGAAGCCTCCTTTTGGTAGGTGAGGAAGGAGAAACTCCTTATAAAGAAACTCCTCAAACCAAGACCAACTCAGGGATGGTCCAGACAGGTTGTGGTTGAGAAAAAGCAGACATGACTAGGGTGGTAGAGGAAGGGAGGACAAACTAGTGGTTATGGCAAACCAATGGTGCCTGAGTCAGAAGCAGTGGGTTTTGAGGATTTCCTCTTTGCTGGTACCAGCACACACCTACATGGGAAATGGTTGCCAACCATTGTTTTTCTTGATAATAGCATTCAACTTCCTGGATAAGGAGAACAGAGAAGCCCTTTCATAGTGGTGTATGCTACTGAAACACTGTGGTCTACAGGTCAGGATCACGTGGGAGGCCTAGGTTCAACTCCTGATCCAACCTAAATGTTGGGCGTAATGTTGTGCACCTGTAATCCCAGCAACTTGGAAGGTTGAGGCTGGAGGATTGTGTACAAGGCTGGTTTGGACAACATAACACGATACTGTCTTAAAAAGATCAAGGCTCTGGACTGGCAGGTGGCATAGTGGTTAAGGCGTTGGACTCTCATGTGGACGACTGCGGTCCAAGTCCCAGACCTGGCAGCTTGCTTTCTTACTTTATCTCTCTTTCTCTCTGTCTCTCTCTGGTGAGCACGCATGCCCTGTAGTAAATTAAGAAATAATAATAATAAATAAATAAAATTAAGTAAATAATTCTTTTAAAAATATATCAAAGCATCATTGGCAGCTGGGAGAATGAGGTAGGGGGATCTTTCTAAAAAAGAAGGAAGAAAGAAAGAAGAAAGAGTGAAAGAGAGAGGGAAGGGGAGAAAGAAAGAGATAGACTGTATATTCTACTCCCAGGCAGGCCACTACTGTGGGCTGGCCCCGCTACTGTGGGCTGGCCCTGCTACACCCCACGAGGGTCATCATCTTCTAGAGGGGGGCTTGTTTCCAGTTCATGAAGCCACTAGGCCCACTTGAAGAGCTGTCATGGAGTTTCCTAAAGGTGAGCCAAGCTGTGCCTTCCATAACTCTGTTCAAGCATCTCAACAACACAGCAATCTCAGAAGTCACTCGGACTCAGCATCTGTCCTGGTGGCAAGCTGGATATAGGGAGGACATGGCAGCCCACCAAGGAGAAAGGACCTCTCCTCTAGCTAGGTCTTGCTATAACCAGGTTGGAACAAAGAAGGGCAGGGGAGGAAGATGTTCTACTAAGGAAGAGAGAAATGAGAATAAAGCAGATCAGAGTCTCGCAGGGAACTATAGAATCCAGATGTGCTCAAGGAAAACAAGACTTGAGGACAACTAAGACCCTGCTGGGGAGAAAAAGAACAGTCACACAACTGCTAGCCACAGGGCCCAGCTCCTCAGTTGGAGAATCATTCGATGCACTGCCAACCAGCTGCTCAGCCAGCCTATACAGCCTTGGATTTGGAGATCAGTTCCAAGGCCAGCTTTGGAAAGGAAATGGAGTGGAAGGATGTCCATGGCTTGTGACTGCAGGCTGAAAATGAAACTTCCTTTCCTAAAGTTCAAGTTGACAAGTACTGAGTCAGGCTGCAGTTAGGAATGTGGGAAGGAGAGGCATATGCCAAAGAAAATGAGTCTTTGTGGGATTCTATAGTCAGAGAAGGGGAAGGAAAGAAACTGAGGTACAAAAGGAAATAAATGGTACCAATAATAACGACAACCCTTTACCGAGCACCTCTGAAGGTAAGAACTCTCTGCTCAACCCTTGATATCACTGTAGTCCAACCATCACAATGATTCTAAGAAAAAGGAAAGTCCTGCCCATTGCCACATTGGTTGGGATTTGAACTTTCCAGAGCTGAGTTTCCTAGAGTAAGAACCAAGTAAGAAAAAGCTCCTCATAAGAGAAGGTCTTGGTCCATCTACAAGTCAAGTTGAACTCCCTTCACAGAGCCAGTCTAATTCCAATGAACAGCAAAAATGGTAGTCAAGGATACTTTTTGAGGTAAGACTTAGATTCGAATCCCCTTTCTGTGACCTTAAGCAAATCTACCAATCTCTCAGAACTTAAGTTTCCCCAGTGGTAAAACAATAACACATTTGTCTCAAATTGAGTTGGTTGAGGATTAAAAGAAAAAAATAGGTAAGATGTTACTAGTGCAGTTTCAGTGCATGACAACCAGTCAGTGAAAGTTAGCTACTATTGTTAGTATCATGCTCTTCAGCCCTGTTGGTGCCTGGTATAAAAAAAATAAAATTTTTAAAAATAATAAAAATTTTTAAAAACTAAGAAACAAGCCAGGCATAGAGAGGTAAATGCTACATGTTCTCTCACATGTGAAAGCTAAAAATGTTGACCTCATGGAAATAGACAACAAAATAATGGTTATTAAAATTTGGGAAGAATAGGAGGGAAGGAGATACCATGAGAGTTTTGTTAATAGATACAAAATTATAGTCAATAGGAGAAATTTGGGCTGGCCAAATAACCTGCTGCTTAAAAGAACTAGATCTCATATGGCCAGCCATGGTTCAAATCCTGGCCCTGGAGGCTTGAAAAACATGTTAGTCAGATATACATGCTTGCCCAAAATCCCAACATAATGGGGAAATTGAGGAGAAGAAATTACAGCATGACCACACTCCATGGAAGGGAGGTTGCTTTCTTTCTCTCTCTCCCTCCCCTGCCTTCTCTCTGGGAAGCAATAAGAAAAAAAGAATAAGTTATAGAGTTCAATAACACCCTAGGGTGATTCTAAGAGAGATCCTCAAAACATTTGTAGGAATATATATTATGAAAAAACTATGCATACTTTTCAATTATTTTTATGCCAAATGAACTTTAATTCAATATTTCTGTAAAATTTTTTTTGAGAGATTTTGGCTACAGGGCGTGTGCGCTCGCCAGACACACAGACAGAGACAGAGGGACAGAAAGTGAGAAATCACCCCCCACAGGGGATGGCCACGCCGCAATCCCTTCTCCTCCATTCTCCTATTGGGATCCTGGCCATGCACGAACACGCGCCTGGCGTCCAGGACCGGGACTCGAACCACGGTCGACTACATGGGAGTCCAGTGACATAGCCATTACACTAACTGCTGGTCCCAATATTTCTGTAAACTTTTTGAAGTCCCTTTATATGTGACCACAATATATTACATATTTCAAAAAGCCAGAAGAGATGGTTTTGAATGTTTTTAACACAAAGAAATGATAAACGTTTAAGGTAATAGATATGCTAATTACACAGATTCAATCATTACATATTGTAACCATGTGTCAAAATATTACTTTATACCCATCATTGTGCAAAATTAGTATTTGTCAGTCCAATATAATAACAATTTTTTAAAAGAAATATACTAGGACCAGGGCTACTTTGCTACAAGGTCAATTTGATGGTAGCTCATAGATTATTTTTTTCAAACCTTATGACTTTTTTTATTTTTTAAACACTTATTTACTTATTTATCAATCTACCTATTTATTTGTTGTAGTTTTCAAACTGCCAGGTCCAAAACATGAACGCCATTGGCCATGTGAGAACCCAGTACCTTAGCCACCACACCACCTGCTGGCCCCAGGCTCTTAGGATTTTAAGAATTCTAGAAAGATAGCCAAAACAGCACTTCCTTCATTACCTTCCCAGCATCTGAAATACACCTTTCCCAGCACACACTGATCATGTCAAGCTAACTTCCTCTGTGAGAAATTTACATTTCTGGTCATCCCAGGACACAACAATATTTCCCCAAATTCTGCATGGCTGGCTCCTTCCTGTAATTCTCTGGTCACATGTCACATCATTAGGAAGGCATTTTCTTTTTTTTTTTTTTTTTTTCTTTTTAGAGGTTTTTGCTATAGGGCGCGTGCACTCGCCAGACAGAGACAGAGAGACAGAAAGCAAGAAATCACCCCCCGGGGGGATGGCCATGCCCCAATCCCTTCTCCTCCATTCTCCTCTTGGGATCTTGGGCATGCATGCACACGCGCCCGACGTGAGTTTTAAGCCACCAGGTCTGGGATGTGAAGCACGGTCGACTACGTGGGAGTCTAGCGACATAGCCATTATGCTAACTGCTGGTCCCAGGAAGGTATTTTCTATCTAAAGTAGCTACATACCACATCACTTTGCTATCTAGTCAAGATTCAATTTCTCATATTTATCACAAATGAAACTCATCTTTTGTTTGTTTGTTTGGTTGGTTGGTTGGTTTTAGAGAGATTTTTGCTATAGGGCATGTAAGCTCACCAGAGAGACAGAGAAAGCAAGAAATCAACCCCCCTGCCCCAGAGGGATGGCCAAGCCACAATCTCGTCTCCTCCATTCTCCTCTTGGGATTTTGGGTATGCATGCTCACACATGCCTGGTGTGAGTTTTTAAGCCGCCAGGTCTAGAACTTGAACTGTGGTCAACTATGTGGAGTCCAGCGATGTAACCATTATGCCATCTGCTGATCTCTCTTTTTTTTCTTTTTACTTGCTTATTTGTTGTTTGTCTTGCTGTAATATCAGCTCTATGGGGGCAGGAACCTACCTAAACAATTGTATCCCCACAATACAGGGTGTCAAAGAAATATTTATACAACCATGTTTACAGCAGTAGAATTCACAACAGCCAAGAGGTAGAAGTAACCCAAGGTTCCATCAACAGATGAATAAACAAAATGTCTACATATACAATGCAATATTAGTCATCTCTAAAAAGGAAGAACACTGGGGCTGGCAGGTGGTATGGTGGTTAAGGGCGCTGGACTCCCACATGGCCAGCCACAGTTCGAGTCCTGGGCCTGGCAACTTGCTTTCTCACTTTCCCTCTCTCTTTCTCCACTCTGTCCCTCTCTGGCCAAATTTAAGTAAATAAGTAAATAAATAAAGTTAAATAAAAAATAATTCTTAAGAAACAAAAGAAGAACTTTAAAAAAAAAAAAAAAAGAAGAAAGAACATTCTGGGGCCAACCTCATGGGCTAGTGGTTAAGGAAGCCAGATCCCATGTAACTGACTGTATAGTTAGAATCCTCAGTCCAGCAGCTTGAAAAACATGCCAGGCACATGTGCATATGTGCCCCAAATGCTGACAGGATGGAGAAATGGAGTAGATGGGATTGTGGCATGACCATACCCCATCGGGGGTGCTTTCTCTCTCTCCCTCTGGCAAGTGTGTGTACCCTCTGGCAAATTAAAGAAAATAATATATTAAATAAATAAATAGTGCTTTTAAAAGAAAGAAATTCTGACTACATACTACAACATGGATGAACCTTGAGACATTATGTTAAGTTAAATGAGCTGGTCACAAAAAAAGAAAACAAAACAAAAAAATATATATTGTCTGATTCCACTTAGGTAGCTAAAGCAGTCAAAATCATAGAAACAGAAAGTAGAATGGTTGTTACCAGAGGCTGGGGGAAGGGTGAAATGCAGTTACTGCCAATGCGTACAGTTTCAGTTTTACAAGACGAAAATTCTAGAGTCTGCTGCACAACAACGTGAATATCCTTCGCTCTCCTGTGCACTTAAAAGAGGTTAAGATGGCTAATTTCATGTCATGTGTTTTCTACCGTGATTAAGTTTTTTAAATTATTTTGGAAAAATAAAGTTTCTACCTACCCCCAAGGAATACAGTGGAAAGCTGCAGCTAAATCAGGTGAAAGGAGGAAAATAGAAACAACTGGAGTTGAGAAAAGAGCCAGAGAAGAGAGGAATCAACATAGGGCCTCATCAGCTACCTTCTCCATTCTTTTACCTTCACCTTGGGAAGATGGACACAGATCCATGAGCCTGGGCACCCCTGACCATCACAGAGCAGTCAAGGGGAGATGCAAACACTCCTTTCAGCATCTAAAAACTTCCAGAAATCTGCTCTGCAGACATAGCTAGGGGTGCAGGCAAAGGATGTTTATCAGAGCACTGCTTATAATAGTGAAAAATGGAAAACAGCCTTGAGGACCATCCGTGGGGCACCTGTTACGTAAAAAGTAATCAAGCCGTGCAATGGATATTAGAGAGTCAAATGAAAAAATAATAATAATGAAATGTGAATTGAAAAAGAGATGATCTCACATGTCATCATAACCCCATTTGTGAGTGAGGCAGACAGAGAGAGATAAAGATAAAAGATATAAGGTGTTAACATTTCTGCATGGTGAGATTATTTGCTTTCTCTGTGTTTTATGTTTTAAATGAATACATACTGCTCTTGCAAAGAGAAAAAAAATTATTTCAAAGATGAAAATATGGCCAGAAAAAATGTTTATAAGGAAACTCTAAGGGAGCTCAAAGAAAATTCTAGTACTCTACTTCTTTTACTAAAACTAAAAATTATAGCACAGAAAGAACCCACAGTAAGGAACAAAAAATACAAAACTGCCGTTATGTAATTCAGAAAGGCCTGCAGAGGCTGTCAGACACCCACAGAGACCCAAACAGAAACAGGGCAGAGAAAACACACAAAAAATAATAAACCATCCAGAGATTAAACACACAGAATCACAGAGACCAAAGTGCACATAAGAACAAGCAAGAGAACAAGGCAGGAAATCATGTTCACACCTCTTTCAGGAACTAGTGCAGGCTGTGTGTGTGTGTGTGTGTTGTGAGGCTCTCAAAGCTCTTTCCCCACACCCCTTCCAGGGAGCCCCTATAATTAAGCTAATACTAAGAGGAAAGGGCCCTCTTATTTAGCTGTCATCCGTGTGAGCACAAGAGGTGAGTCAGGCAGCGCCTTCAGCAGAGTGGAAGAGACCTAGGGGCCCTGCCAGCTGACCTAGCTTCCCCCTGATGCCTGAACTGGGGGTGGGGATACACACAGCCATGTACTGTGTGCTGCCAGAGTCCCATCAAGTCTAGGGACAAATGATAATAACAGTAAATACTTTTAAGGCATGTCCTAAATGCTACATGCACTCATTTCATCTTCACAATGACTCTCTGGGATAGGTACTTTTATTATCCCCAATTTGTGCATGAGAAAACTGAGGCACAGAGATCTCACAAATCTTATCCAAAGTCACAGAGTTCATAATCAACAGAGCCAAGACTCAGACTTAGGAAGTTGTGGCTCAAGAGTGTATGCTCTGAGCCACTACCATTCTCCTGGAAATCCAAAAGGCCACCAATGAGAGTTTTTCCCAGACGACTATGACACTGGTTTGCAGGAGATTCATTTCAAGAAGTTGCACATAACACCTCAGGGTTGACTATTGTTGCATCTCTTCACAGTCTATGGAAACAGCCCAAACTTACACAGAAGAACCATTTTGCCACCCCCATATTCCCTATTCCTTCAGTTCTTGATATTCTCTACTGTCCTAGCGGCTACATGACATGAAAACAAGCTCTCAGCTGGGGCCACACTGCATTCAACCATTGTACTACACTGTTTCTTAAGAACACAGACTCAGGGCAGGCAGGTGGTATGGTGATTGAGGTGTTGCTGGACTCCCACATGGCTGACAGTGCTTCAAGTCCCGGACCTGACAGCTTGCTTTCTCACTTTCCCTCCTTCTCTCTCTTTCTTCTTCTCTCTCTCTCTCTCTCTCTCTCTCTCTCTCTCTCTCTCTCTCTCTCTTTCTCTGGTCAAATTTTAAAAATAATACTAATAAATTAAATTAATTCTTTAGGGAAAAAAAAAAGGACACAGACTCTGTAGCCAAATAGGCCAAACCCTGCTCTTCACCTCCTGGCTACATGGCCTGCAGAAACTAGTTAGTCTAAATCTCTGTTGTGTGAAATAGGAATAACGAATACTTATAGCCTATCTTCATGACTCACAGATTCTGTATTTATAAATTCATCTACTTTCTAAAGTTTATTTGTAACCCCCAGATCAATACTAGTGGTGCTTTTGTGATCATTCAACGACACGTGCAGAGCAATGAGATATTCAAGTTCCCAGCTGAAGTTGAACAAAGCAATGTTCTGCTTTCTTATTTCAGCTCTCATGTTGTAAACAAGCAGTTCCTTTTGTAATAGATTAGCACCACATTTTTCAAGTCTTTATTCTTTTTGTTGGTGATTTTGCTGTAAAATGGTCCTTAAGGGCAGTGCTGAAGGGCTACCTAGTGCTTCTAAGTGCAAGAAGGCTCTGATGTGTTGTGCATGTGTTAGGTAAACTTGGTTCATGCATGGGTTCTGGTGCTGTTTGATGTTAATAAGTCAGCTATACACTAAATAAAGTGTCTTTCAACAGAAACACATATAAAACAAGATTGTGAATTGATCAGTTGATGAAAATGTTATGACCACAGACTCAAAAGAACTACTGGGGAAAATTAGAATTGGCTGTACTTCATAGTCTTATCAGTCTTAAATGAACTAATATTTCTAAGGCACCTTAGAACTGTGGTTTGATACATAGTAGGTACTGTGTGGGCATTCTCCATTGTCATTTATATAGATTCTTAGTTCGAAGACAGAGATGACATCAAAGAGAACTGGTATGACACCCCAGAGCCCGGCAGCAGCAGTGGTGGGCAGAGACCTGCAGAGAGGTGGCTGCAGCAGCAGTGGCCTTGGCAAGCCATCTTTCTCTACAGTTATGTACATATGTTATAGAATATCCTGGAGACCACCATGAACTAGGGCCTCACGCCAACAACGGACTTTCTTCACTTGAGTTGGACAGTTGGGTGGAGCAGGTAAATGTGTAGATGGAGAGTTTTCACAGTACGGTACACCATCAGTGATGATCTCAGAGTCAGTAACTGGCTCTTAGTTGAGGAAGACTCCAGTGAATATCTCTGGGGTTCACTGTCCCAGCATCCATATCCCATGGATCTCCCCTTGGTTCTCCCCTTGGTTTTTCTTGGGAGGTATTACATGGGATCTTGGTGGAGTTAGCAATTCAGGGGTGGTCACATGACCTAAGGAGGGCCAATCTATTCTACAAGCTTCCTTTTTATTTTCCCCCCAAATGCTTAATTTTATCACTGACTTTTGAAAAAGGAAACATCAGGCAAGTAAACCAAAAAGTAAAATAGCCAGAGATGAAATACTATTGGTTAATCATGCTCAGCACACTGCACAATGAAGCAAACAATGCATTGCCTACTGCGCAACTTTTTCCACTAAAAAACAGTAAGGTTAATTTTCCTTTATTTCAACTTTATAGACTTAAAACATTGTCTTGGGGGCTTGCATGTGGCATGGTGGTTAAGGGCACTGGACTCCCACATGGCTGACCACAGTTCAAGTCCTGAACCTGGCAGCTTGCTTTCTCACTTTCCCTTTCTCTCACTCAGTCTCTCTCTGATCAAATTAAAATAAATTAAGTTAAATAATACTTAAAAAAAAAAATTGTCTTGTCTCTCACCATCCCCTATGAAGTCTGTGAGCAGGGATCGTTAACCCTTTTATGCAGCTAAAGGGCCTGCGATCTAGAAAGTCTGTAAAGCTGCAATTGTGCTCTGACCACCAGTGCATTCCTTGCTCTTTCTTCCTTCCTTTCTTCCTGTGGGTATTCTTCCAAATAAAACTGGACACAGAAGAGAAGAATCATTTTCTTTTTTTTTTAATTCTTTTTTTTTTTTTTTTTTTTTTTGAGGTTTTTGCTATAGGGCGCGTGTGCTCACCAGAAAGACAGAGAGACAGAAAATGAGAAATCACTCCCCAGGGGGGATGGTGACACTGTAATCCCTTCTCCTCCATTCTCTTCTTGGGATCTTGGGCATGCACGCACACGCACCGAGCGTGAGTTTAAGCCACCAGGTCCAGGACTCAAACCGTGGTTGACTACATCGGAGTCTAGCACCATAGCCATTATGCCAACAGCTGGTCCCAAGAGAATCATCTTCAATTGTAGAATTTTCTAAAGGACTATAAACCAGACCTGGCTGAAGTTACTTGAGGTTCCTGTGGGGAACCAGTCGCTATTTTCCCTATCTTCTCTGCTTATGCAATGTGTTCATGTAATTGCCTGAGTTTCCTCATTTTCCAGTGTGAACGCTGAATTTCTTTATGATGTTGGACTTCAGATTTCTCTCTCCAAAAATTAAAGTGTTTGGAAAATGTAGCTTTCATATATCTCCTTCCCTCCTTCCTCTGTGGTCCTAAAACTCCAGGTTCTACAGAAGAGGATTAGCCTCCATGGAAGGAGAAAAGACTGGGAAGGGAACATGAGCCGTGGTTTTTTTATCCAGTTCACTGTGGCCTGTGTAGTCCTATATTTATCTATTTAACATGATGATATTCTGGGTAAAATTTAATTTAAAGAAAAGGCACTCCTCTTCAAAATATAAAAGGTTTGAGAAAAACGAACCAGATAATTTCCAAATTCCTTTTAGCTTTAATATCCTGGGATTACAAATCCCCGATCAATATTTCAGGTTTAGACTGGGGCGATGATTTCTGAATCTGCATCTTGAATAGTTGTTCACCTCGTGTGTGGTGCCTTCAAGGAATGGACTGTTAGTTCCTGCTTCCTAGACCCAAGACCTTCTTTGCTTCCAGAACTTTCTAAAGCCTAATGCTTCCTTTTCTCCTTCACATCTCTGATTTTCCCCATATCCTTCTAATAAATTCATTTTTGCTTACTTGTTACAACCAAAAGATCCTAAGACAGGAATTTTCAAAGAATATCCTTTTTCTACCCATTTGGAGCTTCAGAAAAAAAATGAAATTCCAGTGCTAATCACTTTCCCTAACTGAACACTTTGAGTGGTGGTTTATTGAGGAAACAGAGCAGAACAAATGTATCTGTGAAGCATCCAGATGTCCTTAAATAAGTTCAGTTCTTCTGGCCCAGATGAATGTCATACCAGGGTTTCAAGGAACCTCACAAAGGAGATCAACAAACCACTGCCTAGACTCTCAGAAGACTCCTGGAAAAAAAGACACACAAGAAGTACACAATTGCCATTCTATTTTTCAAAAAGCAAAACCAAGGATTCTGTAGCCAAAAGAGCCAGGATAGGGAAAGTGAGGCATATAGGATTACCCCCTTCCCTTTGTGTGTGTGTGTCTTGTTATGTTTTGGGAGAGTTGGTAGGCTGGTGGACAGGGGAGACGTGACATGACAGAGTATATCCCTAGAATTTAAGGTTGCCTCAAGGTTGCTTGCAACATTGAGAGAATGATGGAAAGTATGTCTTCTCAGACAATCTGGTAGATTGGGACAAGGTAAATTTCCACAGCAAATAATACTGATTCATATAATTTGCCTTTGGACACTTGCAAGTAAAATTGCATGGAAGTGTATTATATCTAGTTCCCCAGGAGACTGTGGGATTAGGAGTGAAGGGATAGCATCTGTCTTGGTCACCATTTTATCTCCCATACCTAGCATTGTGCCTGGCACAGCTTCTATATGCGCAAATAAATTAATTAATCACTGAATTTATATCCGCCTGGTGAAATACCTCTGTAAGAGTTTCAAACATGAATGCCTACAGGCCCAGGTAATTGTGTAACATGAGGCAAGAGGAGTTCATATCCACTCAGAGGAGTCAGTTATGGCTCAGTTCTAGCCCTGGAATATAGAACCTGAGCTTCTAGTTATGGTGATCTTTCAAACGTTACCTAAATACAGGTATCGTATTATGAAATTCTCCTATTTATTTTTTAGAGAGATTTTTGCTATAGGGCGCATGTGCTCACAAGAAAGAGACAGAAAGCGAGAAATCACCCCCCTGCAGGGAGGGCCATACCATAATCCCCTCTCCTCATTCTCCTCTCAGGATTTTGGGCATGCATGCACATATGCCTGGTGCAAGTTTCAAGCCGCTGGGTCCAGATTCAAACCACAGTTGGCCATGTGGGTTTCCAGCGACACTATTCCATTTCACTATCTGCTGTGCCTATAGTTATCCTATTTTTAAGTTTGAACCTATTATAAAATTTTAATTCTTTTCTGTTGAAGCAAAAACATGTCTAGGACAAGAATCAGTCCTTGGGGGCTGCAGGTGGTGTGGTGGTTAAGGCACTAGACTCCCACATGGTCAACCATGGTTTGAGTCCTGGACCTGGTGGTTTGCTTTCTCGCTTTCCTTCTCTCTCTCTCTCTCTCTCTCTGTCTCTCTGGACAATTTATAATAATAATAATAATAAAATGAAATAAATAATTCTTTTTTATTAAAAAAAAAGAATCAGTCCTTGAGGACCTGCTAATGACCACTGCTGAAGGGAATGTCCAGGTCTCTGGCCCCAATTCTGTCTCTCCTGGTCACTTTTATCATAAGATTCTGAGATAGGATCAAATGAGTCAAGTTTGAAAACAATACACAGCGGAGAAGGCTAGTGACATGCTAAAAGATGGAAATAAAAATTCAAACATAGGTAACAGAACAGGTTTAACACAAGCTAGTACAAGGTCCAGAGACCCAACGTACAAATCCAGGAACACAACTTGGAGTAAGAGGTTTTTAGATTAAGTATTTGCAACTCACTTCAGGATTTCATTAGGTAAAAAGCTCAGTGAGTCAGCAGTATGAGAAGGCTGCCAAAAAGTAGTTAATAATTTTAGATTAATTAAGTATATTGTCTATATCAATGATTATGAATTCAGGGCCCACACTTTGTTATAATTGTGTTTCAGTTTTTAAAAATTTAATAAATTGAGCCAGCAGATGGCGCATAGGTTAAGGTACTGAATCCCACATGGCTGACAGTGCAGTTCGAGGCCTGGATGCTGCGGCTTATAAAACACACCAGGTACATGTGTGTGCATGCCCAAAATCCCAAGAAGAGAGGAAAAAAGAAGGGATTGCAACATACCATCCACCCTGGGAGGAGGGGGTGATTTCTCACTTTCTCTCTCTCTGTCTCTCTCTGGAGAGTGCACATGCTCTATAGCAAACTGAAAAAAGGGGGCTATTAATAAATCCCCAAAGCTCTGAAATCAGGAAATTCCCCATAAATATCCTGATTTCCTGTCTCTCCTGAGGAAAAACATGACTAAGCTGACAACAACAGGCCTGCTGGTTTAGCTAAGTAGTGATCATCGCCTTCAGAGAGGGCATATTCCTTGTATTTTGCCCCAGTCCCCACCACTCCCTGGGACCTCCCCATTACCAAGACTGACTGTCCTTAGCCAATATGCAGCCCACTTGGATGGTTATTTTTCCTCTGGTACACTTAAAAGAAAACAAACCTCCTTCAGAGGGAAAAAAATAAAGGTTATATTGAAAAACATATGTTTCAAAACATTATATATGTCTTTGTATGAGTGAAGACAATCCTTAAGATTTAATGTACAAGTATTTCTTATATCATTCATTTAAGGTAGATGTCTGGTTCTTGTAGGAATGTAAGTTTGTGACCCTTCTCTCTAGGGTAGGAGATGTTTTACCACTAATCGTCACAGCCAGACTCTAGCTCAAGTGTCACATGGAATTTCAGAATCCTTTTTTTTTTTTTTTTTTTTTTTTTTTTTTTTTTTGAGAGAGAGGTTTTTTTGCTATAGGGCAAATGTGCTCGCCAGAGAGACAGAGAGACAAAAAGCAGGAAATCGCCCCACCCCCACCCCAGGAGGGATGGCCACGCCACAAACCCTTCTCCACCATTCTCTTCTTGGGATCTTAGGCATGCATGGACACGTGCCTGGCATGAGTTTTAAGCCACTGGGTATTGAACTCAAACTTTAGTCAACTACACAGGAGTCAGCAACATAACCATTACACCATCTGCTGGTCCTAGAATTCATTATTCATAAGGTACATAAATAAGGCAGAAAATTGAGGACAGGTTAAAGAATATCCATTAATACAACAGAATTCTATGCTGCCATTTCTTTTTTTAAAAACACTAGGCCTTTAATTTTTTTTTTAAGAACTATTTAACTTTATCTATTTGTTTACTTATTTAAATTTGACCAGAGAGGGGCAGAGAGAGAGAGAGAGAGAAAGCAAGTGGCCAGATCCGGGACTTGAACTGCATTTGGCCACGTGGGACTCCAGGGCCCTTAGCCACCATGCCACCTGCCAGCCCCCTCTATGCCGCTATTTTAAAAATAAAATGTTTATGTATTCTGACATGGGAAGACATCACTGGCAAAATCAGAAAGTTGTAGAACTGAATGTTTAGCCTAATATTATTTTAGTAAATACATGAATATGTGGGTGTAGGTGTGTATTTGTTGTTATAAGCAGAACAGAGCAGTTTTCCTTTCCAACTTTGAAATTCGGGAGTTTGTGAAGTTTCCACATGCATGTCAGCCACATATAAGATCAGGAAATGATCAAGTGATTTTCAGAGGCAGAAGGCAAGAGTCTAATGTAATTAGAAGTGTGCTGAGAAATACTCAAAAAATAATAATTTTGGTGAGACTGAGAGTGAATGTTTGAGAACCTTGAAAAACCAGCAGAGGGGTGAGACCCTGAAGCAGATATACAAGTAGTAGCTGCCTCTAGCTGACAGCTCTTGCAGTCTCTGCCCGTCCCCTGGCAGAATTCTCGGAAACTGCCCTCTCACCTACAGTGTAGACCACAGCTGTAAGGTCCTCCATGTCTACCACGTCCAAACCCTCCAGTCATAGCCAACTGGTCCAGGAGAGGGTATATGACCCAAGGGAGGCCAATCAGATTATCCCAGAAATTTGAAATTAGACCTAAGAGATGCCATCTCAATGGGAAATATTATGAAGTATGGCTGAGAAGAGCATGGTAAACCCAGTGCAAACAGGCTAAAAAGATCAACAGAGAAAGGAGAATGAAGCAGACACACGGGAACAAAAGAACCAATAGCAGAACAGCTGCCTGCAATTCCTGATGGTCTTCCAGTTCTCTCTAGCCATTTAGGAAGGTCCCTCTGAACTCCCTGCCCTTTAGTCACACATGATCACCTCCCATGGGAACTGACAACAACAACAGGTAGCAGCAACAGCCCACACTCAAGATGCTTACCATCTGTAAGGCAATAAGTGCTTTTCATACGTGAAAGCGTTTCATTTTCCTGACACCTCTATGATGCAGCAAGAATTTCTCCCCCTCTCCTATCTGTAAGTGATAAAACTGAGGCACAGTGAAGTTAAGAAACTTCCCAAAGGTCACTCAGCTAGAAAGTGGCAGAGCAAGAATCTGAACCCAAATAATATACCTTCGGGGGCCTTGCATTTAACTATTAACCTTTCTAACTGTCGGGCTAAATGAATTGCCATCACTTGTGACTCCAAATACCTTGCCTGAGACACAAAGAGGCCACATGGACCTCAGGAAAAAAAAGCCACCTGGAAGGTACTGTCACAGGAGCCCTGCCAGTTCATCCTGCTAAGTTGGCTGACAAAAGATCATTTCCTGGAACAGGGGTAGATGCCGGCACCAGGGCTTGGGGCCAAAAGAAAGGCCAGAGTGAAATTAAGACTTTGATTTAGATCCCCTCAACAAAGATGTGTGTTAAGCATCCATTCACATGTACTAGCTACTGTTCTAGATACTGGAGAAATAACAGAGAACAAGACAGAGCAGGGCCCCCTTTCATTCTAGAAGAGGAAGGCAGCCTAATCATTTTTAAATAAGCTTTTACCCATGAACCATTTTTTCAATGTGTTTTATTTCTTCCATGAATTAGAAAGAGAAAGAGAGTGCATGCCCAACAGGGTCATGGTGCCACTATCCACCACAGCCTTCAGCCAGCTGCAGATCATGGGCACGTATGAATCTGGTGTGTTCAAGAAGATCTCCATACCTGAACCATGTAAACTTCTTGTGTGGGATTGTCTTACAGAGTGCTTACCATCTGGCCTCCAAAATAATCATTTTAAACCATTGCAGATGCTTTCCCTTTGGCTGTGGACACTGTTGGGAACTCAACTCCTTCTTGGAGCCTCCTCCTTGCCCACTCCACAAGTAAATGGGCTTAATCAAAGGCACCTGTCTGCTCTTGATTGTCTAGGTTACAGTAATCCCTAAGATTTTTCACCCTTTTTCACTCATTTATTTTTCTGTTAGTAAACATGTGTTACCTAAGAATTATTTTATTTCCTATAAGCCACTGATGATCTCTGCTAACTAGTTGAATTGAACTTTTTTTAAAAATTTTGATCTCTGGGTATCTTCAACTAAATCATTTAATACTTCAATCAGGATATTATTTGTCCCACTTTACAAATAAAAACAAATATCTTGTCAATAGGATGAAACCCAACGTAATGGAAAGAAAAGAAATTGGTGTAAGGAAAGAAGTTAAAGAAAGAGGTGCCCTCACGAGTTTGCCCAGTGAATCAAGTGGTGGCATTCTTGTATTACTGAGGTTACTAATTTACCTTCCAGAAAGGTGAGAGAGAGAATGTGTTGCTGCATGTTTTCTATTTGGACTCAGTCACAGTAATTTCGTAAGTCCCTCTTATTACAACTCCCAGTACTCAGCAGCCCTTCTTTTTATATTTTTTGCTTCCATGTACATTCTTACTACATATTTTGACTTCAAAAGAATGACATCTTTAGACCTATTTCAGACCCTGAAATGAAGACACTTGCTTTAGATAATTATTACATTATTCTAAATATAATGATATTATATTGAATTTAAATACATTTCTGTGCTGATAGTAAAAATAATAATAATAATAATAATAATAATAATAATAATTACAGATACTATGAGAGAAGAAAAGAGAAAGGCGATATGATCAAAGAATGTTGGAAGGGTAGCCAAGGAAGGCTTAAAAAGATGATATTTAAACTGAAATGGCAATTAAGAGACGGACCTGGCTAATGCCATGATCCTAAGGAAGAGATAAAGAGAAAGGCACAGGGACAGAAAAGTTTCTAAAAGAAAACACCAACTTCATGGGGGGTGGGGGGGACGGTTTATGGAGAAGAGAGAGGGGACTGCAATAGTTTGTCAATCATTTTTTGTTGTTGTTTTTTGTTTGCTTGGTTGGTTGTTTTGCTTTTTGTTTCTTTTTACATTCAGTCACTGTGTATCATTACAGCATACCAAATGAATTTTTCTATCCTGAATACACCGCATATTGATTCAGTCAAAGATATTACCACACATATTATCATCAACAGATAATTTTCCATTTTTGTGTCCCTTCAAAGTTTTACTGCTTCATTCTAATGGGAGAGTAGTTACAGCCACATCTTTTTTTTTAGCACAAAAACTATTTATTAAAATTATAAAAGGAAACCAAAGCAAAAAAGGCTTTTAAAGAGAATATGTAAAATGAACAAGAAGAACAAAAGAAAGATAATTAAAGCCTGAAGTTGGATGTACAATAAGTATACAATAAGTATATTTAGAAATTATTTATTTTTCAAGAATTATTTTATTTATGTTTATTCATTTATTTTAATTTAACCAGAGAGGGACAGAGTAAGAGAGAGAAAAAGAGAAAGGGAAAGTGAGAAAGCAAGCCACCAGGTAGAGGACTCGAACCGTGGTCAGCCATGTGGGAGTCTAGTGCCCTTAATCACCACACTACCTGCTAGCTCCCATATTTAGAAATTATTAAGAATATCCATTTGAAGAGATGTTAAGAGAGACCCACAAATTCACAGTCAGTAACATCATCCAGGACCTCAGCACGGCAGAACAATTTTACTGTCTTCTAGTCAGTTCGTCCTTGCTATCACCAAAATAATTTCAAAGATTTCCCACGTTTTCTGCTCTCCTGGCCAACTCATTCCTGTGGTCTCAGCAAGTGATCCTGCCTCTTATCTCACAAAGAAAAGCCCTTCAATAATAAGAACATCTCATCTGCCTTTTTTTTTTTTTTTTTGAGGGTTCCTAAATATTCTAATTAATTTGACCATCCTTACACTATTCTTAAGGATATAAATGATGTTTCTAAATTTTAGTGCCTTGTTTACTTTTTTAATTTTAATTTATTTTATACATTCCATCACTATACATCACTTAGCTTGTAAACTGAATTTACCCAACATGAATACACCTCACACCATGCCATTTGAGGATACTATACACATTATCAACAGATAATAAGCCATTTCTGTGTCCCACAAAGGTCTTGCCTCTCTATTTTTCTTCCTATTTTCCTTCCATACATGCTTCCTCTCTCCCACCCTCCTTCCACACTGTCTCCAGTGTCCATATTTATTTTCAATGCTTTTATGTCATCTAATCTTTCCATCTCTACCATACAGTGTGGACAGTCAGTATATGTTAAGTGGAGACATACAATATATCTCTCTCATAGCCTGACTTGCTTCACTCAGAGATAAATCTTCCATATTTGTACACTTTCTATCAAATGCCAGGATATTGTTTGTTTTTATGACTGAATAGTATCCCATAGAGTATATGTGCCACACTTTTTCAATTCATCAATCTGTTTGTGGACATTTGGGTTGGTTTCATGTCTTAGCAATTATGAATAATGCTGCAGTAAACACAGATGTGCAAGCACTTTTCTGACTAAGCATTCTCTTATCCTTTGGGTAGATACCCGAGAGTAGAATTGCTGGATCATATGGTCGTTCTATTTGTAGGTTTTTTAGGAACCTCCATATTGTTTTCCACAGTGGCTGAACCAATTTACAGTCCCACCAACAGTGTAGGAGAGTTCCCCTTTCACTACAACCCCAAAACTTAACATTTTTTGTGTTTTTAATCTTCACCATTCTGACAGGGGTTAAGTGGTATCTCATTGTGGTTTTAATCTGCATCTCCCTTATGATGAGGGATGTTGAGCATTTTTTCATATACAACCACATCTTACAAACATATATATTTTTAAACACAGCAGGACAACCTAACTACATCATTTTTGGTGGGTCACAAAACCTAGCCAACTCGAGAATTGAAAGAAGATATGCTGATGAGGATAAATAGGACTATGATTATTACCACATGACTGAAGTTTCTAACACACACACATACACACACAAACACACACACACACACACACACACACACACACGTGCTTTCTCTTCATCTGAGAAACAGCAAACCAGGGCACACCTGGCTTTCTGCTATTCTAATAACCTAGAGGCCTACAAGCTTAATGCCTTCCCAGGGGCAGTAATTAACATTTTTAATGTAGGCAGTTTACAATCCATCAAGTTAACAACTGCTGCTCTTATCTACTTTCACTTAGGTGTGAAAATGAGGGGAAATAGTTGGGGAGGGAAAAAGAGTAAAGGACAGAATTGAATAGGAACCCATAGAGCCTGGGGCAATTTGGCCAGGAAGAGGTTATGAACTCAGGAAGAGGAAAATAGGGAGAATGCAAAGTCTAAAAGGTATACTCTAGGCACTCCCTAATACAGTAATTAATTCTTGTGCCTTAGAGAGTAGGATACACATGTTCAATTGTGGTTCGAGTCCCTGCCCTGGCAGCTTAAAAAATACATCAGACACATGTGCATGCATGTCCAAAGTTCTGAAGGGATGCAGAAATGGAGGGAACAGGATTACAGTGGAACTACATCCTGTTGGGTGTCTCCTCCCTCTCTCCCTCCTTCTCTCTCTGTCTCTCTCTGTCTCTCTCTCTCTCTCTCTCTCTCTCTCTCTCTCTTTCTCTCTCTCCCCTTCTATCTGGCAGGCACATGTGCCCTCTGGCAATTAAAAAAAAAGAAAGATCAAAAGGCAGACTAAAACATGGCATCTAGAGCCCTCCAAGTTCTGAGTTTAAGTCTACCTTTCCAGATCCTTCACTCAGCTCCTTCCAACCTAAGGGCAGGATCTACACGAAGTGGCTCCTGTGACAATAGATGGAAGAGCAACTGCCAACACAGGGACATCAGATGAAACACAGTGACCAACCCAAGAAGAAAGATCTATTTACTGTTTCCTATATTACACAATCTTAGAAGCACAATTACACAATCTTTTTCATGATCTAGTGATGAAAAATACTCTATCTCCTCTCAGGAATGGAGAGGAAGACTCTACCTTATGTTTCTTGTTTGATCACTATAACCCTCCAAAATAGGTTTCTTCTTTAAGAAGTCTGTACGTTGGGGCCAGCAGGTAGCATGGTGGTTGAGGAGCTGGACTCCCACATGGTCGACTGTGGTTCGAGTCCAGGATCTGGCAGCGTTCTTTCTCAGTGTCTCTCTCTCTCTCTCTCTCTCGCTCTCGCTCTCGCTCTCTCTCTCTCATCAAATTAAATTAACAATAGATAAAATTAAATAATTATTTTTAAAATGTCTGTATTTTTTTTCTTTCTCAGCACTTAATCACAATCTAATGACCACTTTGATTTCTTAGTTTGTATAATTGTTTATTTCCTGCCTTTAAAATGTAAATTACATGAGGAGCAAGTACTATCTGGCCCACCTCTGTATCATCACTAAGATACAGTCAATGCTCAATAAGTATTTGTTTGAATCTCAAGGCAGGTTACCTCCAGACAAACAGCAAGATGCCTGAAACATACTACCTGAGGGCAAGATGACTCACCGAGCAGAGATTATGGTTAGGAAAGAATTAGAAATGATTATTTGGAGGGGACCATTTCTGTTTCTAAAGACCATAAAATTTTAAGACTTTACTAGTATTCTTCTTGTGGCTCTGAGAGTTTTTTAAAAGTTAGAACCTGCGTGCCAATGGCCCTACAAAGAGGAAAGGGGGACCCTTATTACACTAAGTTCCAACATTTGGTATCAGCTTAGCTAAAATGTTATTCCATACCGGTTACTCACAGGCTGTTACAAAAATAAGAGTAGTAACTTCCTCTTTTATTTTTAAAAGAGAGACAGAGAGAGAGAGAAAGAAACTGAACTTTGAACTTCCTCTCTTTTAACCACAACTTTTACTTTGTTAAAAAAAAAAAAAAGATTGTGAAATAAATAATAATCAGGTACATTGTTGGTACTGACCAATAGTTTCTATCCAAATCTCTGCCTGGAACATTCCAACCCTTTTTTTTTTTTTTTTTTTTTTTTTTTTTACCAGAGAGAGAGAAAGTGAGAAAGCAAGCTCCCAGGTCCAGGACTCAAACCACAGTCAGTCATGTGGGAGTCCAGTGCCCCAACCACCACCATGCCACAACACCCATTCCAACCATTTTTAAAGCAGCCAATCCCAGAAACTAATCGGAAGGGGGAAAACACCCAAGGCTACCAGGAAACTGTCCAGCTCAGTTTTGTGGCTGCTGTAGTTCCACTTACAGAGCAGACATTTTCCAGGCCAAAATGAAGCTGAGCCCAAACTGGGGCATAGAGCCACAGTTGGATATCCTGGAGGGAGCTGGGACACTGGATGCAGCAGCCTGAGTCTGGGATCCAACTTGGCCACTTACTAGCTCCGAGGCACTAGGGAAGTGACTTAACCTCTGTAGGCATCAGTTTTTCAATATATCAGAAAGTGAGGCTCATTTCTGGTATGGTCAAGCAAGCTCCTGCTGGATCCAAACTTCCAACAGGTAACATATGTAAACTGGGCAAATATTTTTTAACTTTTAGGCTTTGTATCATTTTGACTGTTTGTTTGTTTTACCTGAAAACACAGGAAAGTGAAGAAATTAAAGCATATCCTGGAGGAAGGATGAAACATGGAAAAATAAAATGTTTCAGCTTTAACTCTGAGAGCAGGCTACAGTCAGCACTAGATGACAACCAATAGTCCAATATAAAACTCCAAGTCATTCTGGTGTTCAAAACCAGAGGACAAATATTCAGGTCACCCACAGTGGTTAGAAAGTGAAGAGGGAATTGCAAGAGTAGAGAAATATAAAAGAGAACCTCAAAATCTATGTATTAAAACCTGTTCAAGTGTCTGACTAACTCTTGAAACAGACATGCACAGGAAAGCTGCAAATAAAAATGCAAGACAAAATAAAAAAACAGGACTTACACTGAACTGATGTCCAAGAGACAGTTTACTAACCAAGTCAATGGCCTACTAAAACAAAAACATCAACACTCTTCACAGAAACATAACACAATCCAGAGGCTCTACAATATAACACTCACAATGTCTGTGATACAATTCAAAATTACTTGACATGAAAAATTAGGAAAAATGACCTAATATTAAGGGGAAAGTTAATCAACCAAGAACAAAG
This sequence comes from Tupaia tana, assembly GCA_026018925.1. Taxonomy (NCBI): domain Eukaryota; kingdom Metazoa; phylum Chordata; class Mammalia; order Scandentia; family Tupaiidae; genus Tupaia; species Tupaia tana. Next base: position 65,887,263 of record JAKSZU010000016.1, read on the forward strand.
AGAGGAGGGGGAGGAATAATCATTCCTGACTCATTCTTAAATTGGGGCAAGAATCTGAAATTACTGCTACAAACACAGAAAACCCATCTTGAAATAGTTTAACAGGAAAAGAATTCATTATCTAACAAAACAAAATTTCAAGAGAGAAGGCTACATCAAGGTTAGTTAATTAAGTGGCTCAGTGACTGAAATTATTCAATTTAGCAGGCCCATAGCTTTGAGCCTGAGGCTGCGCCATTCTTCATTATTTTAGTTTGAAAGGGAGATTTGCCAAAACTGCAATGAAGCATCACTCAACCCCAGTCAGAATGGCTATGATCAAAAAGGTGTGTGGGGGGGGGGGGGGGGGGACAAGGAATAACAAGTGCTGGCGAGGTTGTGAAGAAAAGGGAACTGTCATGTACTGATGGAGGGAATTTAAATCAGTACAGCCACTATGAAAAACAATATGGTGGCTCCTTAGAAATCTAAATATAGAACTACCATATGACTCGGTAATCCCACATTTCAGTATCTACCCAAAGGACAGGAAATCACTCTGTCAGAGACACATTTGCATATCCACGTTTATTACAGCATTATTCACAATAGCAAGTCAGAAACTCAACCTAAATGCCTAATACCTGATGAACAGACGAAGAAAACACAAAGGGACCAGCAGATGACATGGAGGTTAAGGTGCTGAACTCCCTCATGGCTATTGGGTCCTGGACCTGGTGGCTTGAAAATCATGCCAGATGCATGTCCTTGCATGCCCCAAATCCCAAGACAGTGGAGAAGGGATTGGGGCATGGCCATCGCTCCTATAGGATTATTTCTCACTTTCTCTCTCACTGCCTCTTCTCTCTCTGAGTCCCCCGCACCCCCACCAAAAAAAAAAAAAAAAAAATACTGAGATACATAAGTGCTGGCCCTTGGCCTGGTGATTAACATGGTTGCATCCAACATGGCTGACCACACAGTAAGAGTCCTGGACCTGGGAGCTTGAAAGACACAGTGGGTGCATGTTTGTGTGTGCCCAAAATCCTAAAAAGGAGGGAAAGCTGGAGAAGTGATAGTGCCATGACCATTCTCCATGGGGAGAGTGCTTTCTAACTTTGTCTCTCTCTCTTTCTCTCTCTCTCTCTCTCTCTCTCTCTCTCTCTCTCTCTCTCTCAATATACCTACTCTGGCAAAAAAAAAAATTAAAATGTGGCACATATACACAATGGGATAATACTCAGCAATAAAAAACAATACTATCCTATCATTTGACAGCAAGTAACTGTCAAATGAATCTAAAAGATACAATGCTAAGTGTAATAAGCCAGACTATGAAAGACAAATACTGCATGTCTCCACTTAACATACACTGAATGTCCACAGTCTAGCAGAAACTGAAGGATTTCTTGATGGCACAGAGAGAGTAATGGTAGATACCAGAAGCTGCAGAGGAGTGGAGACGGGGTTGGGAGAAAATGATTAACATACACAAGAATGCATGTAAACAAGAGAAATCGCTTATGGTACAGTGTACCACAGCATAGTAAAAAACGCCACTGACAATTTAATACACACTTCTTAAAAAAAAACCCATAAAGATGTGCAATTATATGTAAAACAGAAATAACAATAAAAAAAAAAAATAAGGGTTACCGTGAGGCACAGTGATTAAGGTGCTGGATCCCAAGTGGCCAACTGTGTGGTTCAAGTTCTGAACTTGGCAGTTTGAGAAACACATGTGCATGCATGCCTAGAATCCCAAAAAGAGGGAGAAATGGAGGAGAAGGGATCACACCATGACCACGCCCCATGGGGGGAGGTGCTTTCTAATTGTCCCCCTCTCTCTCTTTTTCTCTCTCTGTCTCTCTCCAGCGAGTATATGTTCCTCTGGCAAATTAATAAGTAAATAAAGTACATAAAAATAAAAGGAGGTTTACATGTATTACAAGGATGTTTAAACACTAAGATGGAACATTCTCCATAACAAGTAGGATCATTTTTTTAATTTTTTGAATTATGTAATTCTGTGTTGTTTAATATCATAAACTATTAAAATCTTTGAGTACTAGCAGTAATATGCTACATACTTTATATATTTTAAAAATTACATCCTGGGATTAGTAGTTAGCATAATGGCAATGTCGCTAGACTCCCATGTAGTCGACCACAGTTCAAGTCTCAGACCCGGTGGCTTAAACTCACGCCAGGCGCATGTGCGTGCATGCCCCAGATTCCAAGAGCAGAATAGAGGAGAAGGGATGGTGGCATGGCCAACTCCCCTGGGGGGGGGGGGGGGGGTTCTCGCTTTCTGTCTCTCTATTTCTCTCTGTCTTTCTGGCGATCACATGAGCCCTATAGCAAAAACCTCTCCAAAAAAAAATAATTAATTAATTAAAAATTACATCCCTATATTTATAACTCCCAACAGGACCAGCAGATGTCATAGTTGTTACATCACTAGACTCCCATGTAGTCAACTGTGATTCTAGTCACTGATCCGGCAATTTAAAACTCACACCAGGTGCATGTGCATGCATGCCCAAAATCCTGAGAGGAGAATGAAGGTGAAGGGATTATGGCATGGTCATCCTCCCTAGGGGGTAACTTCTTGCTTTCTGTCTGTCTGTCTCTCTCTCTCTCTCTGGCAAGCGCACATGCCCTATAGCAAAAATCTCTCTCAAAACAATAAAAATAAAAGTAACTCCCAAGTCTTTACCTCTATCGTTCTTATTATCCCCATTGCCTTTGAACACCTACATTTGGATATGCCACAGGTATCTCAAATTCAACATATCCAGTGCAGAATTGACTATCTTCTCTAAGCCCTCTCTTATTCTTGTATTTTTTTGCTGCTACATATGACACCTGTATCCATCAAGTACCCAAGCCGGAATTCCATCAGTAGGTGACAATATTCATGTTGTCTTTTGTTGCTGTTGGTACTATGTGCTACACAAAGTGCTGCTATATCCTACACAAACACTATCGTATTGGATCCTGACAACCCTGTGAGGCAGGCCCTATCATTATCATTCACCCCTTTTTTAAAGTGAGAAAGCTGAAGATAAAATATTTGTATGAGGGGCCAGCAGGTGGTATGGTGGTTAAGGTACTAGACTCACATAACTGACCAGGTTCGAGTCCCAGACCTGTCAGCTTCCTTCTCACTTTTTCTCTCTCTCTTTTTCTTTCTCTCTCTGTCTCTCTCTAGTGAGTGCACATGTCCTGTAGCCAATTAAAATAGTAATAATGATAAATACAATTAAATAATTATTTTTTTAATAATTTGTACAAGAAAGGTTAGCAGGTGGCATGGTGGTAAGGCACTGGATTGTCACATAGCTGACCACGGTTCAAATCCCAGACCTGATGGCTTGAAAATCACAGCAGGTGCATATACGTACATGTGTGTGCCAAAAATCCTGAGAGGAGAATGGAAGAGAAGGGATTATGGCATGGCCATTCACTCTGGGAGGTAAATACTTCCCTGCTCTCTGTCTCTCTCTCTCTCTTTCTCTCTCTTTCTGTCTCTTTCTATGCAGGGATCTCAGACTTTCCCTATCAGATCCCACACTGTTTTGTTGTTGTTAGTTTGTCTGTCTATTTATTATTTACATTTAATGACTACACATCTTTACAGTGTACAGCATGGTTTTTCCCAGCATGAATATAGTGCATATCAGTCAAAACAAAAATATCACCATATACATTATCGTCAGCAAATGATTTTTCATTTTATGTCAATTAACTGTATTGTTTGTTTTTTTCCCTGCTCTCCTCCCACCCTCCTCCAATACCCACCTTCTGCTAACCCCCAACCCAGTATCTTTAGTATCCACAGTTCCCCTACCTGCTATTATACCTTTCAATCTTTCCGTTTTTGCTATAGAGGACAGCCATTCGGAATATACTGAGTGGGAACATACAAAGTCTGTCTTTCATAGTCTGGCTTGTTTCACTTTGCATCAAATCTTCCATATGCATCCACTTTGTATCAAATGTCAGAGTCTCATAGTTTTTATGGCTGAGTAGTATACCATAGAGTACATATGACATTTTTTCAATCCACTCGTCTATTAGTCCCCCCACTCTGATATACCATTTCTCATGCCCCAGCCAGAGATTGAGCAGGGCTACTGACAGAGTAGTTGAAACTGTGACCTTCAAAATCAGATTGCCTTGGGTTGTCACCCTCTTCAAAGACTCCTTAGCTTTGAGACTGGAAGCAAGTTACTTCATGTCTCTAAGTCTTCATTGTTCCATGGAATTAATAAGACTTACCTCCTGGGTGCGGATATTCAGTAAGATCATGCATATAAAGCATTCAGCTCAGTGCCTCCATAAATTAGAACAGCACTTCAAGGAAGTATTATTCCATGGGCACACCTGCTGTAGGTAACCCTCTTCCTTCTAAGTGAATCAAGGAATTGCATAGTTCTCAGTCTGTTCTCCAAGCCCAGAATCTGGGTCATAAAGAAATCAGTTGACGGGAACCAGCAGTTAGCATAATGGCTATGTTGCTGGACTCCCACGTAGTCGACCGCGGTTCGCATCCCGGACCCGGTGGCTTAAAACTCACGCCGGGCGCGTGTGCGTGTGTGCCCAAGATCCCGAGAGGAGAATGGAGGAGAAGGGATTGCGGCATGGCCATCCCCCCTGGGGGGTAATTTCTAGCTTTCTGTCTCTATGTCTGTCTCTGTCTGTCTGGCGAGCACACGTGCCCTATAGCGAAAACCTCTCCAAAAAAAAAGAAATCAGGTGACGATGGCCACATGACCATTGAAAGATCTCAAACTAGAAGTCACTTTTTGAATTACTTTTTCAGAACTATAGCTAAAAATCTACAGATGTGCAAACTCCTTCATTGGAAAAAAAAATGAAATTTAATGGAAACATTTCTCCCATTAGAGAATCTCCACTTCCTGTCAAATTGTGTCAGTTTCACCCACTGCTGTGGCAAGCACACTTCCATTCCTTGAGAGATGGACAGTAGCACCATCACATGCTCTGCAGCCTCCTGACAGCCATTCTGCCTCACTCTTCCAGGGACCTCTCTACCACGGTGCTATCCCACTCTAAGCCCTTCACTTGAGTAGCTGGGAACTCAGAATCATTCAGATAAGCTCAAATTCAATCTAGGCTCTGCAGTTCTTGAGCAAATTCTTTATCTTCTCTAAGCTTGTTTCCTTATCTAAAAATGGAAATAATAACAGCAAATCTTAATGGAAAAAATGAAGATGCAAAGGGGTAAAGTTTGTGAAATGCCCAGCTCATCGTAAAAACTCAAATATTACCTGCTTTTGTCATCACCATCATCCATATCATCGTCGTCAACATCATCATCAACTCAGGAACTCTACCTTCCCTTTATACTGTCCTGAACCCAAATCCATGTTTCAATTCTAACTGTATAAAACTGGAAACATTTACCAATTCTTTTGTGCCTCAGTTTTTTCAGCATAAAATGGGAATAATAATAGTAGCAACCAGAGGGCTATTGTGAGGCTCAAATGAGTTAATGTATATAAACTACTTATAACAGTGCCAGGCACACGATGAGTGCTCGATAAACATCAGCTCAAGTCAGCACCGTTTGGAATCTCATTTGAAGAAAATGAAATGGAAAATTCCCTTGGCCCAGCTAATAGAAGCCCTTCTAGGGAGCGCAGAAACACACATACACACACTCAAGCAGATACAGGTCTAGCCTTGATTTCATTTTTTCCTTGGATTGACTTTTTGTCCCATCTGGAGTACCCTGGCTCTGCTATGGCCTTTGGGCCCCAAATCAGGAAGGCCAGAAAGGAAATACAATGAGGCCAGCTGTCATCTGGGGCTTCACTTATCGGGGATACTAGAGAATATAAACACACACTGAATCCCAGCCCGTGGAAGTCCCAGCTGGAAGCAGCACCCAGCAGAGTCCTATCATGGGGATGCGACCTTCCTCCATGCTGGCACACTTCTACGTCTTTCAGAGCCTCCGTGAAGCCCTTAAACACCTCCTCCTCTCTCCTTCCATGCTGATTCTGCTCATGAAACACTTCTTTCTCAGCCCACATTATCCCACAGGATAAGCAGCTCCTTCTCTGCAGGAGGGGGCAGCTCTGCCAGCACCTGACATAGCACTCTGACGCCTTACCCAAGTGACATATCAGTCCAAGTAGTTCCACCTAAACCAACAATTCCATTTTTAAAATAAAACCTCTATATCATACTTAAAATTCTATTTGGAAAAATAACTTTCATCTGTGCTATATTAAAGCTCAAAGATGATCATCAAAATAAACTGGGGATACTGTAAGGGGATAAGAATAAAAACTTCTAATTATAAAGACTCCAAAACAATGCATTTATTTTGCATAATAATAAAGTAAATAAATATAGCCTCTGCAGCCCATGCCCAATTCATGAGCCTTCGTGCTTCTTCTCCATACTTTTTTTTTTTCGAGAGGTTTTTGCTATAGGGTGCGTGCACTCGCCAGAAAGACAAAGAGGCAGAAAGCAAGAAATCACTCACCGGAGGATGGCCACGCCACAATCCTTTCTCCTCCATTCTCCTCTCAGGATCTTTTGGCACACATGCACATGTGCCCAGCGTGAATTTAAGCCACCAGGTCCGGGTCTCAAATCATGGTTGACTACATGGAAGTCCAGTGACATAGCCATTATGACACCTGCTGGTCACCATACTTTTTCTTTTATCTGCTAGAAAGCATGTATGCTTGCCAAAGAGAGACAGAGAGAAAGGAAGAGGAAGAAAGCACATCCCAGTGGGCTGTGGTCATACCATAATTCCTTCTCCATTTCTCCTGTTGGGATTTTGGGCACATGCACATACAAATATCTGGCTTGTGCTTCCAGTCGCCAGAGCCAGGATTTGAACCATACAGTCAGTTATGTGGGATCCAGGTTCCTTAGTTACCAAACCATGGAGCCAACCCTATACTTTTTCTCAATGAGTTTCAAACTATATCAACTCACAGTAAGAAACGTGTTTTATATAATATATATATATATATATACACATACACACACACACACACACACACACACACATACATACATATATTTGAGAGATTTTTGCTATAGGGTGTGTGTGCTCGCCAGAAAGAGAGAGACAGAGAGACAGAAAGTGAGAAATCACCCTCCAGGGGGGATGGCCACGCCACAATCCCTTCTCCACCATTCTCTTCTCGGGATCTTGGGCACGTACGCACACGTGCCTGGCGTGAGTTTAAGCCACCAGATCCAAGACTCAAACCGTGGTCGGCTTTATGGGAGTCCAGCAACATAGCCATTATGCTAACTGCTGGTCCCCGTGTTTTATATTTTGATCCAGTTCATATACACCTGTATGAGGGATATTCAAACAGTTCATGGAAAATGTGTATTGTGAAAAAACTATGTGTTGGTTTGATGGTGCAGCAATACACTGCTCAAGTGATGCTGGATCCATATCGAAGCTTTGTGGGTTTCATTCCCTGGTCAACCTGTAAACACCAAGTGCACATAAATACCCACGATCCTGGCTGACTGGAAAGGCTGGGAAAAATCACAGTATGAGATTCTGTGGAGAGTGCTTCTCTCTCTCACTCTCTCTCATGAAAGGAATAAACTCTTACAGGAAAAATAAAAACCTATGGATAGATTTCAAACATTTTTTGCATCAAAATAAATTCATATTTTAATTCCACTTTTCAATGAACTTTCTGAAGTTACCGCATGTATGTATACATGAAACGAAAGTTATGCAGGCTAGCTGGTAACCTGGAGGTTGAGGCCATTGGATCCCACATGGCCGACTGCACATTTCCAGTCCCAGACCCAACAGCTTCAAAAACAGGTTGGACATGTGTACACGTATGCCCAAAACCCTGAAAAGGGGGAGCAATAGAAGAGAAGGGATAGTAGGTGAACTTGTTCCATGGGAGTGCTTTCTTACTCTCCTCTCTTTCTCCCTATGTCTCTCTCTCTCTCTGGCAAATAAAAAAAAAAAAAAAAAAGCTTTGTGAAACAATACATTACCCTTTCTGAGGGTGAGGCATTCTGATAGGTTCTGTCTTTTTTTTTTTTTTTTTTGGAGAGGTTTTCGCTATAGGGCGCGTGCGCTCGCCGGACAGACAGAGAGACATAGAGACAGAAAGCGAGAAATCACCCCCCAGGGGGGATGGTCACGCTGCAATCCCTTCTCCTCCATTCTCCTCTCGGGATCTTGGGCACGCACGCACACGCGCCCGGCGTGAGTTTTAAGCCACCGGGTCCGGGACGCGAACCGCTGTTGACGACACGGGAGTCCAGCAACATAGCCATTACACTAACTGCTGGTTCCCTAGGTTCTGTCTTTACATGATGTTTATGACCTACTAAATTGGTTTCATGACCCTCACTGAATGATGACCCATAGTTTAAAAAGTACGTGTAAAACAATTCAAGAAAACTCTTTCCAGAATAGAGTGGCAAAATGGTGGAAGGGTTAAGGGCAACAAGACTTTGAGGTCATGTCGTACAGACTTGGAATATAGGTTGAAATCTCCTGTAAGGAGAGTAAGACATTAGGGAAGTAAGGTCAGGTATGAAGTGTCATTGCTTGGACGTAAATCCCAGCTCTACTCGCTGGCAGCTGGATGACCTCAGGCAAGACATTCCCATGTCCTTAGCCCTTGTCAGGTTAGGACTCTGTGTAAATGATACCACAGTTCTGGTAAGATGTAGTCTATAATCTGGATGGTAACTAAATCAATTCTGTAAAGGGGTCCATGCTTCATCACTGACCATCACAGGCTCACTGTCCAGGAGGTAGAGTTTATAATGAGCCTCTAAGAGAGACCTGGAAGTATGCAGTGAGCCCCATTATGCATGTGCCCACACACCCTCCCACCCAGCCATAGCACCAAGGCACTCATTGCCCAGAAGGCCAATGGCTCACAGCTGTATCATCCCTGGAAATCTTCCCTTGAAGAAGCAAGATGCCTGCTCAAGGTAATAACACCCTCTCAAGAGCAGCCTACACCCAATGCTCGCTGATGCAGATTCCCTGTTATCCCAATTCCGAAGGGCCATCTCATTTCTAGCTATGGGATTGGCTCCAGCCTCCATGACAACTATTGTACCATGGTTTGGGTCCCAGATCCAGCAACTTCTCCCTTTCCCTGCTTTTCTCAATTCTTCATAGGTGTTTCCAAGAGATACTCCTCCAATAAACCACTTGTGTGCAAATTTTCATCTTTTTTTTTTTTTTTTGGAGGATTTTTACTATAGGGCACATGCGTTTTTCAGAATGAGAGAGACAGAGAGACAGAAAGCGAGAAAGCACCCCCCCCCCCCAGGGGGAGGGCCACACTGCAATCCCTTCTCCTCCATTCTCCTCTAGGGATCTTGGGCACACATGCACATGCGCCCAGCATGAATTTAAGCCACAGTCTGGGACTGGAACCACAGTAGACTACATGGGAGTCTAGTGACGTAGCCACTATGTCCCCAAATCTTTTAAGACAATGTATCAACTACATTAACCAAAGTCACAAGAGGAGAACTAAGTGAAGGTGGTACCTTTAGGACATTTTCACAGGGGCATTTTTGAAAAAATTTGTTTGAGAGAAAGAACATGAGCAATCACATATTCTCTGCATGCTGCTACATTTATCCATTTGGCACCCTGGGAGACAGGCTCTGTGTCACTAACTGCACTTCACGGATGAGGAAATTGAAGACTGAAGAGGTTTAAAAAGGTGTTTAAGGGGCCAGCAGGTGGTGTGGTGGTTAAGGCACTGGATTTCCACATGGCCAACCATGGTTCAAGTCCCAGACCTAGCAGCTTGAAAATCATGCTTGGCACATATAACCAGAATCCTGAGAGGAGAATGGAGGAAAAGGGATTGTGGTGTGGCCATTCCCCTGGGGTGTGCGTGGGGGAGTTCATTTCTCATTTTTCCCTCTCTCTGTCTTTCTCAGTCTCTCTCTGGTGAGTACATGCACTCAATGGCAATTTTTTTTAGAAAAGAAAGTGTTCAAGAGTCCCCCGTCCCCGAATGTGATCAGTGGAGGAACTGAAGTCTGAGCCCATGCTGTTGACCAGCTTGTCATAAGGCCTCATCCACACTTCACTGAAAGTCTGTGGCTACATTTACCACACTATACACAAATTCACTTACACATCTATCTTCTCAGCTCTCTCCCTTATCAAGAGCTGGGGCCTGACGTTCATTTTCTCAAATCTTAAGCTCTGAGTGAAGTACCAAGTGGTAGCAACAGTAATGTGGTAATATTAATCCGTAATAATGGTGGGAGTATTCAGGGTTTCATGTGTACTAAGTACTCAGCTATACCTTTTACATACAGCATCTCGTCTGACCCCACCACTGTCCTATGAGATAAGTACTATTACTACTCGGTGTAAGTGGCAAACACTCTGTAGGGCTTGTAATAGATTCAGATCCAATTCAGAGGTGTACACTATGCTGGAACCTATCGTATGGAGCTAAGAAATCACAAGGGCCACATTGAAATTGGTGTGGTAAGTTCCAAAAGTGTCACATATTATTTGCAGCTTTCTCTCCTCAAGAGGAGTCTATTTTATCCTCTATTTTCTTCTTTATCTCTGAAGTAGGCCTGCCATTTGATTTCACTAATAGAATATGGCAGACGTGACACTATGCAAGTTCTGAGCCTAGGCTTCAAAAAGCCTTGAGGCCTCTGCTTGTGCACTGGGAATGCATCCATCACCACATGACCCAGCTCAGGCTGGCTAGCTGGAAGATGAGACCAGGTGGAGAAAGACCCCAGTTATCCCAGGCATCTCAGCTGAGACTGCAGGCGTGTGAGTGAGCCTAGCCAAAAACAGCCAGTCCATGCCAAAACCGCACAGACAACATAGTTGAATCCAGCCCAAAGAACTAGCCCATATAAACTAGTGTTAAGTAAAATGGTAGTTATCTTAATCACTAAGCTTTGAGCTGGCTTATTATACCAAAATAAGCCATTTATTTGTTAGACATCCAGTTAAATATCTGAAAGTAAAACCACCAAAGTATTCTTTTGTAGGAGAGATGACAAATGACTAAAAGAAGAGAACTGGGGATTTTACCTCTGACTCAGATAGAAGTGCTTATGTGTGTCCACTGGCAACCAGAGAGGTGAGCATTCTGACTAATTAAAAACTGGAAAATTTGACAAGATTGTTCTAATAGCTAAAACCAAGAAAAAGTGGGACCAGCCGATGGCATAATGGTTACATCACTGGACTCCACATGGCTGACCACAGTCCGAGTCCTAGACCCAGCGGCTAAAATCTCACACCAGGCATGTGTGTGTGGATGCCCAAAATCCCAAGAGGAGAATGGAGGAGGAGGGATTGAGTGAGGCATGGTCATTCCTC